>NC_069442.1:7382483-7480957 GCF_026875155.1 Cherax quadricarinatus | reverse complement strand
ATGTTTTACTAAAAAGGGACTTTGTAAAATTTAGCCTTTTTGGGAGTTTTGAAATAAAAAGTCAAAAAATTTTTACTAGTATATTCGATTAAGAATATACTATAATTTTGTTGACCTGATTTTACCGGAGAGAGTTCCGGGGGTAAACCGCCCCCGTGGCCCGGTCTGTGACCGGGGGGCCTCCGGGGGATCAAGCCTGATAAACCCGGGCTTTTTACTCTGGGGCCACGCAAACATACGAGCCACACCCCCGCTGGTTCAGAACCCGATTTTAGGACGCCCCAGCCAGGAGAATTTTAAAAAGAAATCGTATTATGCCCCTTTCCGATAGCGGTTTATTTGGGGATCTCATTTCACTAGGGGGCCCCTTTGTTTTTATGACTTTTTCCCCCTTCCAAAAAAAACCCATCTTAGTTAAAAAATATCATATCCCCCGGAAAATGGATATACTACAAAAAAATAAAAAAACCTACACCTCCCAAACCGATTTAAAACCCCTGATTTGGGTTTTCCGAGAAACCGGCGTAAGTGAAATGGCCCGAAGCCCAACTTTATTTAACTAATATCAACAAAACTTTTTTTGTAAGACTTTATTTTTTTGTTTTTTTTTTGGATTTCGTTTTTTCCTTTACTTTTTATGCTGTTAGTACTGTATTTTTAATTTTAAAGGTTTAGGATAAACACTGTTACAACACAAAGTTTTTTTTTTTCCCCAGAAATTTGGCAAAAAAAAAAAAACTTTCTAAGTCGAGGGGATGAAAAGGGAAAAAAAATTTTCGTAAGTCGGAGGGTGGGTTTGAAACAATCACTAAATAAGTAAAAACAAATAAAAACATAAGAAAAAAGGGAAAAAAATGCGCAGGCCTGCGGGCCTTTTAAAGGGCGGGCCCCAATTTTCCCACGGGCCAAAGCCAATCTTTAACCAAGTCCCCCCTTTTCCCAAGGGGGGCCCTTTGGGGCGTGGTGAAGGGGCCCTCTTGGTCTGGGGAATTAGACCTATCGGTCTTCTTCCTAGACCGAACCTAATTACCCCCCCAATCCCCCCCCCAATCCCTTTCCCCCCCTTTTTTTCCTTTCCTCCTCCTCCCCCCCATTTCCCCCTTTTTCCCCTTTCCTTTTTTTTTTCCCTTTTTGGGATTTCTCCCACGGGCGCACTAGTTCCTGGGTAGGAAAAGGGTTAAAACCCGGGGCCCAAACCCTTTCCGTTAAAGGTTTTTTAGGGTGGCGTATTTTGCCGGGAAACTGGATCGCCGGGGGAAGTCCCGATCCCTCCCCGGGGACCCGGATTATTTTGGGGTGTCTTTGGGCACGAAAAAACTCTGGAAGCCCCCTTTTTCGGATTCCGGGGGTGGGGGGCCCGAAGGGGGTATGTTTGTGGCGGATACCCGGGGCCGCCCCCCCTTTTTTTTGTCCACCGAGGTAGCTCGGCAGATGTGGGGTTTGCTTTTCCCCCCCGGATTTTTAATTTTACTAGCATGAGGGGTTAGGGTAGGGGAAAAAGGGGTTTCCCAAATGCTGAAATCTGCCTTTTCTTGGGGTGCGAGGTCCTCTTTGGGTGCGGAGGGAATTTCGGCCCTTTCATTCCTCCAGGACCTACCCCCCCCCGGCCCCCCCCTTTTTTTTTTTTTTTTTTTTATTTTTTTTTCCTTTTTTTTTTTTCCCTTTTTTTTTTCTTAAAAAAAAAAAGAAAGAAGTAAACCTAACCATGGCGGGCCCTTTAAGCCCCCCCCCCATGAACCCCCTTTGGTTTAACCCCCCCCGCCCCCCGGGCCCCTTTTCTTGATACCCCGAAAAAACCCCCCGGTTTTTTGGGAACCCCCCGCCCTGGGTCTTTTGGACCCCAAAAACCCCCCTTCCCAGAAAAAAATCCCCCCCTTTTTTGTCCCCCTTTTTTTGTTTACCCTATTTTGCCGGGGTTCCCCCTGTTTTTTTTTTCCACCCGCTTCCGGGTACGGAAGGGCCTCCGGGAAAATTTTTTAAAAACTCCCCTTTCGATGTACCCCAGGACCCTTTTTTGCCTCCTTCTAAAAACCTAATCCCCCCCGGGCCCGGGCCCCCCTCCTTCCCTCCCCTTTTTACGGGTCCCCCGGGCATTTTTAAAATACCCCCCCGGGCCGACCCCCTTTGGTCCCCAAGGGGTCGGGGAACCAAAACTCTGGCCCCCCCCAACGAACCAAATGGTCAAAACGACAAAATTTACCTGGCAAAAGGAACCTTTTTTGTTTTTTTTTTTTTTTTTTTTTTTTTTGGTTTTTTTTTGGTGTTTTTTTTTTGGGTTTTTTTTTTTTTTTTTTTTTTTTTTTTTAAAATTTGTTTTTTTTTTTTTTTTTTTTTTTTTTTTTTTTTTTTTTTTTTTTTTTTTTTTTTTTTTTTTTTTTTTTTTTTTTTAATGTTTTTTTTTTTTTTTAATTTTTTTTTTTTTTTTTTTTTTTTTTTTTTTTTTTTTTTTTTTTTTTTTTTTTTTTTTTTCCTTTTTTTTTTTTTTTTTTTTTTTTTTTTTTTTTTTTTTTTTTTTTTTTTTTTTTTTTTGTTTTTTCTCATCCCGCCCCCCAAGGGAGACTCCCACTTTTTTTCTTATTCCCTTTTTTTAAAAACGTCCCCCCACTTCTGGAAACCCCACCCTTCTACACCCCACCTCTGGGGTTTAAACCTCTCCCATAATCACTCCTGTATCAAAATCCTTTTGCTGCCCCTGGGCTCAGACGCCCTACTTAAACCCTCATCTAATCTCGCTTCTTTCGAGTTCTTTCTTACAAGCCTCATTATCGCGAGACCTCGTACGACACCTCCCCCAATCGCCCCCTCTACTCTCAAAAGTAAAAAAAAGGCCCGGAAAACACCTCCTCCCCAATTCCACCTCCCCATTTTACCCCCCCTGCTCTGTCCCTAGTTCTTCCCCTCTCACTGGCTCATTTAACAAGTGCAAAAGGTTCAACCTCCTCCCGTAATGTACCTTTCCCCCCCTGTTCCCTCCCAATTTTTCTTCCTCTTCTGCCACCTCCCAGGTTCCTGTCCCCTTTTTTGCCCCCTCCACCTTCTCCAGTTCCCCCCCACCCTTTCCCCCCCCCCCCCCTTTTGGTACAGTCCAATACATTTCCCCAATCTTTCCCTCACCTCCCCCTACCATTCCCAATAGTGTCCCCCATAAACATCTTTTAAATTCCGAAACACTTGAAGCAACCCTCTGAAATATTGCAGAGCCCAAAACCCACCCATGGACACTGATCCAACCTTTTCCGCTCTTTTTCTTTTCCTCTGCCCTTCTGCGAAACCCCTTTTCTTCACAGGGGGCACCTTTCCCTTTTGGGGGGGTTTTGAACTTTTTCCACCCCTTTCCCATGTGGATTTTTTCAAACCCCCTTCTTTTCCCGTGGGAAAACCCTTACCTGCGGTTTTCCAAGTATTTTTAAATCATTCCCAATTAAAGGGCCCTTTTTTAAACAGGGGGAATTCCCCCGGCCTCGGGGGAAAATCGGGTGGGGCTTCAGATTATTTTCTCCCAGTTTGCCCCTTTTGGTGTTTGCTTACGGGAACCAAAATTACACTCTGCTGTTATTTCTCACATCTCAGGTTTTAAATTTATTGTTTTCTTCAGATCGTTTTCCTGAGGGGACCTTTAATGAAAGTGCCCTTCTTCCCGGGCACTGATTTTCCCCCGTCCCACAGCTATTTTTTTCCTCCCTTCCCGGGCATTACAAAAGCAGCCCGTACCACTTCCCATAGGGTTTATACGCTCTGTTTTTTATTTCTTTTCTCCCCCCTGGGGCATTATCTTTTCCCCGGTTTTTTTTCCCCCCCCTTTGGGTTTCTTTCTTTTCCCAAACCACCGATTCTTACTTGTAAATTTAAAATCCCCCCAAATTTCCCCTCGGGGGGGGGGGGCCCCTCACAGTGATTTTTTCCCCGGGGAAATTCAGTTAGGGGCTTTTTTTTGCCCCCACCCCCTCCATGTTTTAAAAACAGGTACTCACACCCATTTTGATCCCGGACTCATACTCTTCTTGCAGATCTCTCAGTTTGCTTTTCCTCCGCCGCATTAACTTCACTTGGTCTGTTTTCCCGGGCTTACATGACAGTTTATCATTTCCCAATCCTTCTTACTTCCCCCTTCATATTTGCCACCCCCCCCTTTGCCCCCCCACCGGGCAATTTTAAAACGGGCCCAAAAAAAAGGAACCTTTACTCCCCACCTGACTGTTTTTAAAAAAGGTTCCTTCTTCGTCCTCCATCGAAGACTTTTAAAACCTCTTCTCATCCTCCGTTTTCACCGCAGCTTTTTATTCTATAAACCCCCAAAATTCGGGGAGGCAATTTTCAGAAATGCCTGCCTTGGTGGTTTTTCCCCGCTTGTGCTTTTTGCAGTAAATTTGAAAACCCTGGGATTGGGCAGGGACCCCGGGACAATAGAACCACAAGCGACCCTTGAAATTTTAAAAAGAACGTGCGATTTGCTCCCTTTTCATCCGGGCCAAACGGGACTTTCTGGCGAGATTATGTCTCCACCATCAAACCCCTGCTTCCTCTATATTGGGAGGGCTGGAAAAAATTTTCGAAAACTTTAGTGGTAAATAATTTTCCTGACCCCCCCTCCTGGGGGGGCGGGGTTTCCGGTGGTTTATATACAAACCCACTAAAGTTGCCAAAGAAATTTTGGGAAAACATCTGGGCCGAAATTTTTTCCCGGGGCTCCACTATTTCCCCCCATTTCTTTCCTCAAAGTCCCGCCAGAGAGTTAGCACCCTTGGGCTTTTCCTTTTCTCAGAGAAAACAAAAAAATGTGCCTTTTTCACTTCAAGAACTGGGGGCAACACTCCCCAGCGTCCCATCATCGGCCGTTGGGGGGGAGAAAAATTCATAATTTTTTGCTACAACATTTTTTTTCAAAAAAATATTTAGCCCTTGCAGTCCTATTACGCCTTTACAATCCTTTTTTGGTCACAAGGGGTTCTTCCACAGCTGGGGGAAAACCGCCATTGTTCTCCCTTTTTTCCCCCAAACCAGGCACAAAGGGAAAATGAAACCTCCCACTATCCCTCCCATTTTCTCTTACCATGCAGTTTTTCAAAGTAATGGGAAACCCCAGTAAAAAGATGTTTAAATGTGGTATTTAAGACACAAAAACATCTCTCCACTTTGCAATATGGCTTTTGTAAGGGAAAGTTCTAAACCCAAAACCCTTACTTTGCTTGGGGTCGTATGTTCTTTAAAGCCTTTCGAATAAAACCCTTCGGTTATTGCCATAATTTTTTAACCTTTTAGAAGGCATATACACAACTTGGAGGTAAAATTTTTAAACCCAAGCCCACTCCCTTAAAGGGCCCTTTGAGGCCCAAACACCATCCTTCCTTAAGAAATTTTTAACTGACAGGCATTTCCGTGTTCGGGTTAATAATGTGCTCTCCCCCGGACTTTCTCCAAGCTGAAGGTGTCCCCCAGGGAGTGTTCTGAGCACAACAATTTTCCCCTTTTTAAATTAATATTTTTTGGGCCTTTTAGCTTCCATCAAATATTTGTTCCCTCACTCCCATGTTGATGACTTTGGGTATTGGGGCCCGTGCAGGCCTGATTGTCCCCCCCTTTCATCCTCTCCCAACATGCAGTCGCCGTGTTTTTCCCAATTTTGGGGCCCCCACACGTGGGTTTAAAAAATTTTTCCCGCACTAAAACCCCCCAAATCACTTTTTACTAGAAAGCTCTGGGCCCCTCCGATCATCCTTTTGGGACCTCTATGGCTTTTCCCCTATCCCCGAACGGGTACAGTCAAGTTCTGGGGCCCTTTTCTTGGAAACCCAGGTTTTCCTGGAAACCTCCATTACCCTCTGAAGGCAACCCTTTTCACAAAACCGGCTGAACCTTCTTAAAAAAAACCCCTTTCTCATCTTTCGTTGGGGACCCGATCGTCGGGAAACCCCCTTCCCCCCTACAATTTCCCCCCTTATTTTAAAACGAAACTTGATTATGGTGACCAATCCAATTTTAGCGGCATCTCCCGCTACTCCTCTTTCCTTTAACCCCCTTCCCTCACCAAAATTAAAGTTTTTTTGCCTTGTGCTTTCCCCCTCTTCCCCTGTCGAGAGCCCTATCAGAAGCGAAAAGTTTCCCTCCTTATCCCATCGCCGGGGATGCCCCTTTCCTGCGTACTATGTAAACCCCTCATGATTTTCCCAATCCTTCCATTTTTTTAAATTTGGGCACTGAAATTAGTAGACATTCTTTATTTGTTTCGACGCCCCTGCTTTTACTCCGTCCCTTCTCTTTTTGCCTTTATTCGCTCTTTTCTTCCCCTTCAAAATACCACCTTTTTATGGGACATGAACTGTATATTTCCCTTTTGGGGGTTACGCTTCTTTTTATTTTAATAATAATAAAAAATATGTACATGTAGCAACTCACCTTTTTTTCCCCACCCCCCCGGGGAAATTTTTCCCGCTTTTGAGTCTGTTCTTTCCCCCCCCTTCTCGGGAAAACCCAACTTTTCACGGGCGCTTCCCGCTCCCCTTTTTTTTAAACCCCTTTCACTCTCATTCTAAAGCCATTGCTGGTTTCACAGATGGGGTCTAAGTCCTTTTTGAAAGGCGTAGGAAATTTCCCCGCAGTTTTTTCCGGCAGCGTCGTACAAAGGGGATTTACTAACTTCGGGTATTTTTTTTACTGCTGAATTAATGCCCATCCCTTTCCACTTATCCCTTTTTGGGATCTTTGCCGGGGTCATCTTTTTTGGTTGTCCCCAGACTCCCTTTTTGTGCTTTAAAAGGCTATACAAAAATTTGGGTACACCTCACCCCTTAGCCCTCCGTATCCAACTTTGCTACGCCCATCTTTACCAAACAAAAGATATTTTTTTTTTGGGGCCCGGGCATGTTGAATACAGGGGAATGAACGGCAGACACTGCTGCGCGGGCAGCAGACATGACCTACCAGTTTCTTAAGAGTATTCCAATTAAAGGGCTATTTTGCTGCAAAATCTTCCCAAACCTTTTACACCCGTTGGCCCAAAAAACGGGCTACAAAGCCGCAACAAAATTCAGTCTATTTAAAACCCAGTAAGGTTTACCCGGCCGCTTCTTATCCCAATTCGAGGTTGGGGGACTACTCTCCCCCCCGTCTTCCATTTTGGGCCCTACCGCTTACTCATGGGTATCTCATGGGGAGGCCCTCCTTTTCTCCCTCTGTTGAAATTTCCAACTCCATTACATCAGCCACATTCTTTTGGACCTTTCCCACTTTATCAAGAGCAAAGCAGAATTTTTTCCTCTTTCCCACGTCTTCGCCCCCGCTGCTCTCCTTTACCCTTCCCCCTCGCTGATGGACCCCCCTATCATCCGGGCCCTCATTGACTTTTTTTACAACGACTGACTTTCTTCACAAATTCCCGATAAACCCTTTTAGCCCCTTTTTACTTCAACTCTTTCTACCTTTTTACCCCCGTACTATCCCTGCCCCCGTTTTTCTGTAACCTGCTGATCATCCCCCCTCCCTTCTGCCATCCAATTCCCTTGCTTCCTTCCCTACCCTGCAGCGCTGTATAGCCCTTGTGGCTTAGCGCTTCTTTTTGATTATAATAATAATTTAACCTAGTCAGGTCAGTCACATTCACCTAAGGGAGGACCATGGCATCTGACCTAGTAGCACAAGCTAGTCAGGTCCAACTCACACCCACCCATACCCACTCATGTATTTATCCAACCTATTTTTAAAACATAACGTCTTAGCTTCTATGACGGTACTCAGGAGTTTGTTCCATTTATCCACAACTCTATTACCAAACCAGTGCTTTCCTATATCCTTCCTGAATCTGAATTTTTCCAACTTAAAACCATTGCTGCGAGTCCTGTCTATGCTAGATATTTTTAGCATGCTATTTACATCCCCTTTATTAATTCCTGTTTTCCATTTATACACCTCAGTCATCTCCTCCCTAATTCTATGCCTTTCTAGAGAGTGCAGATTCAGGGCCCTCAGTCTATCCTCATAGGGAAGATTTCTGATACATGGGATCAACTTTGTCATCCTTTGTATGTTTTCCAGTCCATTTATATCCATTCTGTAATACGGTGACCAAAACTGTGCACCATAATCTAAATGAGGCCTAACCAAAGATATATAGAGTTGAAGAATACCCTGAGGACTTCTAATATTTATACTTCTTGTTATGAAGCCAAGGATTCTGTTAGCTTTATTGTAAACACTTATGCACTGTAAATAACTAAATGAGGAAGTGGAACATAATTCTTCCTCCATAAGCTGTGTGTCATAGGAGGTGACTAAAATGCTGGGAGAAATGGTCTAGTAACCCCTTCTCCTGTAAACTACTAAAAACAAGAAAAAGAAAAACTTTATAAAACTAAGATGTTTGAATGTGTGTGGATGTACTGCGAATGATAAGAAAGAAATGATTCCTAATGTTATGAATGAAAAAAATTGGATGTCCTAGCCCTAAGCGAAACCGCTGAAGTGGGTAGGACAGTTTCAGTGGGGAGAAATAAATGGAATTATGTCAGGAGTATCTGAGATAGAGCTAAGGAAGGGGTAGCAGTAATGTTGAAGGATCACTTGTGAAGAGAGACGAGGGAATGTAAATGTATAACTTCAAGGATTATGTGGATTAAAATAAGGGTCGGATGCAAAAAGTGGGTCATAATAAGTGTGTATGCACCTGGAGAATATTTGCAAAGTCGTGGTGGGTACACAGGCTTGTGTGTTGTGCCCATGACCCAGGAGGGCCATGCCCACGAGGGAGAGAGGGAGTAGACTTGTTGACTGCTTCTAGGCCGCTGAGTGAGCGAGTGGGACCAGCGTCCCACTGACCTGGGCAGGCCTAGAGAAGGCAGCACCTTAGTGCCGCGAAATATGAACTAAGCTGGCAGACAGCACTGGCTGTCTGTGCAGACAGTACAGGCTGTCTACATTTGCTCGGCCACCTACCTCGCGCGACAATACTGGTGGTAAAGAAACTCGGTCTCTCTCTCGTAGGAACAGGGCACAGAACACAAAATAAAAAACATGTATATACATATGGACATGGAAAAAAAAACTTCCTACAGGGAGGGAGGAAAAAAACGTGTGGGGTGTGCTGAACAACGTGGTCATAGGCAGTGAGCATCAATGGGCATCACTGCACGCCTTCCTGCGTCTGGACAGATACTGCAACACAGGAGACATTGCTGCAGCTGAGCTGTGATGTAATGGGGTATGGTCATCGTAGGAGTCACTGCAGGTTTCACTCAACCTGGGGCACGACATGCTGGTGCCCTCGAGTGAGGCTTCGGCAGAACTCGGCAACTGGGCAGGACTTCTGGCAAGCGACTCAGGAGGACACTTCTCGACTGGTACTGTCGCTGGGCTGTCACTGTCGGCGAGCGTGGAGTAAGTCGTGGAGCGAGTCGTGGCAGAGACAACTGGGCGAAACATCTGGGAGTCGTAACATACACCAGACTGCAGTGAGAGAGCTAGCAGTCAAAGTGACATCATCTTTGTGCAGGCTGCTCACTGAAGCTTGCGACACGAGGCTGACAGCACATGCCGACAGGGCTAACTGCGGCTTGACGAGTGTCATTCTCTCGGCAGTTGGAGTTATAGCAGAGGTTAGTCTAAGCGTCCCCAGACTTGTTTCTCTATATATATATATAACTGCACTCTGAAGGTCTGGAGGTGAAGTGAAACAAATCTCGATGGGAATCGTAGCAGGTATGATTCTGCAGAACATATATGAGCGGAAAGCATAAGAGCTTTCTGTACAAGGGGCTCATATGCTCAGGGCTGACTAATATCAGCTGTCAAATGCGCTGGTCACACCGGGTGACAACACAAGGTGCTACACAGGGGTCTGGCTAAAGACCACACTGGACACACGGAAAACTTTACATACACCCGCGGTACATGCGGTACAACATGGCTTAAACTAGCAAATGATGCTTTTCTGTGCACAAAATTGACACTAAGCTATACACTAACATGTGAGAACACTGACTGAGAGGAATTAATTAACACGACATATATCTTCTCTCAATCTTCTCGACAATACAGTACTGACATAATTACTGAAACACTCTATGTGACATCATGTGATGTCAGGTGTGACGTCACGAGGTGACGTCAGCAGACATCTCGAGGTGATGTCAGGCAGACATCGTGATGTCATGAAGTCGGGCAGCAGCATCGGTGACGTCAATGTGATGCGAGCAGCAGACCATAGCATGTGGCCTGGGACGTCTGGCTCGGTAACTCACATGGCTCATAGATCCACGTGGCGTCGGGGTCCATGTGGCATCATGATCTACGCGGCATGCTGATCCACGTAGCTTCGAGTGGCCTCGGGCACTCGGATACACAGCTCTGGCAATGAATTCACATGGAAAACAGCAGAAAACACAGCAGAGGGAGTGAGCACATAGTGGTGGTAGGCAGGTGAGGTGTGAATGAGGCAGGAACCCGGCCACTTCCTCTTCTCCCACAAACACGTGGAGAAACTCTGGAAGCAGAAATCACCACAAAACTCACCTCTGGCTTGCTGAAATAGCTGTGCTGAGCTGAATAACAACAGCAGAACATACAAGTGACGCTGAACACGTGACTTGAGAAACAGCGTGGGGTCACTGGGACGCCACTTACAATTCTCGAAGAAATTCGGCAAATTTCGGCTAGATCCTGCTTGTACCTGTGTCTGGATGCAGAGACATGCAGACACGACATCAGGATAACTCGTTGAGAGACGATGCTTGTTGTGTAGGGTGATGAAGTGAACAACTTCATTCCTTCCTCTCTCCGGGCAAACAAAACTGCTGCAATCACCGCTTCCCACCAATGTGAACGAGATTATTTGGTGTTTCTAGTAGCGGGGAGTAAATGATACATCAACTGAGGCTTCTTACTTTATTTGAAAAGTAGTGGTGGGTACACAGGCTTGTGTGTTGTGCCCATGGCCCGGGAGGGCCATGCCCACGAGGGAGAGAGGGAGTAGACTTGTTGACTGCTTCTAGGCCGCTGAGTAAGTGAGCGAGTGGGACCAGCGTCCCACTGACCTGGGCAGGCCTAGAGAAGGCAGCACCTCAATGCCGCGAAATATGAACTAAGCTGGCAGACAGCATAGGCTGTCTGTGCAGACAGTACAGGCTGTCTACATAGAGGAGTGCAGAGGAGAGAGGGAGATTTTGGGAGATGTTAAGTGAGTGTGTAGGAACTTTTGAGCCAAGTGAGAGAGTAATTGTGGTAGGGGGCCTAAATGCTAAAGTAGGAGAAAAGTTTAGAGAGGATGTGGTAGGTAAGTTTGGGGGGCCAGGTGCAAATGATAATGGGGAGTATTTGATTGAACTTTATATAAAAGGAGGTTTGGTTATAGGTGACACATATTTTAAGAAAAAGAGGATAAATAAGTATACAAGACATGATGTAGGGCAAAATGACAGTACAGTAGTTTGTTGGACTACGTATTGGTAGACGATAGACTGTTAGGTAGACCACAGGATGTACGTGTTTATAGAGGGGCCACAAATATATCAGATCACTTTATAGTTGTAGCTACAGTGAGAGTAAAAGGTACACAAATAACCCGCACATAAAAGAGAGAAGCTTACGACGACGTTTCGGTCTGACTTGGACCATTGACAAAGTCACACTAACAGAGGTGGAGCAGGACGGCTATATATAGGCAGGAAGAGGTGGAGGTAGTAGTAGTAGTAGTAGTAGTAGTAGTAGTAGTGCAAGAATTGTATATAATACCGACAGGATGAAATGACACGTGCACAACACCCGGGCATCCCCACCGTAGACGTTTCGCCATCCAGCCAGCCACTGGATGGCAAAACGTCCACAACAAAGACAACCAGACGCCGCACATGTGTCTTAATTTCATCAGTAGTTGTAGTAGAAGAAGAAGAGGTAGTAGTAGTGGTAGTGGTAGAAGTGGGAAATAAGGAAGACGAGCCAGTCAAATACAAAGGAAGGGGAGCACTGCAAGAGAGCTAGAAACCCACAGAGGGAGAGCAAGCGCACCGAGGTGCGTGAAAGGGGAAGTGGTGAAATAAAATAAATGAAGAAGGAACAGAAACATGAGACAGGAGAGAGAAAGACAACCCAGAGGAGAAAAGGAGAGAGGAAAGGGGAAGAGGAAGAAGAAAAAGAAGAAGAAGAAGAAGAAGAAGAAGAAGAAGAAGAAAAAATGAGGATTCAGGTTAAGTCACGGGTGTTCTGAAGTTTGGAGCATTTTACTATGTAGTGGGAGAGGAAGACATCTACAGAGACGAAGCCAGGGCTAAGGTTCATACAAGGAAAGTTGTGTATAAGAGAGGATTCAACTAAACGGCGACTGTTCGAGTTGGAAGTAGGGAAGACAGTTTTAGCAGACCAGTCAATAGGATGGCTATGATCTCTGACGTGACAGAGCTTCTCTCTTTTATGTACGGGTTATTTGTGTATCGTTCCAGTCACGGTATTGTGCCTTTTTGTTATTTATAGAGTAAAAGGTAGATGGGATACAAGGGAACTGGAAACAGCAAGTAAGAGAGAGGTGAAGGTTTATAAACTAGAGGAGGAGGCAGTTAATGAAAGATATAAAAAACTGTTGGGTACAGATGGGCTAGTGTGAGTATAGGCAATGGGGTAGAAGATGTATGGGGTAAGTTTAAGAATACATATAGTGTTAGAGTGTTCAGCAGAGGTTTGTGGTTACAGAAAAGTAGGTGTGGGAGAGAAGAAGAGTGACTGGTAGAATGATGATGTGAAGAGAGCAGTAAGAGAGAAAAAGTTAGCATATGAGAGGTTTTTACAAAGTAAAAGTGGTGCAAGGAGGGAGGAGTATATGGAGAGTAGTGAAGCAATATAAAAAGAGAGCAAATGAGAGAGTGTGTGAGATGTTATCAACAAATTTTGCTCAAAATAAGACAAAGTTTTGGAGTGAGATTAATAAGCTGAAAAAGCCTAGGGAACGAATGGATTTGATAGGTAAAAATAGGAGAGAAGAGTTATTAAACGGTGAGTTAGAGGTATTGGGAAGATGGAGGGAATATTTTGAGGAATTGTTAAATGTTGATGAAGATAGGGAAGCTGTGATTTCGTGTATAGGTCAAGGAGGAATAATATCTTATAATCTTATAGGAGTGAGGAAGAACCAGTTGTGAGTGTGGGGGAAGTGCATGGGGCAGTGAGTAGAATGAAAGGGGGTAAAGCACCTGGGATTGATGGGATAATGATAGGAATGTTAAAAGCAGGTGGGGATGTAGTTTTGGAGTGGTTAGTGCTTTTATTTAATAAATGTGTGGAAGAGGTTAAGGTACCTAGGGATTGGCAGAGAGCATGTATAGTTCCTTTGTATAAAGGCAAAGGGGACAAAAAAAAGTGTAAAAAATATTGGGGAATAAGTCTGTTGAGTATACCTGGTAAAGTGTATGGCAGAGTTATTACGGAAAGACTTAAGAGTAAGACAGAGAGCAGGATAGCAGATGAACGAGGAAGTTTTAGGCCTGTATATGTTGTACATGTACTCGTAGAAATAAAGATTACTTTTATCAGAATGACTTGGAGGGCATATAAATCTGTAGAGGAAGGAAAGTGGGGTAGGGGTTGTCCTAAGGTTGGAGGTTTTTGTGTGCAAGGGGCTTGGACTTCCAACAAGCATGCATGAGCGTGTTATGTAGCAGCTAGTCGAGACAAATGGTTTTTATGGCTTGATATGCTGCTGGAGTATGAGCAAAGTAACATTTATGAAGGGATTCAGGAAAAACGGTTAGCCGGACTTGAGTGCCTGCATTCTGAAGGAGAGGTGTTGGCAGTAAAGCAATAGCAAAGAACTACAGACCGATAGCACTAACATCCCATATTATAAAAAATCTTTGAAAGGGTCCTAAGAAGCAAGATTGCCACCCATCAATTACACAACCCAGGGCAACATGGGTTTAGAGCAGGTCGCTCCTGTCTGTCCCAACTACTGGACCACTACGACAAGGTCCTAGATGCACTAGAAGACAAAAAGAATGCAGATGTAATATACACAGACTTTGCAAAACCCTTCGACAAGTGTGACCATGGCGTAATAGTGCACAAAATGCGTGCTAAAGGAATAACAGGAAACGTTGGTAGGTGGATCTATAACTTCCTCACAAATAGAACACAAAGAGTAGTAAACAGAGTCAAGTCTGAGGCGGCTACGGTGAAAAGCTCTGTTTATCAAGGCACAGTACTCGCTCCCATCTTGTTCCTCATCCTCATATCTGACATAGACAAGGATGTCAGCCACAGCACCATGTCTTCCTTTGCAGATGGCACCCGAATCTGCATGACAGTGTCTTCCATTGCAGACACTGCAAGGCTCCAGGTGGACATCAACCAAATCTTTCAATAGGCTGCAGAAAACAATATGAAGTTCAATGATGAGAAATTTCAATTACTCTGATATGGTAAACATGAAGAAATTAAAACTTCAGAGTATAAAACAAATTCCAGCCACACAATAGAGCGAAAAACTAACGTCAAAGACCTGGGAGTGATCATGTCGGAGGATCTCACCTTCAAGGACCATAACATTGTATCAATCGCATCTGCTAGAAAAATGACAGGATGGATAATGAGAACCTTCAAAACTAGGGATGCCAAGCCCATGATGACACTCTTCAGGTCGCTTGTTCTATCTAGGCTGGAATATTGCTGCACACAGGGCCGGATTAAGAAGTCTCCGGGCCCTAGGCTATTCAGATTGGCGGGGCCCCTTTGAGTTACGGGTAAGCGAAGCGACCCCTTCCAGCTTGGGGGTGGGGGGGGTCGGTGTGAGCCTGTTTAAGGTCTAATTAAATACATTCTGGCTATTTAGATTAAATTTAATAGGGAAAGTACATCAAGAAACCAAAAACATTTACCAACAGCCATTATAACTATCTTGTTAAATCATGCATTTTAAAGAGAATAAACTCAAGACAGCATAGTATTACTAGATTAGGCTATTAAAGTAGTGACATCATGTACCTATTATATTCAGCATAACCACTACAGCACTATTATTCCCTTTATAAATCACTGACCATTATTGTTATCATTGCATCATGCATAAGACTATCAAATCATATAAACTCAAGAAAGTAAAGAATTGTTTGTATTCACAGGCACTTCTTAAATAAACTTTTTTCTGGATTTCATATTGGCAAAATCATCAATTATATTCTGAAAATCAATATTTCTTGTTAGATCAGACTCAATGGTCAACAAGGCTAGGTTACACAATTTGTCTTGGCTCATTGTTGAACGGAGCTGGTTTTTCACTCTTTTCAAAACAGAAAATGAACGTTCTCCTTCACAGTTAGTAGCTGGAAGTATTAGGTAAAGGCGATACACTATGTCAACATTAGGGAAGGTTTCTGAGATACCTGCATTTCTTAAATTCAAATTCAAATTCAAAGTTTATTCTCTATAAAGATTACAATGTTGAATTTACAGAATTTGGTTGTGTGGTTTACATGTGGTTAAATAATGATTACAGAGTGTACCACTAGAACGCCTAGCATGGCTAGGCATTTTGGGCAGACTTAGTTTAATTCTTTATTTTAAAATATTACAAATTATGAGGTAAGTTGGTATTATGGCTAAGTGACTAAATACTAGTTTGTGAGTTTAGCAATGTGAATGCTTTTGTTTTGGCAAAGTACATAGTTTCAGTATTGGAGTATCATAGGATTCATTATTTTAAGATTGAGATTAATATTTCTGTTTATGGTCAAATGGGTGAGTGAGTGTGTGAACCACCAGGTGGTATTCGTGTAGTTAGTTGATGGGGTTTATCAGGGAGATAAGATGTTTTCTAATGGTAGTTTTGAAGGTGATGAATGTGTCTGCAGTTCTAGAGTTCTCAGGTAGGGTGTTCCAGATTTTAGGGCCTTTGACATACATTGAATTTTTGTAAAGGTTTAGTCGGACATGGGGAATGTCGTAGAGATGTTTGTGTCTGGTGTTATGCCTGTGGGTTCTGTCACAACTATCAAGAAAGCATTTTAGGTCAAGGTTGATATTGGAGTTTAAGGTCCTGTAGATGTAGATTGCACAGTAGTAAGTGTGGATGTACTGAACAGGGAGTAAGTTTAGATCTATGAAGAGTGGGGGGGGTGTGTTGCCAGGGATGGGATTTAGTGATTATTCTTACTGCAGCTTTTTGTTGGGTTATTATTGGCTTTAGGTGTGTTGCTGCAGTTGATCCCCAAGCACAAATATCATAGGTGATGTATGGATAAATAAGTGAGTGGTATAGTGTGAGAAGGGCATTTTGCGGCACGTAGTATCGTATCATGGAGAGGATCCCAACTGTTTTGGATACTTTTTTGGTTATGTGTTGGATATGGGTGCTGAAATTCAGGTTGTTGTCAAGGTATAGGCCTAGGAATTTGCCCTCATTATGTCTGGTAATTAGAGTGTTGTCGATCTTAATGTTAATTTGTGCATCTCCTGCTCTGCTACCAAACATAATACAGTGGACCCCCGCATAGCGACTTTAATCCGTGCAAGAGGGCTCATTGTTATGCGAAATGATCGGTATGCGAATGAATTTTCCCCATAAGAAATAATGGAAATCAAATTAATCCGTGCAAGACACCCAAAAGTATGAAAAAATTTTTTTTACCACATGAAATATACATTTTCCTACACACAAAGAGAAGGATACATGCACAATAGTAGAGTAGTACATGCACAATATATATTGTGCATGTACTACTCTACTAAATGAAGAATAAATGACACTTACCTTTATTGAAGATGCAGCAATGACTGATGAGACACTGTGTCCTGGGAGTGCCTTTTCCTCCTGAGTACTGTAGGTCCTGTTTGGCATTTTCTTCCAGAACAGGCCTTATCACTGTGTATGCCACTACGATTCTTAAATCTCTCAAACCAACCTTTGCTGGCTTTAAATTCACCAATATGAGCACTAGTTCCAGGCATTTTTCCCTGTTCACCTGGGTGTTAGTCGACTGGTGTGGGTTGCATCCTGGGAGACAAGATTAAGGACCCCAATGGAAATAAGTTAGACAGTCTTCGATGACACTGACTTTTTTGGGTTATCCTGGGTGGCAAATCCTCTGGGGTTAATTGTTTCTTGGCATTCTCAATAAGCCACACCAACAACGGTGCTACAGCAGCAGCAGCAGCAGCTGACAGTGCTACAGCAGCAGCAGCAGCTGACAGTGCTACAGCAGCAGCAGACGATGCTACAGCAGCAGCAGACGGTAGGTAAACAGACTCTGTTACTGCTCCATCTATTTTTATACCTGTTTTTATGCAACAATTAATATTTTCTCGAACATACAATGCAACTCCTCCCCCCTTCCCATTACATCTATCCACATTGAATAACTTAAATCCCTGAATATTACACTCAGCAGTCATATCCCGACTCTTTAAATCATACCACGTTTCAGTTAATGCAATGATATCAAAGTTCCCAGCACATGCTACCAAACGTAGTTCATTAATTTTATTTCTTGCACTTCGACTGTTAGCATAAAATACCATCATATGTTTTTTCTTCTGCACATTTTTCCTATTCATCTTTGTTTTTACACAATTTCTGAAATTATCATTACCCAGAGTTACTCCATGACAGTTACTATTAAGATTCTTAATATCAGAGCATAAGTCAATATATCCATATTCATTATTAATCATTTCAAAACCCATACCTCTAACTAATCCTAGTTTAAAGTCCTAACAACCCCCTCAACTGAGTTAGCAAGAAAACCCACACCTGCCCTGGATAAGTGAACCCCATCCCTGGCATACATGTCATTTCGGCCATAGAAGTTGTCCCAGTTGTCAATGAATGGTACTGCATTATCCTTACAGTGTTTATCCAGCCAACAATTAAAACCAATTGCTCTGGACAACCATTCATTACCAACACCTCTTCTTGGCAAAATGCCACATATAACAGGGCGCCCCCCCCTTTTTCCTAATCATGTCTATAGCTGTCCTGAACTTTCTAACTAAATCCTCACTTCTACGCTTGCCTACATCATTGCCTCCAGCACTGAGGCAAATAATAGGATTGATCCCATTACCGTTCATGATGTTGTCAAGCCGGCTAACAATGTCCTCCATCCCAGCCCCAGGAAAGCATACCCTTTGTCTCCTACTCCTGTCCTTCAAGCAGAATGCCCTATCCATGTATCTAACCTGGCTATCCCCAACAACAACAATATTCTTACCTTCCTTGTTGTCGTTCGTCGTGACGATCCCAGTAGTAGACTCACATTCGTCGGGTAGCACCGAGAATGCGTTGGAGGTTTCCACGGGAGTTTCCACAGCAGTCTCTTTCTTCTTCATCGTTTCTGGCTTTCCATTCGTCTTCTTGATCGTCAACTTCGTCGTCCCCTGCTGTCCAACCACTGACCACGATCCCTTCTTGACCTGAGGACTCGAAACAGGAGGACTACTACGAATCCTCTTGTTTTCCTCGGTCAATCGCCGTATCTCCATCTTCGCTGCCCTCAATTCTTCCTTAAGTTGCTGGTAAAGTTGCTCGATGGAGGGCATCTTGGTTCAGTCCACGGGAGCAAACAAGACACTTCTTCACAGAGTTAAGTACAGGTCAGCACTCAAAGTACAGGTCACCACTCAAGAGCACACAAACAGGTCTTCACTGCCACTGATGAAGTCACTGTGTGGCGAAACGTTTCTTCAATAAAGATTCCCATGTGTTGCATAAGTGTCTCAATTCTTCAACACTGTAGAAGGCCTACTGGCCCATGCGAGGCAGGTCCTTATCAAAACAACCTCTGCCTATGATGAGGACGGGTAGATGTTGAAATCATGTGACTCCTGTGTTGTTGGGTTGGTGGTGCTTAAGTATCATGTATGCCAATGTTTTTGAAATTTTGTAGTTTCCAGTGTTGCGTTCTATAGTGTCGGTGATGGCGATTAGTGAGGCTTCTAGGCACCATCGGCGTCTGAGGTCTGGTTCGGTGAGAACGAGTTGTGCCTCATTCCAGTTCATCAAATGTCCCCTGGAGTCTCTGTGGAGGACACAGGCGTACCTTACGTGTAAGGTACGCCTGGGTAACGAGGTCTGGGTAACGAGGTCTAGGTAACGAGGTCTGAGTAAAGAGATATGGGTAACAAGGTCTGGGTAAAGAGGTCTGGGTAACGAGATCTGGGTAACGAGGTCTGGGTAACGAGGTCTGAATAACAAGGTCAGGGTAACGAGGTCTGGATAATAAAATCTGGGTAACAAGGTCTGCATAACGAGGTCTTTGCAATGTGGACTGAGTAACGAGGTCTGTGAAACGAGGTCTGGGTACCGAGATGTGGGTAACGAAGTCTGAATAACAAGGTCATGGTAACGAGGTCTGGGTAACAAGGTCTGGGTAACGAGGTCTGGATAACATGGTCTGGGTAACGAGGTCTGGATAACGAGGTCTGGATAACGATGTCTGGATAACGAGGTATGCACAACAAGGTCTGGATAACAAGGTCTGGGCAACGAGGTCTGGGTAACGAGGTCTTGATAACAAGGTCTGGGTAACAAGGTCTGGTTAACGAGGTATTGATAAGAAGGTCTAGGTAGAACATTAAAATGGTATAAAATACCGACAGGTTGATAGGTAAGACACATATGCAACAGTTAGGTATCTTTATTATGAAACGTTTCGCCTACACAGTAGGCTTCTTCAGTCAAGTACAGAAAAGTTGATAGAAGCAGAAGATACTTGAAGACGATGTAATCAGTCCATCACCCTTAAAGTTTTGAGGTGGTC
This sequence comes from Cherax quadricarinatus, assembly GCF_026875155.1. Lineage (NCBI taxonomy): Eukaryota > Metazoa > Arthropoda > Malacostraca > Decapoda > Parastacidae > Cherax > Cherax quadricarinatus. The sequence goes on along the minus strand of NC_069442.1, from coordinate 7,461,233 downwards.
AGTCCCTCAGTCTGGAGAAGAGCATTGTTCCATAGCATGAAACATTTGAACAAATGTTACACGACCTATGACTTCTGCACCTCTCCTGCCAACGGTTTATAAGCTCCTTCTCAGCACGTATGCCGTACTCTATTCAAGATTGATGGACTGACCACATCGACTCAAGGTTGAGGGACTGATTACCTCATTCTCCTCCTGTTCTTCAAGATTCTCCTTTGTATGGACTGATGAAGCCACTGTGTGGCGAAACGTTTCCTCAATAAAGATACCCAAGAGTTGCACATGTGTCTTATTTATCAACATGTCGGTTCTCTGAACCATTCATCTACAATACAATAAGTGTCAGGGGCCCGAGACTGTTCAACTGCCTCCCAGCATACATAAGGGGGATTACCAATAGACCCCTGGCTGTCTTCAAGCAGGCACTGGACAAGCACCTAAAGTCAGTACCTGACCAGCCGGGCTGTGGCTCGTACGTTGGATTGCGTGCAGCCAGCAGTAACAGCCTGGTTGATCAGGCTTTGATCCACCATGAGGCCTGGTCACAGACCGGGCCGCGGGGGTGCTGACCCCCGGAACTCTCTCCAGGTAAACTCTAGAGAGAACAACCGATTTGAAGAGAATCATTGGCTTGGTATCCCTAGTTTTGAATGTTCTCATTATCCATCCTATCATTTTCGTAGCAGATGCAGTAGCGATATTGTTGTGATCTTCGAAAGTGAGATTCTCTGACTTTTTCACTCCCAGGGCCTTCACATTAGTTTTTTTTGGCTCTATTGTATGACTGCAATTTGTTTTATACTCCAATCCAGTTTTTATTTCCTCGAGTTTTCCATAGCGGAGTAATTGAAATTTGTCTTCATTGAACTTCATATTGTTTTCTGAAGCCCATTTATAGACTTAATTAATGTCTGGTTGGAGATCTGCAGTGTCCTCAATGGATGACACTTCTCATGCTAATTCTGGTATCATCAGCAAACGAGAACACAGTTCTGTGACTTACATCTGTGTCAGATATGAGGATGAGGAAAAGGATGGGAGAGAGTACTGTACCTTGTGGAACAGAGCTTTTCACTATAGCTGCCACTGACTTTTTACTCTAATTACTGTTACTCTTTGTGTTTTATTTGTTAGGAAGTTATAGATCCATCTACCCACTTTCCTGTTATTCCTTTATCACTCATTTTCTGTGCTATTACATCATGATCGCACTTGTCGAAGGCTTTCCGAAAAGTCTATATATATTACATCTGCATTTTGTTTGTCCTCCACTGCATCCTAAACCATGTCATTGTGGTCCGGTAGCTGTGAGAGGCAGGAGCGACCTGCTCTAAACCCATGCTGTCCTGGGTTGTGCAGTTGATGGCGATCTTGCTTCTTAGAACCCTTTCAAAGATTTTTATGATGTGGGACGTTAGAGCAGAGGCGTCGCTAGAGTTGGTGTCACCCCCATGAAATTCAAGGGCGGGGGGATGGGGGGGTAAACTAGTTATGTCACTACTACATGATCAGTGACAAATGTTTAGCAATGAGAACGTTTAAGGGCACATCTCCAAATTTCGGCCTACTCTTTTATTTTTCAACCAATTTTTTTTTATTTTTGGTGTACATTTAGAGGTTCATATGTAGAAGAATGTGACAAAGTTTCAGTATGATTGGCCAACAAACAACAGAGAAAAAAAAATATTTAATGACTTTTCATATATTGCAGCAAGGCATGACAAAATGGCACTTCGAGTGGCACTTCCGACAATCCCAACCGTTAGAATACATCTGACACGACTTTTGGATGCACATGTTTTATTATATTTATTTATTTATAATTTGAGCACACATACAGAGGTACAAAAAAATACAGATAAGAGCAGCATGCCAAAGCCACTTATACTATGCATAGCATTACGGGCTGGCTTAAAATTAACTTAAGATTAACTAAGCAATGATGAAATCAGTGAAAAACATTAATGTAAACAGATTACTATAAAGCACAAGTGAGTATTACAAAGACAGGTCATATGGTTGCATGCATTGTTGTAAATTCAGTAGAATGGAGTATTCTGTTAGGTAGTGTATTAAAAAAATAATAAAGTTAGATTGGGTTTTAGGTTTAACATTTATGTGATATAATTGTGAGAAACATTTAAGAGATACAATTTATAAGGTTCAGTTATTCAGTATTTATTTGGTTTTGGGTGAGTAAGTGATCTTTGAGAAGAGACTTGAATTTATAAACAGGTATGTTTCTTTTATATTTACAGGTAATGAATTCCAGATTTTAGGGCCTTTTATGTGCATTGAGTTTTTGCATAGCGTGAGATGGACACGAGGAATATCAAAGAGTGATCTGTGCCTTGTGTTATGGTCATGTGTTCTGTTGAGGTTGGCAAGGAGATGTTTGAGGGGAGGGTTAATATCAGAGTTGAGTGTTCTATGTATGTAATAGGTGCAGTAATAAGTATGGATGTTTTGTATGGTGAGTAGGTTGAGTGTATTGAATATTGGTGGAGTGTGCTGCCTGTAGTGAGAATTTGTTATCATTCTAACTGCAGCCTTTTGTTGGGTAATTAGTGGTCTGAGATGGTTACTTGTTGTTGAGCCCCATGCACAAATTCCATAGGTGAGATAGGGGTAAATAAGAGAGTGATATAGGGCCAGGAGGGCTGACTGTGGAGCATAGTACCGTATCTTCGATAGTATGCCTACAGTCTTGGAAATTTTCTTAGAAATTTGTTGTATATGTGTATGAAATTTGAGTCTATTATCAAGGTGGATTCCTAAGAATTTTCCCTCTGTTAGCTTTGTGATAGGTGATCCGTTTATCATTATGTTAAGAGGGACATCTGTAGCTCTGTTACCAAACTGAATGAAGTAGGTTTTGTCAATGTTTAGTGTAAGTTTGTTAGTACTCATCCAGGTAGATATTTTCTGTAATTCGGTAATTTAGAGTATTGGCTAGCGTGACTGGGCTCGGTGGGAGAAGACGTAATGTTGTGTCATCTGCAAATAGTGTGGGTTTGAGTAATTGCGAAGCATTTGGTAGGTCATTTATGTATAGGAGAAAGAGAAGAGGGCCAAGGACACTTCCCTGTGGGACACCAACTGTAATTGGTTGTGCAGAAGAGTTTGCCCCATTTGCGTACACATATTGGCTTCTGTTGCTGAGGTATGACTTGAGGTAGTTGAGGGAGTGCCCTCTTATACCATAGTGTGACAATTTTACGTGGAGCAAGTCATGGTCAACTGTATCAAAAGCTTTACGTAAGTCAATGAAGATCCCCAGTGGGACTTCTTTTTTCTCTATTGCAGTGTATATATGTTCTAGCATGTGTATAATAGCATCATTAGTATTTTTATTAGGCCTGAATCCAAATTGGCAGGGGTTGAGTATGTTTTGGGAGATAAGGTAGGAGTAGATTCGTTTTATGAATTAATTTTTCGAAGATTTTTGAGAGAGGGTGTAAGTTGGATATTGGCCTATAGTTATTCAACTCTGTTTGGTCTCCTCCTTTGTGGATCGGGGTGACCCTTGCTATTTTGAGTACTGTAGGGAAGGTGGAGGATTCAATGGATTTGTTAAAGAGTGTTGCAATGATTGGTGATAGCACTTGTGACACTTTTTTGTATATAAAGGGTGGTAAGGTATTTAGATCTCCTGCCTTGTTTTTTTAGTGCGTTGATAATAAGGGAGACTTCGTATGGGTTAGTCGGAGCTAGGAACAGTGTGTTCGGGTAGTTGCCGGTGAGGTAGTCATTTGGTGGGGTATCTGAGCTTGGGATTTTATTGGCAAGGTTTTGTCCTATAGTGGAGAAGAAATCATTGAGTCTGTTTGCTGTTTCTGTTGGTGGGAGTTGGGGTTCATCTGATTTTGCTAATTTTATTTCGCTATTTCGTGATATCTTTTTTGTTCCCAGAATTTCTGATAGGGTTTTCCAGGTCTTTTTTATATCACCTCGTAAGTTGGATAATCTGTTCTCATAATACAATTTTTTTGCCCTTCTTATCAGGCTGGTTAGGATTGACGAGTAACGTTTTGTTTGGTCTCTGGTTATGTGACCCATTCTGTACTGTTTTTCATATTGGTGTTTTGTATTTATGGATTTGAGAATGCTGGGTGTTAGCCAGGGACTGTTCAGTCTCTTAGCTGTCATCTGCTTAGTTTTTTTAGGGCAGTGCTTGTTATAGAGGTATTGGGTCTTTTTTAGAAAATTATTAATACATTCGTCAATATCTGTATTGATTTCTAGCTCATCTAATATATCTTATTATCATGGAAAAAAAAATACATTTGATAGACTTTTTGGCATTCACCAAAATATCTGCCTTTTATCTCCCACAAAATCAAAAATATTTGATATATTCCAAAAAAAGAAGCAGCAAATAGTCAAACACACTTTGTTTTATATTGTCAGTGAAAATCATTTCAATACAATCATTAATAATGATGTAATTTAGCGAAATAAGTTAAAAAGTTACTTCCGAGATATAGGCCTGGAACGCCGGCCGGCCTGCCGTCTCCAAAAAAATTTTTTTTTTCGCGAAAATCGCGTTTCAGTGGTTTTCTAAGTAAACTGATGTTCTAGTGCAGTTATCCTCTTCAAAATACCGTTTTCTATCACTCAGACCAAGCAATACAACAAGGAGACGAGGAGTAACTCATTTATATCGAAATATTGCTGGTGGACTCTCGCCATATTATGGCCTATTTTATTCAGTCTAGAGTATATAACATGTTTGTTTGTTATTTATAGTGTTTATTATATCATATTAGATCAATTCTGATAGATAAATAAGCCGTATAGTTGATATATAAGCTGATATAAACGTAATAATGAAGTGATTTCACCTGGCACCATCTGGAGGGGGAGTACTGCCGAGTGTTCTCAGAGGGCTCCCGATTGGCTGGCACTCTACTGATAAGCTCCACCTACTCTTATATGATGCCAAATAATCAATTATTATATTAGAAAGAATAATGCAAAGAAAAAGCAATAAAAAACAAGGAAAAAATTCCAAAAAATAAATGGGTTGAGAACAGACGCGCTACCTACATTGCCGTTACCATACCTGATATAAATGACTATAATTTCTTGTAGAAACGTCTTAGAACATTGATTCTTGTACCATTGTGTTGCCAAAGATTTAAGCTATTTTTCGGTATATATAACTCAATTTCCATAATTTTTCGATTTTTGGTTGAGCGCGCGCGGAAAATGGGCCATAAACCGAACAGGAGAATACTTCTCAACTTTATTAATGATAAAATAAATAATCGTAGTGATATTGAGAAACATAACTACTTTGAGTACAGCCAACAGATCCTACATTTATTCATCGTCAACAATGCCAAAACAAAACAAAAAAACTTGAAAAATAAAGAAAAACATTGCAATATCAGAGAAACACTAGTTCCGATTTGACCTTGAGTACAGGTAACATCTCAGTGAATCTGATCTTACATTTCATTGCCTTCAATTATGCAAAATCATCTATCACATCATCAAAATCAATGATTTTCCCTATATAGGCTTATTTGTACTTTGGTAATATATAATAGGCTATATAGAAACCTGCAAAAGGCTTTCGATACTGTCAACCACAATATATTATGTAATAAACTTCAAGCTATCGGTATAGGTTCTGTAGACTGGTTTAAGTCCTACCTTAGCAACAGGAGACAAATAGTCAAAATCAACAAAACAGAATCAGAACCCCTGCCGATTAAGTAAGTAAATTTATTCAGGTATACACAAATACATTTACATAGAATTATCATACATAGCAGCATATGTGTAGAGAACCTAGGATAACCCAAAAAAGTCAGAGTGACTTATTTCCATTGGGGTCCTTGGAGTTCCCCAAGGTAGTATTCTGGGTCCCTTATTATTCTTATGTTATGTCAATGATATGCCTATCAGTGTCAAGTGCAAACTCCTACTGTATGCAGATGACAGTGCTCTGTTAGTGTCAGGTAAAGACCCACAAGATATTGCTAATGTTTTAACACTGGAACTGGAGTCCTGCAGCAAATGGTTAGTAGACAAACTATCATTACACCTAGGGAAAACTGAAGCCATTCTCTTTGGCACGAAACATAAACTGAGAAGGGTAAATAATTTTAATGTTCAATGTAATGGGGAGCCCATCACTTTGGTTTCATCAGTAAAATATTTGGGAATCCCCTTTGACCCATGCATGTCAGGAGAATTGATAGGGAACAGTGTAGTAAAGAAAGCGAATGCCAGACTGAAGTTCCTGTATACACAAGCACAGAGTCTACCTACTGAGGCTCGCAGGACCCTATGTCTAGCCCTTATACAATGCCATATGGATTACGCTTGCTCTTCTTGGTACTCAGCCTTGACAAAAAAAACTGAAAGATAGACTGCAAATCACTCAGAACAAAATCGTAAGATTCATCCTGGGGCTGGGACCAAGAGAACATGTAGGCCAGGATGAATTACAGCAGTTGGATATGCTGAATGTTGAAGACAGAGTAAAACAACTGAAGCTAAATCATGTTTATAAAGTTGCTCACAAACAATGTCCAGAATATCTTGCTGTCAATTTTGTCAAGGTTGGGAACCAAAGCAATCATAGTACTAGGGGGAAAGAGCACAACTTTGTAGTACCCACAGTCAGTGGCCAGGCTTCAACACCTTTTATTGTACAGCAATAAAGGAATGGAACAGACTGCCCACACATGTCAAAGCCAGTCATAACATGAACCAGTTCAAGAAGACTGCCAAAAGGTGTCTGATGAATGTAGCTACAGAAAGGGAGGGGAATGATTTTCTATTTTTTTAGCTAACATACGTGTAAATTTTACCATATTCCTAGTAATGACCCTCGTATTGTAGATAGTCTTAATGACCCTCGTGTAGTAGTCTTTTTAGTATGATAATAAGATGTTATCTTCATTGTAGAATAATAAGAAAATATTATAACCTTTATATTATAATAATAAGGTAAAAGGACCCCAATGGAAATAAGTCACTCTGTCTGACTTTTTTGGGTTATCCTAGGTTCTCTACACACATGCTGCTATGTATGATAATTCTATGTAACTGTATTTGTGTATACCTGAATAAACTTACTTACTAAGGATTCTTCTCTTATGTTGGTACAGCACTGTTTTGGTCATGAGTGTCACCTTTAGCTATAGTGAGGATATATTACCAAAAACAACTGATGGGAGCTCCATTGTTGGTGCTAGGGAGGATAGGAATAAGACAGGGAAACATGCACCAGTCACAGAAACCCAAGGCAAACGGAAACCAAGCCTGTGCACATACTATGCACTTGGTATCTGCAGACATGGGAAATCTGGAAAAACAGACGGGACGTGCAACTATGACCACCCTAGAAAATGCCATGCCCATATGACAACAGGAAAATGCAAACTCCCTTCCTGTAAGCTTTTTCACCCTGAAATGTGTACCTCTTCAGTACAGGAAAGACTGTGCTATAACTTAAATTGCCAGGCACACCATCTAAAGGGTACAAAAAGATACAAAACATCCAGGCCATGGGAAAACCTGGGTAGCCACAGCCACTCAAGAGGGAGAGGTTTTTTAGTGCCAGGAAGGAAAAAAAAACTGGCAGGAAATGGCAGAAATCGTACACCAAATCCAGTCATTCCTGGAGTGGAACCACAGTCGATGGCCTCCACTCCAAACCAACAGATACAGATACTAATGCCGGAAAAAAAATCCCCCCCCCAGTACCAACAATACCACCAGTCCGATGACATTCTTCTTTGCAAATATACAGGGTCTAAAGCCAACAACAAACAACAAAATACCTTTCATCCGTGGACTGCTTGCAGAGGCAAAGGCAATGCTCGTGGCTTTCACTGAGACCCACATAAAGGATCACTTGGACAACGAAATATGGATCCCAGGTTACAACCTATACAGATGTGACAGAGTGAACAGGCAAAAGGGGGGGGGGGGTTGGCCTGTACATTGCAGAGTCACTTGTTTGCACAGAACTGCTAAATGCCTCAAATGATGTAGTGGAAGTTTTAGCAGCAAACGTCGAGAACCAAAACCTAGTCATTGTGGTAGTCTACAAGCCTCCGGATGCAACATCCCAGCAATTCCAGGAACAGCTGTTAAAAATTGACCACTGTCTGGAAAATCTTCCAGCTCCTGCACCCAACATCTTGCTCCTGGGGGATTTCAACTTAAGGCACCTAAAATGGAGGAATATAGCAAATAATATTGTTGCAGTAATAACACCAGGAGGCAGCTCTGATGAAAACTCACACTCACACGAGCTTTTAAATCTCTGCACAAAATTCAATTTAAACCAGAAAATAATAGAGCCTACTAGACTGGAGAATACACTAGACCTCATCTTCACTAACAATGATGATCTGATAAGAAATGTCACCATATCAAAAACATTATACTCAGATCACAACATAATTGAGGTTCAGACATGTATGCGTGGAGCCCCAGACCGACATAATGAGACTAGTCACGAGGGAGCATTCACCAAATTCAACTTCAATAACAAAAACATAAAGTGGGACCAAGTAAATCAAGTCCTAACCGATATAAGCTGGGAAGATATACTAAGCAACACAGACCCCAACGTATGCCTAGAACAGATTAACTTGGTGGCACTCGATGTATGCACAAGGCTTATTCCTCTAAGAAAAAGGAGGAGTAGATGTAAAATAGAAAGAGACAGGCGCTCTCTTTACAGGCAACGGAAAAGAATAACAGAGCGGCTAAAAGAGGTCAATATATCTGAAATGCGTAGGGAGACACTGGTCAGAGAAATAGCAAGTATCGAACTCAAGCTAAAGGAATCTTATAGGAGTCAGGAATCGCGGGAAAAACTAAAAGCCATAAATGAAATCGAAAGAAACCCAAAGTATTTCTTCTCCTATGCCAAATCAAAGTCGAGAACAACATCCAGTATTGGGCCCCTACTTAAACAAGATGGGTCCTACACAGATGACAGCAAGGAAATGAGTGAGCTACTCAAGTCCCAATATGACTCAGTTTTTAGCAAGCCGCTAACCAGACTGAGAGTCGAAGATCAAAACGAATTTTTTATGAGAGAGCCACAAAATTAGGTTAACACAAGCCTATCCGATGTTATCCTGATGCCAAATGACTTCGAACAGGCGATAAATGACATGCCCATGCACTCTGCCCCAGGGCCAGACTCATGGAACTCCGTGTTCATCAAGAACTGCAAGAAGCCCCTATCACGAGCCTTTTCCATCCTATGGAGAGGGAGCATGGACACGGGGGTCGTCCCACAGTTACTAAAAACAACAGACATAGCCCCACTCCACAAAGGGGGCAGTAAAGCAACAGCAAAGAACTACAGACCGATAGCACTAACATCCCATATCATAAAAATCTTTGAAAGGGTCCTAAGAAGCAAGATCACCACCCATCTAGAAACCCATCAGTTACATAACCCAGGGCAACATGGGTTTAGAACAGGTCGCTCCTGTCTGTCTGAACTATTGGATCACTACGACAAGGTCCTAAATGCACTAGAAGATAAAAAGAATGCAGATGTAATATATACAGACTTTGCAAAAGCCTTCGACAAGTGTGACCATGGCGTAATAGCACACAAAATGCGTGCTAAAGGGATAACAGGAAAAGTCGGTCGATGGATCTATAATTTCCTCACTAACAGAACACAGAGAGTAGTCGTCAACAGAGTAAAGTCCGAGGCAGCTATGGTGAAAAGCTCTGTTCCACAAGGCACAGTACTCGCTCCCATCTTGTTCCTCATCCTCATATCCAACACAGACAAGGATGTCAGCCACAGCACCGTGTCTTCCTTTGCAGATGACACCCGAATCTGCATGACAGTGTCTTCCATTGCAGACACTGCAAGGCTCCAGGCGGACATCAACCGAATCTTTCAGTGGGCTGCAGAAAACAATATGAAGTTCAACGATGAGAAATTTCAATTACTCAGATATGGTAAACACGAGGAAATTAAATCTTCCTCAGAGTACAAAACAAATTCTGGCCACAAAATAGAACGAAACACCAACGTCAAAGACCTGGGAGTGATCATGTCGGAGGATCTCACCTTCAAGGACCATAACATTGTATCAATCGCATCTGCTAGAAAAATGACAGGATGGATAATGAGAACCTTCAAAACTAGGGAGGCCAAGCCCATGATGACACTCTTCAGGTCACTTTTTCTATCTAGGCTGGAATATTGCTGCACACTAACAGCACCTTTCAAGGCAGGTGAAATTGCTGACCTAGAAAATGTACAGAGAACCTTCACGGCGCGCATAACGGAGATAAAACACCTCAATTACTGGGAGCGCTTGAGGTTCCTGAACCTGTATTCCCTGGAATGCAGGCGGGAGAGATACATGATTATATACACCTGGAAAATCCTAGAGGGACTAGTACCGAACTTGCACACGAAAATCACTCACTACGAAAGCAAAAGACTTGGCAGACGATGCAACATCCCCCCAATGAAAAGCAGGGGTGTCACTAGCACGTTAAGAGACCATACAATAAGTGTCAGGGGCCCAAGACTGTTCAACTGCCTCCCAGCATACATAAGGGGGATTACCAACAGACCCCTGGCAGTCTTCAAGCTGGCACTGGACAAGCACCTAAAGTCGGTTCCTGACCAGCCGGGCTGTGGCTCGTACGTTGGTTTGCGTGCAGCTAACAGCAACAGCCTGGTTGATCAGGCTCTGATCCACCAGGAGGCCTGGTCACAGACCGGGCCGCGGGGACGTTGACCCCCGGAACTCTCTCCAGGTAAACTCCAGGTTTAGTCTCCATGGTGCCACCCCCTAAATGGTGTCACCCGGAGCGACCCATCCCTTACGACGCCCCTGCGTTAGAGCTATCGGTCTGTAATTCTTTGCAACTGCTTTACTTCCACCTTTATAGAGTGGGGCTAGATCCGTTGTTTTTAGTGACTGGGATGACCCCCGTGTTTGTGCTTCCTCTCCATAGAATATTTAGTGCACGTGAAAGGGGTTTGTTGCAGTTCTTGATGAACACAGAGTTCCAAGAGTCTTGGGCTGGGGCAGAGTGATGGGCATGCCATTTATTGTTTTTTTTTAGTCTTGTGGTGGTAGGATGATATCAGAAATTCTTGAATTATTATTATTATAATCAAAAAGAAGTGCTAAGCCACAAGGGCTATACAGCGCTGCAGGGTAGGGAAGGAAGCGAGGGTATTGGATGGCAGAAGGGAGGAGGGATGATCAGCAGGTTACAGAAAACAGCGGGGCAGGGGATAGTACGGGGGTAGAGGGTAGCAAGAGATTGAAGTAGAAAGGGATGAAGGTATCAGAATTTGTGAAGTAAGTCAGTTGTTGTCAAAAAGTCAATGAGAGAGTCCGGATGAAAGGTGGGTCCATCAGCGAGAAGGGAAGGTAAAGAGAGAGCAGCGGAGCGAAGACGACGACAGAGGTAAATTCTGCGTGCTCGTTGATAAAGTGGGCAGTCCAACAGAATGTGGCTGACTGATAATGGAGCTTGGCAATTCTCACAGAGAGGAGCAAGACGCCTCTCCATGAGATATCCATGAGTAAGACGAGTACGGCCAATGCGAAGACGGGAGAGAGTAGTCTCCCAACCTCGACACTGGTGATAAGAAGATGGCAAGTAACCTATACTCGGTTTAATAGATTGAAGTTTGTTGCCGAGCATAGTAGACCAACGTTGTTGCCAACGGGTGTGAAGGTGGGAAGATATTGCAGCAAAATAGTCCGTAAATGGAGTACCTCAATAAGAAACTGGTAGGTCATGTACTGCTGACCGCGCAGCAGTGTCTGCCTGTTCATTGCCCTGTACGTCAACATGACCAGGGACCCAACAAATAACAATATCTTTATGCTTGGTAAAGATGCGGCGTAGCCAAAGTTGGATATGGAGGACTAAGGGGTGAGGTGTATCAAATTTTTGTATAGCCTGTAAAGCACTAAGGGAGTCTGAGACAACCACAAATGATGACACAGGCATAGATGCAATACGGGTAAGTGCTGTAAGGATGGTATATAATTCAGCAGTAAAAATACTAGACGAAGATAGTAAATGCCCTTGTACGACGCTGTCCTGTAACACTGCTGCGAATCCTACGCCGTCAGAAGACTTAGAGCCATCGTGTACCAGCAATGGCATGAATGAGAGTGAAAGTGGTCAACAAAAAGAGAGCGGGAAGCGACCGTAGACAGTTGGGCTTTCGAGCAAGGGAGGGAGAAAGAACAGACTCGAACAGCTGGAACTTCCCAGGGGGGTAGGGAAAACTGAGATGTTACATGTACATAGAAAGGTGGTAGTTGAAGAGAAGACAAGAGCGAATGAAGGCGAAGAGAGAAGGGAACGGGGTAAACAGGGCGGCGAACAAATAAAGAATGTCTACTTATATAAGTGACCATTCTATAAATGGAAGGATTGCGGAGATCATGAGAGCGTACATAGTAGCGCAGGCAATGGGCATCATGGCGATCGGATAAGGATGGAACGTTCACTTCTGCATAGAGGCTCTCGACAGGGGAAGAGCGAAAAGCACCAAGGCATAAACTAATCCTTGGTGATAATGGGGTTTAAGGCTAGAGAGAGTAGCAGGAGATTCAGCTGAATAGATCTGGTCACCATAATCAAGTTTCGATAAAATAAGGGTGGAATGTAGGCGAAGGAGGGTTCGACGATCTGCTCCCCATGAAAGATGAGCAAGGGTTTTAAGAAGGTTCAGCCGGCTGTGACAAGTTGCCTTCAGAGAGGTAATGTGAGGTTTCCAGGATAACCTACGATCAAAGAGGAGGCCCAGAAACTTGACTGTATCACGTTCAGGGATACGGGAGCCATAGAGGTACAAAGGATGATCGGAGACCACAGACCGTCTAGTGAAAGTAATTTGGTGGGTTTTAGTGCTGGAAAATTTAAACCCACGTGTGGTGGCCCAATTGGAAACATGGTCGACTGCATGTTGGAGAGAAACTGCAATAACCGAGTGGTTATTCGCAAAGGCATTACGAACATACGTATCCAAGCGTAGTAAGGGGTCTATGGTAGAACGTCCCTTACGAAAGCCATATTGACGAGTGGAGAGACTGTTGTCTGTCTCTAAATACCACACTAAACGTCTATTTACTAGGCGTTCCATTACTTTGCAAACTGCACTGGTAAGAGCAATGGGACGATAGTGGGAGGTTTCATGTCCCGTAGTGCCTGATTTGCGGAAAGGGAGAACAATGGCGGATTTCCACAGCTGTGAAAGAACTCCTTGTGACCAAATAAGATTGTAAAGGCGTAATAGGACTGCAAGGGCTGACTGATGTAAATGTTGTAGCATACGAATATGAATGTCGTCGGGCCCAGCTGCTGATGATCGACAAGCCGAGAGTGTTGCCTCCAGTTCTTGAAGTGTAAAAGGCACATTATACTGTTCTTCTCTGAGAGAAGAAAAGTCCAAGGGTGCTAACTCTCTGGCAGACTTTGAGGAAAGAAATGAGGGGCATAGATGGAGTCCCTGAGAAATACGGACCAGATGATTGCCAATTTCATTGGCAACATCTAGTGGGTTTGCTATATCAACACCGGCAACCCGCAGAACAGGAGCTGGGTCAGGAGAATATTTACCACTCAGTTTTCGTACTTTTTTCCAGACTGCACTCATAGAGGAAGCAGAGGTGATGGTGGAGACATAATCTCGCCAGCAAGTGCGTTTAGCATCTCGGATGACACGGCGAGCGATCGCACGCTTCTGTTTAAAATCAAGGAGTCTCTCTGTGGTTCTATTGTACCGGTACCTGCCCCATGCAGTGCGTTTCAAACGTACTGCACAAGCACAAGCAGGAGACCACCAAGGCACGCATTTCTGAGAATGCCTGCCCGAAGTTTGGGGTATAGAATGAGAAGCTGCGGTTAAAATGGAGGACGAGAAGAGGTGTAAAAGCTCATCGATGGAGGACAAAGAAGGAACCTCTTTAAAAACAGTTAGGTGTGAGTAAAGGTTCCAATTTGCCCGATCAAATTGCCAGCGTGGGGTGCGAAGAGGTGGCGAATATGAAGGGGAAGTAGAAATGATTGGGAAATGATCACTGTCATGTAAGTCCGGGAGAACAGACCAAGTGAAGTCTAATGCGGCGGAGGAAGAGCAGACTGAGAGATCAATGCAAGAGAGAGTATGAGTCCGAGGATCAAAATGGGTGTGAGTACCTGTATTTAAAACATGGAGGGGGTGGGTGGCAAGAAAAGCCTCTAACTGAATTCCACGGGAATCACAGTGAGACCCCCCCAGAGGAAATGGTGGGCATTAAAATCACCAAGTAACAGAATCGGTGGCGGTAATGATGAAACAAGAAAGGCAATATCCGGAATAGATAATGCCCGAGAAGGAGAGAGATATAAAGAACAGAGCGTATACCACCTATGTAAGTGGATACGGGCTGCTGTGTAATGCAGCGAAGTATGAACAAATAGCTGATGGTACGGAATATCAGTGCGTAGAAGAAGGGCACTTTCATTAAAGGTCCCATCAGGAAAAGGATCTGAAGAATACAATAAATTATAGCCTGAGATGGGAGAAATAATAGCAGTGTGTAATTTTGGTTCCTGTAAGCAAACACCAACAGGGGCAAACTGGGAGAGTAACATCTGAAGTTCACCCCGATTACCCCTGAGGCCGCGTATATTCCACTGTAAATAGGCCATGATTGGCAATGATAAAGATACTTGAAATCCGCAGGTAAGGGTTCCTACGGACTAGAGGGGTTAGAAAAGTCCACATGCGGAGGCAGTGGAAAACGTTCAAGCAGCGAAGGAACGGTGCGCTGTGAAGAAAGGAGTTGCGCAGATGGAGCAGAGGAGAGAGAAAGAGCGGAAGGTGGATCAGTGTCCATTGATGGTTTGGTCTCTGCAATATATTCAGAGATTGCTTCAAGTGTTTCGGAATTCAGAGACGTCGTATGGGAGACAATATTGGAAATGGTAGGGGGAGGATGAGTAAAGATTGGAACTGTATTGGACTGTACAAAGGTAGGGGGGGGGGCAAAAGGGTGGAGGGAACTGGAGGAGCGTGGCAGGAACCTGGGAGGTGGCAGAAGAGGAAGAAACTTGGGAGGGAACAGGGGAGGAAGGTACAGTACGAGGAGGAGGGTGAACCTCTACACTTGTAACTGAGCCAGTGAGAGAGGGAGAACCAGGGACAGAGACAGGGAGGGTAAAATGAGGAGGTGGAAGATGGGTAGGAGGTGTTAATGGACCTTTTTTGACTTTTGAGAAGTAGAGGGACGATTGGGAGGAGGTGTCGTACGAGGTCTCGTCGATACTGAGGCTTGTGAGAGAGAACACGAAGAAGCGAGATCAGACTGAGGCGTTGAAGTAGGGACGTCGGAGCCGAGGACAGCAAAAGGATTAGATACAGGAGTGACTATGGGAGAGGTAACCACAGAGGTGGGTGTAGAAGATGGGATACCAGAAGTGGGGGGACGTTTTGAAACACGGGAATAAGAAAAAACGTGGGAGTCTCCTTGGAGGCGGAGATGAGAAACTGCCATGGCATAAGGGAGACCTTCTGTCTCTTTGAGGTAATGGATTTCCCGCTCGTTTAAATAGACTTGACAACGGCGAGAGTACGAAGGGTGAGCCTCATGACAGTTAAGGCAAGAGGGAGATCGATTGCAAGACGTATTAGAATGGTCATCGGCACCACAGACTGGGCATTCGTCGATAGATCTGCAATATTTCGCTGGATGGCCAAATTGCCAGCAATTTCTACAAACCCTTGTGGTGTAGGGATCACCTTTCGAACTTGTAACCGATGTCCTGCTATATAAACTGAGGATGGGAGTTCTCGGCTGTCAAAAGTTAAACGAGCCACATTGCTAGGGTATCGTCTCCGCCCGCGGGCAGGAAGAACGTAAGTGTCTACCTTGAGGATTGGGAGATCTTGGAGTTCCAGCTGTTCAAGAATGTCAGTGCCACATGTCTGGAAATTTTGTTGAACTATGGTATGGGGCAGAATGACGGTACCACTACAAGAATTGAGGGAATGATGTTTTTCAAGAGTGACTGGAACAGTATCGACATGGGAAAGACGAGAGAGCTCATGAGCCTGGGTAGCATTCTGTATGGTAATGATGCACGTACCGCTCTTAAGAGCATGAAAAGAAATATCTTTACCAACATGGCGTAGGAGTGCCTTGCCAATACTGTGGTCAGAAAGATAGGCAGTAGAGGAAGTCGGTCGTAAAGTGAAGAATTTAGTCCATTGTTCAGGGCTGAAACTGAGCGTGGAAAGGTAGTGAAGGACGTGTCGATCGTTTCTGAGAAGAACGAGAAGGTGGAGAAGGATCATCAGCAGGTAATTGTCATTGGCGTTTAGGCGTGGGACCAGAGTTGGTCCAACGTGGAACGGGTCAGCGATTTGAAAATTGCCGCACCATAGTGGGAGAGGCCGGAAGCATAGTCAGAGGAGAGCGAAGGTCCGATAAATCGAAGGAGTCAGTCGAGGCCTCAGTACCTGAAGCGGGTGAGGAAACAGCACCGGCAAGAGGTACAGAGGCATGAGGAGTGTCTGAAGAGTGGTCCAAAGACGAGGCGGGGTCAGAACGGGGTGCGGTATCAAGAAGGGGCCCGGGGGTAGTAGATTCATGGACTAGGGCTGCCATGGTTAGGTTACTTCTTTCTTTTTGTTTTTAAGAAAAAAAAAGAAAAAAGAAAATAAAAATAAAAAAAAGAATAAAAAAAAGGGGGGACCAGGGAGGGATAGTTCCTAGGAGGAATGAAAGGGCCAGAAATCTCCCTCCGCGCCCAAGAGGACCTCAGCACCACAAGTAGCGCAGATGCAGCATGGAACCCGTGCCATACCCTACCCGTCATGCTAGTAAACTAACAATCCGGGATAGCAACCTCACATCTGCCGAGCTACCTCGGTGGACAAGAGGGGGCGGCCGGATATCCGCCACAAAGCATACCTCCTTCGGCCACCACCCCCGGAATCCGAAAGGTGGCTTCCAGAGATACACCCGTCGGCCCAAAGACACCCAAAGCTACTCCGGGATACCGGAGAGGGATTGGGACATCCCCAGGCGATCCAGATTCCACGGCAAACTACGCCACCGCCAAGAACCTCAACGGAATGGGATGGATCCTGGTATCCTTTCCTCTACCTAGGAACTAGCGTGCCTGTGGGAGAAATCCCAAAGGCCAAAAAGAGGAAGGGCAAAAGGGAGGGGTGGGGAGGAGGATTAGGAAAGGAAAAAGGGGAGGATGGGATAGGGGAGGGGAGATTGGGGGGTAATTAGGTTGGGTCTGAGGAAGAAGACCGACAGGTCTAATTCCTCAGACCAAGAGCCTCTTCACCACGCCAAGGAGCCCCCCTTGAAGAGGGCGAAGATACGTATCCAAGCGTAGTAAGGGGTCTATGATAGAACGTCCCTTACAAAAGCCATATTGACGAGTGGAGAGACTGTTGTGTGTCTCTAAATACCACATTAGAAGTCTATTTACTAGGCGTTCCATCACTTTGCAAACTGCACTGGTAAGAGCAATGGGATGATAGTGGGAGGCTTCATGTCCCGTAGTGCCTGGTTTGCGGAAAGGGAGAACAATGGCGGATTTTCACAGCTGTGGAAGAACTCCTTGTGACCAAATAAGATTGTAAAGGCGTAATTGGACTGCAAGGGCTGACTGATGTAAATGTTGTAGCATACGAATATGAATGTCGTCGCGCCCAGCTGCCGATGATCGGCAAGCTGAGAGTGTTGCCTCCAGTTCCTGAACTGTAAAAGGCACATTATACTGTTCTTCTCTGAGAGAAGAAAAGTCCAAGGGTGCTAACTCTCTGGCAGACTTTGAGGAAAGAAATGAGGGGCATAGATGGAGTCCCTGAGAAATACGGACCAGATGATTGCCAATTTCATTGGCAACATCTAGTGGGTTTGCTATATCAACACTGGCAACCCGCAGAACAGGAGCCGGGTCAGGAGAATATTTACCACTCAGTTTTCGTACTTTTTTCCAGACTGCACGCAGAGGAAGCAGAGGTGATGGTGGAGACATAATCTTGCCAGCAAGTGCGTTTAGCGTCACGGATGACACAGCGAGCGATCGCATGCTTCTGCTTAAAATCAAGAAGTCTCTCCGTGGTTCTATTGTACCGGTACCTGCCCCATGCAGCGCGTTTCAAACGTACTGCACGAGCACAAGCAGATCACCAAGGCACGCATTTCTGAGAATGCCTGCCCGAAGTGTGGGGTATACAATTAGAAGCTGCAGTTAAAACGGAGGATGAGAAGAGGTGTAAAAGCTCATCGATGGAGGATGAAGAAGGAACCTCTCTAAAAACAGTTAGGTGTGAGTAAAGGTTCCAATTTGCCTGATCAAATTGCCAGTGTGGGATGCGAAGAGGTGGTGAATATGAAGGGGAAGTAAGAATGATTGGGAAATGATCACTGTCATGTAAGTCCGGGAGAACAGACCAAGTGAAGTCTAATGCGGCGGAGGAAGAGCAGACTGAGAGGTCGATGCAAGAGAGAGTGAGAGTCCGAGGATCGAAATGGGTGCGAGTACCTGTATTTAAAACATTGAGGGGGTGGGTGGCAAGAAAAGCCTCTAACTGAATGCCACGGGAATCACAGTGAGACCTTCCCCAGAGGAAATGGTGGGCATTAAAATCGCCAAGTAACAGAATCGGCGACGGTAATGACGAAACAAGAAAGGCAATATCCGGAATAGATAATGCCCGAGGAGAGAGATATAAAGAACAGAGCGTATACTACCTATGCAAGTGGATACGGGCTGCTGTGTAATGCAGTGAAGTACGAACGAATAGCTGATGGTACGGAATATCAGTGCGTAGGAGAAGGGCACTTTCATTAACCCTTTGACTGTTTCCGACATATAAATACGTCTTACGAGCCAATGTTTCTGACGTATTTATACGCACAAATTCTAGCGGCTTCAAATCAAGCGCCAAAGGCCTGGTAGGCCTACATGGGAGAGAATGGGTCTCAGTGGTCGGTGTGCACCCTGTGAAAAAAATCTGGGACCCAGCGGTGCATTGTGGGAACGCCATGTTGTCAGTCCATTTTCACCATGCCTCTCGGTAAGAAGTTCCTCACTCCTCGGCGGATTGGAGGTCTTTTATTCCCAAGCGATAGCTCTAACAGCGATGAAAATGTCAGTGACAGTGAATTCCAGGGTTTTGAAGTGAGTGTTACCGAAAAAAGTGCCCAGGATAACGTAAACAGTGATGAAAACCCAGATGACCCACAACCTTCGACCTCTGGTGCTGTGCCGGCTTGCTCACGTTCACCTGTACCAGGACGAAAGAGGAAGCTATTTGGTCGTGTACAACACCCAGATGATAGCAGTGATAGTGATAGTGATTTCAAGGTCATTGAAAGCAGTTCTAGTGACAGTGAGAGTGAATATTCCCCAGTGAAGCGCCAGTATGTACAACATAGCATGCGGTCTGGTAGTGTTTCATATGTTGTTCCAAGGGGAAGGAGAAACTCTGGGAGCACATCCCGTGGCCCTACACCACGACCTGATAGTGAAGATGACAATATTGTAACGATGGGTATGAATGGTGACAGTGAGGGAGGAGGCAGTGGTGGTGATAGTGAGGGTGGAACGGCCCATGTGGCACCATCACCGGGCCACGCTACTACCCACGCGGCTGACTCAGCAGAACAACCAGCCTCACCCTACCCCACACTCCCACAACCTGCACCACCACAACCTGCACCACCACAACCTGCACAACCACAACCACGGTACAATATCCAGACCCCACCAGCAGATCACATCTGGGATTGGCAGGACGGTGACGAGTTTGTTCCAGCCCCCATGATTTTGGGATGAAACACAAGTGGAATAAAGCCATCTTGTCCACTTGGGAACAATGCAGTGAACTGGACTGCTTTGAGTTATTCTTCGATGAACCCCTGATGGACATCATTGTCAGGGAAAAAAAAACACATACTCTGATTACACCATGGCAAATACAATTCTCTCACCAAAATCACAGCTACACAAGTGGAAGGAGAAAAACTGTGGCAGAGATGTCCCTTTTTTTTTGCCACAATAATGCTTATGCCACACGTGTATAAGCACACTGTCACCACATACGGGCAACAGATCGCCTGATTTCAATCCAGGTTTTAGTGACATTATAGTGTCAATCTTTTTCCTGATACTGTTACGTATGTTACACTTTTCAGACAAAACCAGGCCTGACAGAAGCGACAGGTTATATAAGAAATGTGTTTATGTCCCTGAAACAAAAGTGCGCATGTATTTTTATCCCTTCAGGAAGTTTGTCATTGTTTGAGTCCTTGATTTTTATTCAAAGGAAGACTCTCATTCAAGCAATATTAACCAAGCAAGAGGAAACGCTTTGATATAAAGCTATTTGTACTGTGTGATTGCAGAAGGGGTCTTGTTTTTAGATATTATTGTGTACACTGGCAGTAATACTTTGAGAATACCATGAAGTTATTTGGGTATCTCTGGTGATGTGGTTCGAACAATGATGGAACCATTTTCTTGGTAAGGGGCATATGTTATTTACTGATAACTGGTACACAAGCCCCTTACTCAGTGATTTCTTGCGAGTGAACTTGACAGACGTGTGTGGCACAGTGCGTGGTAATCGCAAAATATGCCAAGGTTCGACGCTGGCACTCGCAGAGGTGGGTGCAAGCCTTTGCTTCCAATGACATCATGGCTTTTCGGTGGCATGACAACGTGAAGTCACATTGTTGATATCAGTTCACAGAAAACGAAATGGTACCCAGTGGCAGGGACAACAGAGAGACCAATGAACCCATTCTAAAGCCTGCAGCTGTCAGGACTACAACCTCAATATGGCGCTTAGTGGACAAATGTGACGTGCAGATTGGGTTTGCAGACTGTGTACGCAAGAGTTATAAGTGGTATATCAAACTTTTTTTTTCCCTCTTGTTGATATCTCTATGCTAAATGCTTATAAAAATATACAAGTTGAAGACCAACAAAACACCAAAATATGGTGAATTTAGCCTGTCGTAATCGACAAATAATTGCCAAGTACCAAGGGCAACTCCGGCAATAGACCAGCGCCACAGACATCTGTATGAGGCCTAGTGATCACTTTCCCCATACAACGCCTCCTACTACTGCAAGAAAAAAGCTCAGAAGAGGTGTTATGTATTTATGCATACCACAAAACGCCCACAAACCGCAGAGACACTCGTTTTTTGTGTAGGGGTGTTAATGCCCCTCTGCATAAACCCATGTTTCAAAGAGTTCCCCCAAGCTGCAGCAGTTCTAGGACGTGGGTTTGTGACTTACATATGTATATATATTATGGAACAATAGTAATAAAAAATTGTTTTTTTATTGTTTGTTTGTGTAAAACAAAGTGTATACCAAATAATAGTGATAAAGTTTGTTCTGTTATTGTGTTGTAATAATGATGTATATTTGAACAATGCACCTTACATTGGTCTCACAGGCCACATAAGTTACCTGGAAAAGAAAAATATTGAAAAATGCAAGAAACCTTTGAATTAGAGTAAATAAAAGAATACCGGGTGGGTGGCAGTCGCCTCTGTTGCCGTACGCATGTCAATTTCTGCAAACTTTGCGGCTCTATATCTCGGTAAGTACTGATGGCAAAAAAATTTTTTTGGCTTAAAACACTAGTAAAAATATTCCTAACATTTTCATAAGAAAAAATAATTTTTTTTTCGAATATTTGCGACATAGAATGACAGTTTCAGAGAGGGGCCTGAAACAGTCAAAGGGTTAAAGGTCCCATCAGGAAAAGGATCTTAAGAATACAATAAATTATAGCCTAAGATGGGAGAGAGAACAGCAGAGTGTAATTTTGGTTCCTGTAAGCAAACACCAACAGGAAAAAACTGGGAGAGTAACATCTGAAGCTCACCCCGATTACCCGAGGCCGCGTATATTCCACTGTAAATAGGCCATGTTTGGCAATGATAAAGATACCTGAAATCCGCAGGCAAGGGGTCCTACGGACTAGAGGGGTTAGAAAAGTCCACATGCGGAGGCAGTGGAAAACGTTCAAGCAGCGAAGGAATGGTGTGCTGTGAAGAAAGGAGTTGCGCAGGACAGGAGAGAGAAGGAACAGAGGGTGGATCAGTGTCCATTGATGGTTTGGTCTCTGCAATATATTCAGAGATTGCTTCAAGTGTTTCGGAATTCAGAGACGTCGTATGGGAGACAATATTGGAAATGGTAGGGAGAGGGTAGGTAAAGATTGGAACTGTAATGGACTGTACCAAGGTAGGGGGGGGGGCGAAAGGGTGGAGGGAACTGGAGAAGCGTGGAAGGGGAAAGAGGCAGAAACCTGGGAGGTGGCAGAAGAGGATGAAACTTGGGAGGGAACAGGGGAGGAAGGTACAGAACGAGGAGGAGGGTGAACCTCTACACTTGTAACAGAGCCAGTGAGAGGGGGAGAACCAGGTACAGAGACAGGGAAAGTAAAATGAGGAGGTGGAAGATGGGTAGGAGGTGTTAACGGACCTTTTTTTGACTTTTGAGAAGTAGAGGGACGATTAGGAGGAGGTGTCATATGAGATCTCGTCGCTACTGAGGCTTGTGAGGGAGAACACGAAGAAGCGAGATCAGACCGAGGCGTTGAAGTAGGGACGTCGGAGCCTAGGACAGCAAAAGAATTAGATACAGGAGTGACTATGGGAGAGGTAACCACAGAGGTGGTTGCAGAAGATGGGATCCCAGAAGTGGGGGGGACGTTTTGAAACACGGGAATAAGAAACACGAGGTAGTCTCCCTTGGAGGCGAAGATGAGAAACTGCCATGGCATAAGGGAGACCTGCCTCTTTGAGGTAACGGATTTCCCACTCGTTTAAGTAGACTTGACAACGGCAAGAGTATGAAGGGTGAGCCTCATGACAATTAAGGCAAGAGGGAGGTCGATTGCAAGACGTATTAGAATGGTCATTGGCACCACAGACCGGACATTCGGCGATAGATCTGCAATATTTCGCTGGATGGCCAAATTGCCAGCAATTTCTACACTGTTGCGGTGTAGGGATCACCTTTCGAACTTGTAACCGATGTCCTGCTACATAAACTAAGGATGGGAGTTCACGGCTGTCAAAAGTTAAACGAGCCACATTGCTAGGGTATCGTCTCCGCCCGCGGGCAGGAAGAACGTAAGTGTCTACCTTGAGGATTGGGAGATCTTGGAGTTCCAGCTGTTCAAGAATGTCAGTGCCACATGTCTGGAAATTTTGTTGAACTATGGTATGGGGCAGAATGACGGTACCACTACAAGAATTGAGGGAATGATGTTTTTCAAGAGCGACAGGAACAGTATCGATATGGGAAAGACGAGAGAGCTCATGAGCCTGGGTAGCATTCTGTACGGTGATGATGCGCGTACCGCTCTTAAGAGCATGAAAAGAAACATCTTTACCAACATGGCGTAGGAGTGCCTTGCCAATACTGTGGTCAGAAAGATAGGCAGTAGAGGAAGTCGGTCGTAAAGTGAAGAATTTAGTCCATTGTTCAGTCTGAAACTGAGCGTGGAAAGGTAGTGAAGGACGTGTCGATCGTTTCTGAGAAGAACGAGAAGGTGGAGAAGTATCATCAGCAGGTAACTGTCGTTGGCGTTTAGGCGTGGGACCAGAGTTGGTCCGACGTGGAACGAGTCGGCGATTTGAAAATTGCTGCACCGTAGAGGGAGAGGCCGGAAGCATAGTCAGTGGAGAGTGAAGGTCTGATAAATCGAAGGAGTCAGTCGAGGCCTCAGTACCTGAAGCGGGTGAGGAAACAGCACCGGCAAGAGGTACAGAGGCATGAGGAGTGTCTGAAGAGTGGTCCAAAGACGAGGCGGGGTCAGAACGGGGTGCGGTATCAAGAAGGGGCCCGGGGGTAGGAGGTTCATTGACAAGGGCTGCCATGGTTAGGTTACTTCTTTCTTTTTGTTTTTAAGAAAAAAAAGAAAGAAAATAAAAATAAAAAAAAGAATAAAAAAAAAGGGGGGACCGGGGAGGGATAGTTCCTAGGAGGAATAAAAGGGCCAGAAATCTCCCTCCGCGCCCAAGAGGACCTCAGCACCGCAAGTAGCGCAGATGCAGCATGGAACCCGTGCCATACCCTACCCATCATGCTAGTAAACTAACAATCCGGGATAGCAACCTCACATTTGCCGAGCTACCTCGGTGGACAAAAGAGAGGGCGGCCGGATATCCGCCACAAAGCATACCTTCTTCGGCCACCACCCCCGGAATCCGAAAGGTGGCTTCCAGAGATACACCCGTCGCCCGAAAGATACCCAAAGCTACTCCGGGATACCGGAGAGGGATCGGGACATCCCCAGGCGATCCAGATTCCACGGCAAACTACGCCACCGCCAAGAACCTCAACGGAATGGGATGGACCCCGGTATCCTTTCCCCTACCTAGGAACTAGCGCGCCTGTGGGAGAAATCCCAAAGGCCGAAAAGAGGAAGGGCAAAAGGGAGGGGTGGGGAGGAGGAGGAAAGGAAAATGGGAGGATGGGATAGGGGAGGGGAGATTGGGGGGTAATTAGGTTGGGTCTGAGGAAGAAGACCGACAGGTCTAATTCCTCAGACCAAGAGCCTCTTCACCACGCCAAGGAGCCCCCCTTGAAGAGGATCAGGGAGATAAGATGTTTTCTAATGGTAGTTTTGAAGGTGATGAATGTGTCTGCAGTTATAGAATTTTCAGGTAGGGTGTTCCAGATTATAGGGCCTTTGACATACATTGAATTTTTGTAAAGGTTTAGTCGGACACGGGGAATGTCATAGAGATGTTTGTGTCTGGTGTTATGCCTGTGGGTTCTGTCATAACTATCAAGAAAGCATTTTAGGTCAAGGTTAATATTGGAATTTAAGGTCCTGTGGGTGTAGATTGCACAGTAGTAAGTGTGGATGTACTGAACAGGGAGCAAGTTTAGATCTATGAAGAGTGGAGGGATGTGTTGCCAGGGATGGGATTTAGTGATTATTCTTACTGCAGCTTTTTGTTGGGTTATTATTGGCTTTAGATGTGATGCTGCAGTTGATCCCCAAGCACAAATAGCATAGGTGAGGTATGGATAAATAAGCGAGTGGTATAGTGTGAGAAGGGCATTTTACGGCACGTAGTATCGTATCTAGGAGAGGATCCCAACTGTTTTGGATACTTTTTTGGTTATGTGTTGGATATGAGTGCTGAAATTCAGGTTGTTGTCGAGGAATAGGCCTAGGAATTTGCCCTCATTATGTCTGGCAATTAGAGTGTTGTCGATCTTAATGTTAATTTGCGCAACTCCTGCTCTGCTACCAAAGATAATATAGTAGGTTTTGTCAGATGACGATAAAAAGTGCCTTGAGGCAATTGCCAGATTAGCGGCTTTTGGATCTATTAAGCAGTTAATGCCGCCTGCTTCCATGTACATGTATATGTTTAACTCCAGTCCTCTGTCAAATTGGAACCACTTGCAGCCCTTATCCATGTGCATGACTTATGTCCCGAGGGAACCTTCCCCTACCGTAGGCCTACACCATCTGCTATGACCAATCCTGTACTGCGTCTTGTTTCTGCCACAGCCAAAACTCCCGATGAAAATCACTCATGGCCATCGTCCAAGGCTAGTGTTACAAGTCATTATCCCCATAGTGTTCGTAGTACAGTGGTCCCTCAATAATCGTTGGGCTCGATAGTCGTCATTTTCGGAAATTGTGATGTTATTTTCGTCAAAACATTGGCTTGTAAATAGTCGTTTGACTCGCTAATCGTGGAAGATGGGTATTAATGAAGGGGATATTGGTAAGGTCTTGAGGATCTCTCTCCAGGAGAGAACCCGCAGTAATGGATTCAAATTAGACAAGTTTAAATTTAGAAAGGATGTAGGAAAGTATTGGTTTGGAAATAGAGTAGTTGATTAATGGAAGTCTACCTAGTTGGGTTATTGTTGGAAATAGAGTAGTTGATTAGTGGAACAGTCTACCTAGTTGGGTTATTGAGGCTAAAACCTTGGCTAGTTTCAAATATAGGTTGGATAAATACATGAGTGAGAGGGGTTGGATTTGAGTGGGACTTGCATATGAGAGTGGATAGAGTTATCAGAGCTTATTTCTTGGGTGGCATTGAAAATTGGGTTGGGCAAAAGTTTTGTTAGTGGGGTAGATTGTAAAGGATCTGCCAAGTATGGGCCAACAGGACTGCTGTAGTGTTCCTCCTTTCTTATGTTCTTAACTTAAGAAAGGAGGAACACTGCAACAGGCCTGCTGGCCCATACTAAGCAGGTCCTTCACAAATACAACCCACTAACAGAAATGCTGATAAATAGACACATGTGCAACTCTTGGGTATCTTTAATAAGGAAACATTTCGCCACACAGTGGCTTCATCAGTCCATACACAGGAGAAGCTTGAAGAACAGGAGAAGAATGAGGTAACCAGTCCCTCAACCTTGAGTCGATGTGGTCAGTCCATCAATCTTGAGTAGAATACGGCATATGAGCGGAGAAGGAGCTTATAAACCGTGGGAAGGAGAGGTGCAGCAGTCGTAGGTGGTGTCACATTTGCCCAATGTGGAAGTAGGTCGTGCCCAAGGGTTAGGCAAGCGAAGAATTCCCAAGTATTAAGATCCAAGAAGTTGCAGTGTCTGACAGGATTGTAGATGAATGGTTCACAGAACCGACACGTTGATAATGGTAGATAATGTAGATGAATGGTTCTGTGAACCATTCATCTACAATCCTGTCAGACACTGCAACTTCTTGGGATCTTAATACTTGGGAATTCTTCGCTTGCCTAACCCTTGGGCACGACCTACTTCCAAGAGAGAACCTGCAGTAATGGATTTAAATTAGATAAGTTTAGATTTAGAAAGGACATAGGAAAGTATTGGTTTGGAAATAGGGTAGCTGATGAGCGGAACATTCTACCTAGTTGGGTTATTGAGGCTAGGACTTTGGGTAGTTTCGAATTTAGGTTGGATAAGTACATGAGTGGGAGGGGTTGGATTTGAGTGGGACTTGCGCATCAGAGCTTATTTCTTGGGTAGCATTGAAAATTGGGTTGGGCAAATGTTCTGTTAGTGAGATGAATTGTAAAGGACCTGCCTAGTATGGGCCAACAGGCCTGCTGCAGTGTTCCTCCTTTCTTATGTTCTTACGTATTTATCCAACCTAAATTTGAAACTACCCAATGTTTTAGCTTCAATCGCCCAGTAGGCAGACCGTTGCACTCATCAACTACCCCTATTACCAATGTTCATTTATACATTTTATTAGTGCTTTACATTTGGCATTCTTTTCTGCATGTAAATCTATATTTAAGCTAGGGAAGTGACCCCTGAAGTGACCTAGAGTCCTTATGGAGGGGGATTCCCCTTCCAAACAATAACCTCCTCCTTCCTGTCTTGTGTAAAGTAAAAGAACACAAGTGCAACTAATGTGACATTTTATTGTGGCAACGTTTTGCTCTCCAGGAGCTTTATCAAGCCATGTCACATTAGTTGCACTTGTGTCCTTTTACTTTACATATTGTCGGTAATTCTACCAACTTTATTCCTTCCTGTTTTCCATTCATCAACAACAGTCTTCGATAAAGGTAACTGTCATATTGAATGTTCATTTTTTTTGTGCATGCAAATCTATCTTTAAGGTAAAAAAAAATTGTTGTTGATACTTCTGGGTGTCTAGAACGAATTAATTGGGTTTACATTATTTCTTATGGGGAAAATTGATTCAAAATCGTCAATTTCGATAATCGTCACACTTCCAGGAACGGATTAATAACGAAAAACGGGGGACCACTGTACATACAATAACCATAGTTTACCTGGAGAGGGTTTCGGGGGTCAACGCCCCCGCGGCCCGGTCTAAGGTCAGGCCTCATGGTGGATCAGGGTCTGATCAACCAGGCTGTTACTGCTGACTGCATGCAAGCTGACGTACGAGCCACAGCCCTGTTGGTCAGTTACTGACTTTAGGTGCCTGTCCAGTGCCTTCTTGAAGACAGCCAGGGGTCTATTGGTAATCCCCCTTATGTATGCTGGGAGACAATTGAAGTCAAGAGAACTTGCTACAACTGTGGTTACCGTGGCCATATCGCCGTAAATTGTCCTGATAGCCACCCTAAGAGGCGTCGTAATGATGTTGAGTACCAGTCTGATCTGCCGTATTGTGCTTATCATAGAATCCATGGACATGACACATGAGTGCAATGCTCTCTACAACCTTCAGTACTCTAAATCTTTCCATGGCCATTCCAGTCGCAGAACCAGGAGAGGAAACAGGGCATGGTTCTCAAACTGGAACCAGGCTCATCCTTCCAATTCGGGGGAATTCGAGTGCCCCAGTCAACCCGTCTCGTGACGGTAGGTGATAACGCGTACGCCATGCCTGTTCGTAATTCCTTTGACGTCTTAAGTAGTCTCGAGAACGGCAATCTCGTCGATGATGTAGCTTCACACGTCTCTGGCAATGATAATTTTGGGGATGACGTGGAACCAACCTTCTCTGAGGACAACTCTCCCTTTTGTTTACACTGCAACGATAGGTCCTTTAGTACAAGTCTCTGTTCATCAGGAGCCCGTTCATTTGTTCATGGACTCTGGTGCAAAAGTTAATACCATCATGTCTACTTTGTTTAAGGATAAGCGGTTACAACATGTTCTCCTTGTAGAACCAACTACTGTAACCTCCCCTAGTAGCGTAGCTTGTTCCCACTTGCGTGTCCGAAGTCAGACGTCCCTCACCTTTTCTATCCAAGGTCGAGACCACTGTTTCCTTCCTCATTGTCGACCAGATTAGTTTCCCTGGTAATCTTCTACTAGGCTTTGCTTCCATGAGAGACTTACATATTGTGCTCGACCCTTACTGATGGCATGCCCAAATTGATGACCTGATTGTACCATTTTGGGGTTATCAGCTTGGATCCGAGATCTGTCATACTGCCGCAGAGTGCGAAGTTTGGGTCGAAATATGAGAGAATACATCTATGTGGTACGTGTGCACCACATAAAACAAATCTTGCAGCACACAGTACATAATGAGAGAAAAAAAAATGAGACCGTAATTTTTTATTAAAACAGCAACTTTGCAGTGTTTTTCATAAGTTTTTTATAGTTGTATTTGCGATTTCTTGGTCTCATTTGATGGAATGGAAGATATATTACAGAAATAGAGATGATTTTGATTGGTTTTAGTACTGGAAATGGCTTGAAACTGAGCTCAAAGTAGCGGAAATGTTAAATTTTTGCCGATGTTCAATAGTAAACAAATGACCTCACACGTCTAATACATGCCAGCTGGTGCGTCTAATATACGTTCACAAATGTGGTGATATTATTTATACAATTATTACAATATTGCATGACAGTAAATCTTCTATTTTTTGGTTTGAATAAAAATTTATTATGTGAATTAAAAATCAAAGTGGAATTCATTTGTAAAGCCTGAAAATGTAACTAATAAACAGAGGAAATGTTTCTTTATTGCCAGGAATGCCTGAATTGTTTATTCTGGACCCTATTTTGAAATTGGAATGTTCTGAACTTTGCACTAAATTGGCCAAATTACCAATTTACAATCACTTTATTTTGTAGTTGAAACAGTTGAGTTGGCGATTTCTTATGCTCAATCGATAGAATAGAAATAATACTAGTTAAATAGCTAAGAATTTGGTCAAGTGGAATAAGGTAATTGGCCTAAAATGGGAGTGAAAGTCGGCAAAATCGCCAATGCGTAAACATTGCTGACACATCAAAATTCGCAAGAGCATAATTTTGTCAATTTTCCTTCAGATTTTGTACTTTTTGTTTTGTTACCTTCAGAAAAAGATTCTCTACCATTTCATAAGAAAAAATAACAAAATTATTTTTTGAATTATTATTATAATCAAAAAAGAAGCGCTAAGCCACAAGGGCTATACAGCGCTGCAGGGTAGGGAAGGAAGCAAGGGAATTGGATGGCAGAAGGGAGGGGGGATGATCAGCAGGTTACAGAAAACAGTGGGGCAGGGGATAGTACGGGGGTAGAGGGTAGCAAGAGATTGAAGTAGAAAGGGCTGAAGGTATCAGAATTTGTGAAACAAGTCAGTTGTTGTCAAAAAGTCAATGAGAGAGTCCGGATGAAAGGTGGGTCCATCAGCGAGAAGGGAAGGTAAAGAGAGAGCAGCGGAGCGAAGACGACGACAGAGGTAAATTCTGCGTGCTCGTTGATAAAGTGGGCAGTCCAACAGAATGTGGCTGACTGATAATGGAGCTTGGCAATTCTCACAGAGAGGAGCAAGACGCCTCTCCATGAGATATCCATGAGTAAGACGAGTATGGCCAATGCGAAGACGGGAGAGAGTAGTCTCCCAACCTCGACACTGGTGATATGAAGACGGCCAGTAACCTATACTCGGTTTAAGTAAAAAGCTACCCCACACTAGAACATGTAGTGAGAACCAAACAAAACGTTACTTGTCAATCCTAACCAGCCTGATAAGAAGGGCAAAAAAATTGTATTATGAGAACAGATTATCCAACTTATGAGGTGACATAAAAAAGACCTAGAAAACCCTATCAGAAATTCTAGGAACAAAAAATATAACACAAAATAGCGAAATTAAATTAACAAAAGCAGATGAACCCGAACTCCCACCAACAGAAACAGCAAACAGACTCAATGATTTCTTCTCCACTATAGGAAAAAACCTTGCCAATAAAATCCCAAGCACAGATACCCCACCAAATGACTACCTCACTGGCAAACTACCCGAACACACTGTTCCTAGCTCCGACTAACCATATGAAGTCTCCTTATTATCAACACACTAAAAAACAAGACAGGAGATCTAAATACCTTACCACCCTTTATATACAAAAAAGTGTCACAAGTGCTATCACCAATCATTGCAACACTCTTTAACAAATCCATTGAATCCTCTACCTTCCCTACAGTTCTCAAAATAGCAAGGGTCACCCTGATCCATAAAGGAGGAGACCAAACCGAGTTGAATAACTATAGGCCAATATCCAACTTATACCCTCTCTCAAAAATCTTCGAAAAATTAATTCATAAACGAATCTACTCCTATCTCATCTCCCAAAACATACTCAACCCCTGCCAATTTGGTTTCAGGCCTAATAAAAATACAAATGATGCTATTATACACATGCTAGAACATATATACACTGCAATAGAGAAAAAAGAAATCCCACTGGGGATCTTCATTGACTTACGAAAAGCTTTTGATACAGTTGACCATGACTTGCTCCACATAAAATTGTCTCACTATGGTATAAGAGGGCACTTCCCCTTAACTACCTCAAGTCATACCTCAGCAACAGAAGCCAATATGTATACACAAATGGGGCAAATTCTTCCACACAACCAATTACAGATGGTGTCCCACAGGGAAGCGTCCTTGGCCCTCTTCTCTTTCTCCTATACATAAATGACCTACCAAATGCTTCGCAATTACTCAAACCCACACTATTTGCAGATGACACTACATATGTCTTCTCTCACCCGAGCCCAGTCATGCTAGCCAATACTGTAAATGCCGAATTACAGAAAATATCAACCTGGATGAGGACTAACAAACTTACACTAAACATTGACAAAACCTACTTCATTCAGTTTGGAAACAGAGCTGCAGATGTCCCTCTTAACATAATTTTAAACGGATCACCTATCACAAAGCTAACAGAGGGAAAATTCTTAGGAATCCACCTTGATAATAGACTCAAATTTCATACACATATACAACAAATTTCTAAGAAAATTTCCAAGACCGTAGGCATACTATCGAAGATACGTTACTATGTTCCACAGTCAGCACTCCTGGCCCTGTATCACTCTCTTATTTACCCCTATCTCACCTATGGAATTTGTGCATGGGGCTCAACAACAATTAACCACCTCAGACCACTAATTATCCAACAAAAGGCTGCAGTCAGAATGATAAATTCCCACTACAGGCAGCACACTCCACCAATATTCAAAACACTTAACCTACTCACCATAAAAAAAAATCCAAACTTATTACTGCACCTATTACATACATAGAACACTTAACTCTGATATTAACCCTCCCCTCAAACATCTGCTTGCCAACCTCAACAGAACTCATGACCATAACACAAGACACAGATCACTCTTTGATGTTCCTCATGTCCATCTTACGCTATGCAAAAACTCAATGCACATAAAAGGCCCTAAAATTTGGAATTCATTACCTGTAAATATAAAAGAAACACTACCTGATTATAAATTCAAGTCTCTTCTCAAAGATCACTTACTCACCCAAACCCAAATAAATACTGAATAACTGAACCTTATAAATTGTATATCCTAAATGTTTCTCATAATTATATCACATAAATGTTAAACCTAAGACCCAATCTAACTTCGTTATTTTTTAAATACACTACCTAACAGAATACTCCATTCTACTGAATGTACAGCAATGCATGCAACCATATGACCTGTCTTTGTAATACTCATTTATGCTTTATTGTTATCTGTTTACAATAATGTTTTATCACTGATTACATCTTTGCTTAGTCAATCTTAAGTTAATGTTAAGCCTGCCCGTAATGCTATGCATATAAGTGGCTTTGGCATGCTACTTTTACCTGTATTTTTTTGTACCTCTGTATGTATGCTACAAATTATAAAATAATAATAATAAAAAAAAATAACATGGGAGCTTGACCAGGATAGTTATTTGACTGCTAAAATAACTCAAAACATTCTTTGAACTATGTGTGCTGGTATGGGGTAATAACAGTTGCATGTTTCTGGTAGGAGAAGATTTACCAAGGTGGTGTCAGTGGAAGTGTTGTTTTCATATACAGTGGACCCCTGGTATTCGATATTAATGCGTTCCTGAGAGCTCATCGAATACCGATAATATCGAAAACCCAATAAATTTTCCTCATAAGAAATAATGGAAATCAAATTAATCCGTGCAAGA
Source organism: Cherax quadricarinatus (assembly GCF_026875155.1). Taxonomy (NCBI): domain Eukaryota; kingdom Metazoa; phylum Arthropoda; class Malacostraca; order Decapoda; family Parastacidae; genus Cherax; species Cherax quadricarinatus. The sequence continues at coordinate 7,428,294 of NC_069442.1, read as the reverse complement.
CACCCAAAAGTATGAAAAAAAAAATTTCTACATGGAATATTAAGTTTAATGCAATAGAATAATAACAATAAAATAATTGACTCTTACCTTTAATGAAGATCTGGTGATGATTGATGGGATGGGAGGAGGGGAGAGGTGCTAGTGTTTAGAAGGAGAATCCCCTTCCATTAGGACTTGAGGTAGCAAGTCCTTTTCCGGGGTTACTTCCCTTCTTCTTTTAATGCCACTAGGACCAGCTTCAGAGTCACTGGATTTCTGTCGCACAACATATCTGTCCCTAGTGGCCTGTACCTCCCATTCCTTTACGACATCCCTAAAGTGTTTCACAACATTGTTAGTGTAATAGTCACCAGCACGGCTTGCAATAGCTGTGTTAGGGCGATTGTCATCAAAAAAGGTTTGCACTTTAAGCCACATTGCACACATTTCCTTAATCTTTGAAGTAGGCAACTTCTTCAATTTCTCTATCCCCTCCTCCGAAGCAGTTTCCTCAGGTCTGCCCTCTTGCTGTTCAAGATGATCTATCAGCTCATCAGTGGTTAGTTCTTCACTGTCCTCCTCCACCAACTCTTCCACATCCTCCAACCCCAAGGACTTCCCCAATGCCACAATGGATTCCTCAACTGGCATAGGATTCTTAGGGTTAGCCTCAAATCCTTCAAAATCCCTTTTGTCTACACATTCTGGCCACAGTTTTTTCCAAGCAGAGTTCAAGGTCCTCTTAGTCACTCCCTCCCAAGCCGTACCTATCAGGTTTATACAATTGAGGATATTAAAGTGATCCTTCCAAAACTCTTTTTAGAGTCAGTTGAGTTTCTGTGGTCACTATAAAGCACTTTTGAAACAGCTTTTGTGTACAGTTCCTTGAAGTTGGAAATGACCTGCTGGTCCATGGGCTGCAGGAGAGGAGTGGTATTAGGAGGCAAAAACTTCACCTTAATGAAGCTCATGTCACCAGAAAGTCGCTCTGACAAGTCTGTAGTATGACCAGGGGCATTGTCTAATACCAGGAGGCACTTAAGGTGTAATTTCTTTTCAGTTAGGTAATTTTTCACAGTGGGGGCAAATGCATGGTGTAACTAGTCATAGAAAAAGACCCTAGTGACCCATGCCTTACTGTTTGCCCTCCACAGCACACACAAATTACCCTTGAGGACATTGTTTTTCCTGAACACTCTGGGAGTTTCAGAGTGATACACCAATAAAGGGTTCACTTTGCAATCACCACTAGCATTGGCACACATCAACAAAGTAAACCCGTCTTTCATAGGCTTATGTCCTGGCAGTGCCTTTTCCTCCTGAGTAATGTAGGTCCTGCTTGGCATTTTCTTAGGCAAAAGTTCAGGAATCAAAAATTTCGGGATGGGCAGACCTTAACTGAGTTTGGGAATGAGAAACTGTTCCTTTTTAAGAAATGGGTTTGTTCTAAAGGAGTTAATAAAGACTATAACAAATTAGTAGATCTGATGGTTCATGAGGAATTGTACAATACAATCCCTGTTGATCTCAGGAATATTTGGAGGACAAAAACCCAGATAATCTTTCAGAAGCACTGAATCTAGGTGACCGATTCTTGGCTCGCAGGGAATTGGTAAGTAAAAACAGTCATGCTCCTTCTGAAAATTTCCCCACTCGTTCTAAACCTTATTCCAAGTCCTATGGTCATAAAGGTAAGTGGGACAAGAATTTTCTGGGACAAATGAAGGCTGAGGCACCCTCTAAAATAGAAAGAAAAGGTAAGTCAGCTGGAGCTCAAAGTTTACCTAGACAATCAGATAATTTTTCAGGTCCTCGAGTAAACAGTACCAGTCCTACACCAAATGGCAAAAATACCTTTAAGAGTTATGCCTGTTACTACTGTAACAAAACTGGACACACACAAAAGTTTTGCTGGTCAAGGCAGCGAGATCAGGAAAGGGAGGAACCACCCCAGAGGACTCTAACTGCAGACACACATCCAGTTGCCTGTATTTGGTCTTCAAAGCAAGGTGAGGAGGTACCTTTGGGTCTAGACCCCAGGATGCAGGTATTTTCTAATAAGTCCACAGTTGCTTTGCATAAGGATGTGGGTAGGGTTGAGAACATACTGTCCTTGAGAGATGGATGTAGCACCTACTCCTTGCTATGTGCTGCCAGTGTCTAAGGATACCTATACTGGAGTAGATATATTATTGAAGGGTATTACAGGTTCACCCATAAGAACACCTGTACACAAATTATGGGTAGAATCTGCATACCAAGTTGGCTATCTCCCTGTAGGTATTTCAGATGAAATTCCCTTCGAAGGGGTTAACCTCTTGTTGGGAAACAACGTTATGGGTCTGTTAGACAGTGAAGAACCATTAGTATGGGGGCAACCAGACCCCAAAGTTTGGGAGGAGGAGGCTAGGGAGACCCTGTCAGACCTTTTCCCTGTTGGTGCCATCACAAGAATTATGTCTCGTGACCAGGATACCAAGGGTAATCCTTATATTTCTCATGAGGATGGTGAGGACTTAGGTTTGGAAACTATTTTCTGATGTTGAACTGCAGTCAACTAAAGAAAAGGATACCACAACCCAAGTTGAGCCTAATCAGTGCAGAGATCAGGGAAGTAGTGTGAGGGAGATTGGGCCTACTATGATGCAGTTAATTGCTGCACAGGGGTGTGACGACACACTTAAGTCGATCAGAGCCTCAGCTGTGACTGAGGAGGAATCTTTACGTTTAAATAAATGCTTCTATTTCAGGAAAGGTATACTAATGAAGGCACCTTCGGTTGCAGTACCAGTAGAAGGAGAGCCAAGTTTTTGTCACCAGGTCGTGGTGCCTGAGCCTTACAGAAACCATGTTCTTAGCTTAGTGCATGACACACCACTAGGTGGACACCTAGGTATTGCTAAAACAGTATCCAGGGTTTCTAGGCACTTCTTCTGGCCTCGGCTGTGGGAGACGGTGGGAGATTACATAAAGACCTGTCATGCCTGCCAAATTATAGGGAAACCTAATCAAAGCATTAAACCTGTTCCCCTTCAGCTGATTTCAGCACCAGGTGAACCCTTCAGCAAGCTGGTAGTGGATGTCGTTGGCCCACTCCCAAGGACCAGAATGGGAAATAACTATTTACTAACAATAATTTCCTCCACTACCTAAGAAGCAAGATCACCACCCATCTAGAAACCCATCAGTTACACAACCCAGGGCAACATGGGTTTAGAACAGGTCGCTCCTGTCTGTCTCAACTATTGGATCACTACGACAAGGTCCTAAATGCACTAGAAGACAAAAAGAATGCAGATGTAATATATACAGACTTTGCAAAAGCCTTCGACAAGTGTGACCATGGCGTAATAGCGCACAAAATGCGTGCTAAAGGAATAACAGGGAAAGTCGGTCGATGGATCTATAATTTCCTCACTAACAGAACACAGAGATAGTCGTCAACAGAGTAAAGTCCGAGGCAGCTACGGTGAAAAGCTCTGTTCCACAAGGCACAGTACTCGCTCCCTCTTGTTCCTCATCCTCATATCCGACATAGACAAGGATGTCAGCCACAGCACCGTGTCTTCCTTTGCAGATGACACCCAAATCTGCATGACAGTGTCTTCCATTGCAGACACTGCAAGGCTCCAGGCGGACATCAACCAAATCTTTCAGTGGGCTGCAGAAAACAATATGAAGTTCAACGATGAGAAATTTCAATTACTCAGATATGGTAAACATGAGGAAATTTAAAAATCTTCCTCAGAGTACAAAACAAATTCTGGCCACAAAATAGAGCGAAACACCAACGTCAAAGACCTGGGAGTGATTATGTCGGAGGATCTCACCTTCAAGGACCATAACATTGTATCAATCGCATCTGCTAGAAAAATGACAGGATGGATAATGAGAACCTTCAAAACTAGGGAGGCCAAGCCCATGATGACACTCTTCAGGTCACTTGTTCTATCTAGGCTGGAATATTGCTGCACACTAACAGCACCTTTCAAGGCAGGTGAAATTGCCGACCTAGAAAATGTACAGAGAACTTTCATGGCGCGCATAACGGAGATAAAACACCTCAATTACTGGAAGCGCTTGAGGTTCCTAAACCTGTATTCCCTGGAACGCAGGAGGGAGAGATACATGATTATATACACCTGGAAAATCCTAGAGGGACTAGTACCGAACTTGCACACGAAAATCACTCACTACGTAACAAAGCAAAAGACTTGGCAGACGATGCACCATCCCACCAATGAAAAGCAAGGGTGTCACTAGCACGTTAAGAGACCATACAATAAGTGTCAGGGGCCCGAGACTGTTCAACTGCCTCCCAGCACACATAAGGGGGATTACCAACAGACCCCTGGCAGTCTTCAAGCTGGCACTGGACAAGCACCTAAAGTCAGTTCCTGATCAGCCGGGCTGTGGCTCGTACGTTGGTTTGCGTGCAGCCAGCAGCAACAGCCTGGTTGATCAGGCGCTGATCCACCAGGAGGCCTGGTCACAGACCGGGCCGCGGGGGCGTTGACCCCCGGAACTCTCTCCAGGTAAACTCTCCAGGTATCCAGAAGCAATCCCTCTACGCAAGATAACAGCTCGAGTGGTCTTAAGGGCTTTGATGAAGTTCTTTTCCCATGTTGGCTTTCCTCGGGAGGTACAAACAGATCAAGGGTCTAACTTTACCTCGAAATTATTTAGGAATGTGTTAAAGGGGTTAGATGTACAGCCCAAATTTTCAACTGCCTATCACCCTCAGTCTCAGGGAGTAGTAGAGATATTTCATCAAACTCTTAAGACAATGATGTGAGCTTATTGTATGAATAACACTAGTGATTGGGATGAGGGTATCCCCTTTCTCTTGTTTGCCATGCAGGAAAGCACCCAAGAATCTCTCAGTTTCAGCCCTTTCAAGCTTGTCTATGGTCATCCAGTGAGGGGACCACTGACTATTCTCAAGGAGCATTGGCTGGGCGGTGAAAATGAGGCTTCCCCGCCGGAAGATGTTCTCTTTTTCGGGAAAAACGTTTGGGAAACCAGGCGGGGACAGATGGCAGCAGACAACCTCAAAGCTAGTCAGAGGGCCATGAAGCAGCGGTACAACCAAAGGGCAGCTCCTCGCTCCTTCAGTGTTGGAAAGGAAGTTTCAGCTTTGGAGCCGGTTCCGGGACATGCCTTGGCTGCACGATTTGATGGACCCTTTGTCATCACAGGCAGGTCTGGCCCCAATTATGTAGTTAAGATGCCTGGCCGTCGCAAATCAGAAAGGACTGTGCACATTAACAGGTTGAAAAAATACCATTCTAGGGCAGGAGTTGCCGCCATTCAAGTCGAGTGTGACGACACTGAAAAACTTCCTGTAACAATAGAAGTAAGGCTGTGCAATTCAGCCATCTTGCAAAATCCCTTGGCACACATGAAGGGACTCAGTGTACAGGGAGCCTGTGACTTGGTTCAGTTACTCCAAAACTTTCCAGATTTGTTTGGGGATGTACCCGAATTAAGTAAATTGCCTCCCCATGATGTGGATGTCGGGGAAGCTGTTCCAATAAAGCAGGCTCCTTACCGCATGAACCCAAAAAAAACAATTTCACATGGAGGAAGAAGTGAAAATTCCTCCTTCAAAACCCAGTTTGTAGTGCTAGCGAGAGTCAGTGGGCATCTCCATGCCTGATGGTTCCCAAACCTGATGGATCTATGCATATGTGCACTGACTATCGCAGAGTAAATGAAGTAACGAAGGCTGACTGTTCCCTTTGCCACGTATGGATTGATGTGATTTATGCTGTGGGAGGGGCAAAGTTTGTGAGCAAATGGACTTACTTTAAGGTTATTATCAGATACCCCTCACCCAGCAAGCCAAGGAAATTTCAGGGCCCTTTTTCACTCCCGATGGGTTATTTCAAAATGATGTTCTTCCTTTTGGGTTAAAAAAAGCTCCTGCCACCTTCCAAAATCGTATAAATACTGTCATAAGGGGGTTGGGTGGTGTACCCGGCCTATCTAGATGATACTGTGGTATTCAGTAACCAGTGGGAAACTCACTTGGTTTAAAATTACAAAGTTTTTTGAACGTCTAGCCCAAGCCGAAAATAGCCATCAATCTGAGCAAAAGTGAGTTTGGCCAAGCCAGTGTAAAAATTCTTAGGTATGTAGTTTTGGGCAGGGGAAAGTTGCCCCAATTAATGCTAAGGTATAGGCCATTATAAATTTTCCTAGACCACAGAATCGGAAGGCAGTGATGAGGTTCCTGGGCATGGTGGGTTATTACAGACGGTTCTGCCCCAACCTCTCCCAGGTAATGTCACCACTGACAACTTTGACCAGTCCCAAAGTTCAATTCAGCTGGGACAGCAAGTGTGACGGGGCTTTTGAAAATGTGAAAATGTTATTAGGGAATGCTCCTATCTTGAAAAGTCCTGAGTTGGAATGCCCCTTCTCTCTACAAGTGGATGCTAGTGATGTAGGGGTAGGTGAAGTGTTGTTGCAGGGTGATGAGAGAGAGAGCCTTCAGCCAGTTTGTTACCATTCAGCCAAATTAAAAAAGCATCAACATGGTTATGCAACTGTAGAGAAAGAGGCTTTTGCTTTGGTGTTGGCTGTGCAGAAATTTGAAGTTTATATCAGTGCTTCCCCACATCCTGTAATAGTGTATAGTGACCATAACCCTCTGAGGTTTTTGCAAAGAATGAGAAACCACAATCAAAGACTCTTAAGATGAGCTTTGTTCCTACAGCCTTTTAATTTGGAAGTTAAATATATAAAAGGCTCAGAGAATGTGGTTGCTGATGCTCTCTCTAATGTTTCATGTAGATGCATGGTGCGTACTTTGTACATAGTGTTCGTCTTGTGCTGACCTTGTTGTTTTTGCAGTGGTGAACTCTCGGCGAGCCTGAGTACTCTCTACCAGCCATCTGACTGTGAAGGAGTCGAGTCGGAGCCAAAAGTGTGACGAGGGTCAGTGTATATGTAAATGTGAGTTGAGGCAGTGGCTGACAACCTTCGGTAACATGAGACGTTCAGGAAGGTATGTGATGTTGTGTTTTGGTGTGCTCTATATACAAAACGGCCTGACGATTTGCCTTTGTGGTCCCTTGGACCCCTCCATGTTCTATGGCAGCCTCCTCTTCATAAGTTTGGAGGATCTGTGTGGAGTGGGACCTCGGAAGATGGGCTTGAGTGCCTGACCATGTTAAGGATCGCGAGTGTTGACTGGAAGTCTCACTGTTTGGTTCGGCCACCAAGTGAGAGACACCTTGACATGTTTTGTGAAGTTTCCTGCCTGGTGTACACCTGACTACTCTGGGTTTGGCTCTACTCTCGTCTCCTGATCAGGAAGATGCCACCCTGGAGTACCAGTTGCTTGCTGGATTACCAAAGCAGAGGCACAGGCCTGTTGGTGCGGGCTTTCACAGTGGGCATTGTGTGCAATTTTTGCATTGTTGTGTGTATTGTTTAAAAGTCACTAAAATTGTAAATAGTTACACCCTTGAGTATATGGGTATGGTTAAAACCCTTTTCTAAAAAAATTCTGCAAACTGTTGTAAATAACAGTAAAGTGAAGAGTAGTTATGGTGCTGGGAAATATGTAGCATTTCTAGTAGTCTTGCTTACCACCTTAGGACCCAACATGTATTTATAAGTAACAGTTACTCTGGAATACCTAATTATATTGAATTGATGGGGACTCAGTTCTAAATGTTATAAGGGCTGATCACCCTTAGGACAGAGGCAGCTGGGTCAAGCCTTTTTCTCAACATAATAGGTTATACTATACACACACAAACAATTTAAATAAGTAGTTTATAAAGTTGTATTTCTTTTTGTAAAAGTAAAATTAAGGTGTGGTAGAATTGTGGTAACTGGAGAATTGTGCTTGGTAAGTGTCTTGTTTTTGGTGGGTGTGGGAGGAGCTTAGCTAGGTGGGAGCGGCTGCTCCTGCTCCTCCCCCCTCTCTCTCTCCCCCCCTGTCTCTCTCTCCCCCCCTCTCTCTCTCTCTCTCCCCCTCTCTCTCTCTCTCCTCCCTCTCTCTCTCTCTCCTCCCTCTCTCTCTCTCTGTTTTGGTTGACATGAAGGTGGAAGGACCTCTGGGTCCTTCTATCTATCTTTTTGGGGCATGTGTGCTCCAGGGGTGAGTTTTTATAACTAAAGTTGTGGCCACCATACCAAGGGTGACTAATGTGTGTCAAAACACTGGTTAGCCCAGAGTTAGTCAAGAAGAGAGAAGGACAGTTGCTGAGATGCACCATGTGGGAGAACAGCTATGGAGTGTAGATTTTGGTTTTGAAAATGTGAGGCTGTAATTGTATCTTCTGTACATATCTATTAAGAATACATATTTAGAATACAGTTATATTTTTATAGTAGTAGTTTAAATAACCTGTGAAGAGGGCTGGTGAAAGGATATCAGAGACACTCAAGATGATCAGCCATGATGTAAGTATTACCCCTAGACAGATAAGGCCATTAAGTAAAAAGCTACCCCACACTAGAACATGTAGTGAGAACCTTACTATCAAAGTAATAAGGGACAAGCCAACATAACAAATAGTCACTGATGTTAGTAGATATTCTTTATTTGGTCGTCGCCCCTGTTTGCTCAGACCCTTTTCTCTACGCCTACATTCGCTCATCTTTCCTTCATTTACCACCTTTCTATGTTCATGTAGCATCTCTCTTTTCCCTACCCCCTTGGGAAGTTCCAGCTGTTTGTGTCTGTTCTTACTCACTCCCTTGCGCAAAAGCCCAACTGCCTACGGTAGCTTCCCACTCTTTTTCTTGACCACTTCTGCTCTCATTCTCACGCCATCGCAGAGCACACAGATGTCTCTAAGTCTTCTGACGGCATTGGATTCACAGCAATGTTTCAGTGTTGTGCGAGGGCATTTAATATTCTTGGCTTGCATTTTTACTGCTGAATTGTATCCCATTCTTGCAGCACTTACCTGTATTGCATCCATGCCTGTGTACTCATTTGTGGTCGTTTCAGACTCCCTTAGTGCTTTACAGGCTTTACCAAAATTTGATATACCTCATCCCCTAGTTCTCCGTATCTAATCTTGGTTACGCCACATCTCTACCAAGCATATTGTTTTTTGTTGGGTCCCTGGTCATGTTGACGTACAGGGTACTGAACAGGCAGACGCTGCTGAGCGGTCAGCAGTACATGAACTTCCAGTTTCATATAGAGGTGTTCCACTCACAGACTATTTTCCTGTAATTGCTATCCACCTTCATACCCGTTGGCAACAACATTGGTCTGTGCTCAATAACGAACTTCATTCTATTAAACCGAGTATAGGTTACTGGCCATCTTCTTGTCATGAGTGTCGTGATTGGGAGACTGCTCTCTCCCGTCTTTGCATTGGCCACACTCCAGTATTGGTTAGCCACATTCTCTTAGACTGCCCACTATCAACGAGCACGCAGAATTTACCTCCAACGTCATCTCTCTGCTGCTCTCTTTACTATCCCTTCTTGCTGATGGACCCTCCTTTAATCCAGACTCTCTCGTTGACTTTTTGACAACAGCTGATTTACTCCACAAACTCTGATGATGATACCTTTAGCACTTCCCTCAGCCCTTTCTACCTCATTCTCTTTCTACCCTCTACCCCTGCATTATCCACTGTTCTCCATAACCTACTAATCATCTCTCTCCCTTTTGCCACCCGATACCCTCGCTTCCTTCCCTGCAGCGCTGTATAGCCCTTGTGGTTTAGTGCTTCTTTTTTATTGTAATAATAATACAGATGTCATCATTCATGTACCTGTATAAATTTGTAGAATTTATACATGAAGGTGCTTTGTAGATGGAATTTTCTTTGTCAGTGATAGATTAAAACCTATTGGCACTGTGACTGAGAATAGTGTCATCTTAGAGGATTGGATTGTCGACTGTCAGTGGAGACACGACATGTGGGTGTGCGCGCACCGAAGAAGGGACATGACTGAACCAGTTTCATATGCTTGCCTGAGAGGTATGCTGAATATATGAAGATAATGTTTTGATATTGATATATGAATACATATTTTGATAATCTTGTGATACATGGTATAAACCTTAGTAAATAAATACCGACAGGTTGGGTCAGAAAGACACATGAGCAAACACTTTTGACACCTGCAGACTGGTAAAAATAGGAGAAATATTTTGTAGACTACTAAGACAGACATAAAAACCAATGTAAACATAATAGTATATATTATTTTTTTATTATGTGTATTAGTTTTCAAAATCTAATATAAAATAAAATTCTATAGCTACTTAACCCCTTGACTGTTGCAACCCCCAATCCTAAAGTGTCTTCTGGTGTCGCAAAAATTCAAAAAGAAAAAAAATTATTTTTTTCTATGAAATGATAGAGAATCTATTCCCGATTGTAATGACACCAAAAATACGAAATTTGATGGAAAACTGATGGAATTACGCTCTTGCAAAGTTAGCAACCTCAGCGATATTTACAAATCGGCGATTTCGCCCACTATGAGCCCTATTTTCGGCTAATTCCATTGTTCCCGTTGACCAAACTCATAGCTATTTTTTTAGAACACCATTTTTTTCTATCAATCGAGTACAAGAAACTGCCAATTTACTGATTTCAACTACCCAATAACGTGGTCAGAAATTTGCAATTTGGCCAATTTCACGAAAATTAAAAAATATGACAATTTCAAAATAAGGTCCAGAATGAACAATGCAGACATTCCTGGCTCTAAAATAACATTTTCTTTGTTCATCAGTCACATCTCCAGGCCCCTCTGATATTACTCTTGCTTTCTATTTGAATTTTTATTCAAACAAAAAATAGAAGATTTACTGTTATGCAGACTACTGTAATAATTGTATAAATAACATCAACCCATTCATGACTGCATATTAGAATGGCTAGTTGGACATTTATTGGACAATAACATCATTTGTTTACTTTTGAACATCGGCAAAAATCAAACATTTCCCCTACTTTGAGCTCCATTTTCAGGTTCTTTTTATAGTAAAATCAATCAAAATCACCTCTATTTCTATAATATGTTTTCCATTCTATCAAATGAGACCAAGAAAACGAGAATACAACCATAAATACTATACGAAAATAGAGCACAAATTCGGCATTTTAATTAAAAAAAAAAAGTGTTTTTTTTTCTCATTATGCACTGCATGCTCCAGGATTTTTTTATATGGTGCACACTGACCACACAGACCCATTCTCTCACATGTGGGCCTACCAGCTTTCTCCTGCTTGATTTGAAGCCGCTAGAATTTATGAGAATATATACGTCAAACACGGTACCTCGTAAGATGTATATATACGGCCTCGACAGTCAAAGGGTTAAAATAAACAGAAACTGAGCAATAAGCAAAAATGCTAATATTTTATAATGGAATGTCTTGAACTATTTAGAAAGCAGTATTTTCTACTCGTCCTTGTCCCAGTATACCAATCTTCAGGTCACCATGCGTCACTTGCACCTCACTCTCCACCTATATATACTGTCATGTAAACCTTTGTATGTTACAAGTGATCAAGGTCTGAAGACCAAAACCTTTTCTAATAAATGTGTCCTAGTGTTTGTGTGTTCTTCTAAACAATCTAGTAATACAAAAATCAATCTGATAATTCACTTCATCTTTCATAGACCCATCTGCTGACAAATCCACTCCCAAATATCTGAATACATTCACTTCTTCCTGTGGGACCTTCACCCACTCTGCCTGAGGTATCCCAGCAAGTGAGCAAGTCTCCTGTGTTATCCCAGTGCTTAACAGAATAGGGAATAGCATATGAAGGCATAAATAAAAATGCAAACTATGGCTATAGTTTACTTAATAACATAAAAGGGCTAGAATACAACATATCCTGATGGAAATTTACATAATATAACAATTGACCTATGAGACTTATTACCAGGGGGAAGATAGATGTTATCAGCAACACAGACCAGTACTCACTCTTAATTCATTGACCAGCTGTAACGAGATTCCCAATGCGTGGTCCACTACACATGCGGATGTCCAGAGCTCTCGCTCCCCGGACCTGTCTCCAACAACCCCTTGCTCAGCTGTTCCCTGGCTTATATTCCTCTAAGCACCCCCTTCCCCATAAGCCGTAGACCATGTGTTACGGCCTGACGCTGAGATCTGATGCCAGTGACGAACAAAGGAGCTGAGACTTAAGCCGAAAGGGCGTGGCTCTGACATACGTTTGCCAAGGCAAGGTGTAACCATATAATTAGGTCTCCCTAGAGACCTCAAGCCCAGCTGAACTACATCACATCCCCCTTGCTCCCCCAGTTTAAAATATCTGAGAACTAGGACAATTTGTCCAAGTTATTAGACTATTTTAATCCTAACCCCTCAATTCAATTACAATACAATAGCAAATAATATGAAATCACACTGATCAGTAGAGTGAATAAATTCTAGCACAAGAAACGAATAACAATGACTCTCTGGTGCGAAACCTCCTTATTCGTCATGTCTCCTTAAAACTAAATATCGGGCTCCAGCCCCTTCCTGTACTTTACTAGAAATAAACTAGCTCCTGTAGTCACCCTCGCTAATTAACCATTGAGCCAAACCTCGTAAGGTTTTCCTGGCATAGAAAACAGCTCCAGCGGGTATTCCTTCAAGAACACAGAAAAGGCACTACTAAATTCGAGGGTCCACTGTATTTGCAACTGAACCATTACACGACCACTATGTCGCATTTTTCTTGCACTCTACCGTGACCATTCGTGACAAGGCAGGAATCGCAACCAGGACCCATCATTATCCCATTTCTAAGAACTAAAAGAAAACCTCCCATCCCTCACATAAATGAATCCTCTTCTGACAGCGAGCCGATTGGTGTTTACTGTTCTCCACCTGCAAAGGAAATACATCCTATCTCTACAGTGATCCCTCCCAGCAAGGAGCTAGCTCACATAATATACAACACATATATGTCCCAACAGCTGACATAACGTAGATCATCCCCTAGCAGTAGAGGTACCATACTAATACCACTCTATTCATCATTTCCCAATGCATGGTCCACTACACACGCGGCTGTCCAGAGCTCTTGCTCCCCGAACCTGTCTCCAACAACCCCTTGCTCAGCTGTTCCCTGGCTTATATTCCTCTAAGCACCCCCTTCCCCATAAGCCGTAGACCACATGTTACGGCCTGACGCTGAGATCTGATGCCAGTGACGAACAAAGGAGCTGAGACTTAAGCCGAAAAGGCGTGGCTCTGACATACGTTTACGAAGGCAAGGTGTGACAATATAATTAGGTCTCCCTAGAGACCTCACAAGCCCAGTTGAACTACATCACATACTCCCTCCCTCCAATCTGATATTACCTAAATTTTTTATCCTCATTACCTTACTCTATGTTCATTTTTCATTTCCTCCTTTTATATACCCTTCCATATTCTTCCACCAACCTCTTCAGCTTCTCTTCAGAATCTCCCAGAAGCAGTGTCATAAGCAAAATGCAACTAACAACTCTCACTTTATAACTAAGTAAAATATTTATTTCTTTGCAAAGGTTACAATGTGGGTTTACATATATGATTGGAGCAAAGAAAGTCACTATCTTGCCGAGGCATTTCAGGCAGACCGAGATTCTTTATCTTTTAATCCCACACCTTTTGCCACCACCCAAGCATTCACTTATAGCATCTGCCGCATTGCCCCACTATCTACCCTATCATATGCCTTTTCCAAATCCATAAATTCCTCCAAAAACCATCTTTACCCTTATCTTAATACATACTGCTGTTCAACTAGGCACCTAAGTGCCTCCTGTACACCAATATTAACCCATTTAATTTTTTTTTTTTTTTAGATGCAATTGACAATGGACTCTCAGAAGATGTAGTCATACATTTATCAGGTTTCCAGCATTAAGGACGGGTGGGAAATTTTCAGCGCGCTCTCAAGAAAAAAATAAAAAATTATGGAAATTGAGTTATTCATATAGAAAAATAGCTTAACTCTTTGGCAACACAATGGTACAAGAATCAATGTTCTAAGATGTTTCTACAAGAAATTATAGTCATTTATATCAGGTATGGTAACGGTGATGTAGGTAGCGCGTCTGTTCTCAACCCATTTATTTTTTGGAATTTTTTCCTTGTTTTTATCGCCTTTTCTTTGCATTATTCTTTCTAATATAATTGATTATTTGGCATCATATAAGAGTAGGTGGAGCTTATCAGTAGAGTGCCAGCCAATCGGGAGCCATCTGAGAACACTCAGCAGTACTCCCCCTCCAGATGGTGCCAGGAGAAATCACTTCATTAATACGCTTATATCAGCTTATATATCAACTATACGGCTTATTTATCTATCAGAATTGATCTAATATGATATAATAAACACTATAAATAACAAACAAACATGTTATATACTCTAGACTGAATAAAATAGGCCATAATATGCCGAGAGTCCACCAGCAATATTTCGATATAAATGAGTTACTCCTCGTCTCCATGTTGTATTGTTTGGTCTGTGATAGAAAATGGTATTTTGAAGAGGATAACTGCACTAGAACATCAGTTTACTTAGAAAACCACTGAAACAAACACGATTTTAGCGAAAAAAAAAATTGAGACGGCAGGGCGGTCGGCGTTCCAGGCCTATATCTCGGAAGTAACTTTTTTCACTTATTTCGCTGACCTACACCATTATTAATGATTGTATTGAAATGATTTTCACAGACAATATAAAACAAAGTGTGTGTGACTATTTGGTGCTTCTTTTTTTGGAATATATCAAATATTTTTGATTTTGTGGGAGGTAAAAGGCAGATATTTTGGTGAATGCCAAAAAGTCTATCAAATGTATTTTTTTTTCCATGATAATAAGATATATTAGATGAAACATGTGCATCCAAAATTCGTGTCAGATGTATTCTAATGGTTGGGATTGTCGGAAGTGCCACTCGTAGTGCCATTTTGTCATTCTTGCTGCCATATATGAAAAGTCATTAAATATTTTTTTTCTCTGTTGTTTGTTGGCCAATCATACTGAAACTGTCACAATCTTCTACATATGAACCTCTAAACGTACACCAAAAATAAAAAAAATTGGTTGAAAAATAAAAAAGTTGGAAAACTGATGAAGAACTGTTTGTGAGTGCATCTAGCAGGCCCAGTGCTGTAACCACTCAGCTTACAAGCAACACTTCCATGACAAGGTTGTATCACGAGCACTAACTGTGACCCCTACTGTTTTATCCCACAGTCCCTTGAAAGTTTCTGCTTATTGTAATATTATATCTATAAACTATGTGGCTTAGTGGTTACAGATCTATGTACATGGACTACAGTTCAAGTCCCCTTCCATTCTTCTGCTTACAATGTATTTCGTGTAATCTATAATTTTTAGTATGAGGTTTAGAAAAAGGAAGGGTTTAAAAAAGGGGCCCTTTAAAAAAGGGGGAAAAAACCTTTGGTTAAAAAGGTTTTCAATCATTTTATTATTTTTAATGGTTGTTTGGGTTTGCCCTTAATTCCGGGCCCCCCAAAATTTTTAATTTTCATCACGGTTCAACTTGGTTCCCCCCCCAAATTCCCCACCAAAACCCTTAAAGCCCCCCCTTGGGTTTCCCCTTCCCAAGAACTGACCGGCCCCCCCCCCAACCCCCATTCAGGTTTTTTTTTACCTTTTTTTGCATTCCACGAATAAAAAATTAAACCCAAAATATAAATTTAAATTTTCCCCCATTGGAAAATTTTAAAAACTTCCCCTCTTTTTCCCCCCCGAATCACCACCCCCAAAGGTCAAAATTTTTGTTTGTTAAAAATTATTTTAAAAAATAAAAAAACAAAATTTAAATATTAAAAAAACCCCTTTATAATGAAAAGGAAAATTGGTATTAGGAAAGGGTTAATTAGAGGTTTGACCATAGGTGTTACCCCCCTCCTTAAAAAACACAAAATTTCATTTTTTGCTTTTGCTAATAATTAAAATTGGGGAATTTTTTTAAATAAAAAATTTTAAAAAACAATTTTTAAAAAATTTTTTAATTTAAATTTTCGATAAAATTTGGAAAGGGGGTTTTGGGTACAAAAAATTTCAAGGGGTTAAATCTCGGGAAAACTTTTTTTACCCCCTGGGTGAAAAGGGGGTCTCCGGTTTCCCAAAAAACAAAATTTTCCCAGGGGTTTTGGGGGTCCCCTTTGTAAACAAGTTATTTTGGAGGGTAAAAAGGCCAATTTGATTGGGCTTTGGGAATTTTTTCCCATCCCAGTTTTATTAAATGTCCATAAAATTGATTTTTTCGGGGTTTTTAAATTTGGGGGTTTTTGGCCAAAAACAAATAACCTTAGGGAAATTTTTGAAAAAACCCAGACGCCAAAAAAATTCCCAGGCGGGCCCCCCCAAATTCGGGCCGGAAAAAAAAAAGAAAAAAAAAAAAAAAAAAAAAGGGGAAAAAAGGGAAGTTTAAAAAAAACCAACCGGGGGAAAAAAAAAAAAAAAAAAAAAAAAAGAAAAAAAAGAAAAAGGAAAAAGGGGGGAAAAAACCGGGGGGGGAAAAAAAAAAAGAAAAAAAAAAAAAAAAACCCCGGGAGGGCCCGAAAAAAAAAAAAAAAAACCCAAGGGGAAAAACTTCTTTTTTCCCCAAATTTCCCAACCCCGATAGGCAGGGGTGATGATAGTGAAAGTGAATATGAACTACAAGCTCTTAAAAACATTTTCCAGTGTGTTAGTGAAGTGCAATTTTTCCCCAGTGAACCCGGTCAAAATATACAAAGATATTGCGCTCGGGGTTCGGTGCCATATTTTAAAACCAAAGGGGGAAGGAGTGTTCCCCGGTACACCCGGGGCGTCCCACGGGAAACAGACAGTGAAATGACGAAGATACTGTTGAAATTGGGAGGGAAAAATTTGTGCGGGGTGGTAGTGGTGCCGGCGGTGAGGCACCACCCGGGTGAGCCCCTCCCACCCACGCCGCTGCCTCAGTGATCTAGAAAAAGGCCCCCAAACCCCCCCCTCACCCACCCACACCAGCCCCCCCAACCCAACAACCTCCACAACCAAAAAACCACCGTCTTTGTCCAGTACCCACCACAGCCCAAAACCTGGGATTGGGGGAAAGCTGTAAATTTTTTTTTCCAAAAATCCCCCCCCTTTTTTTGATGCCCGGCCAAAGGGGAAATAGGGCCATCTTGTGCATTTGGGAACAATGCCACGAACTGGAATGTTTCGAGTTATTCTTTGACAAACCCACGTTTAAAAAGTATTGTCGGGGGAAAGGGAAACCCATACTACAAGTACACCATGGAAAAAACCACTTTACTTTTACCAAAATCACGTCAAAAAACCCAGGGAAGAAGGAAAACTGGGGGCTGGATGTATTTTTTCCCTTTGCCAAAAATAATGTTTTTATGCCACATGTTATAAGGGCCCCAAAGTAAAATTTCAATGGTCAACAGCCCCCCCTGATTGCAACACCAGTTTCGGGAAATAAAATTTCCCCGTGAATCGTTTTTGTGCTAATTTTATCTATGCTTCACTTTCAAAAAAAAAAACCGGGCCTGACAAAACTGACGGGGTTATATAAGATTAGGAATGTTTTTTTGTGTATTGAAACAAAAATTTCCCCGAAACGCATTTTTATCCCTTCAGGAAGTTGTAATTGACGATTTTTTTATTCGGGTTAAAAGGGAAAGGGACTCTCTTTAAAAGCAGTACAAACCAAGAAAGGGGAAACGTTTGGGTTTAAAAAATTTTGTTTGTGCTTTGGATTGTACAGTGGTTGGTTTTGGGAAATTTTATTGTGTAAAACGGAAAGGGTTATACATTGCAAAAAACCAGGAATTTAAAGGGGAAATCTCAGGTGATGGGGGCCGAACAATAAATAGAACCATACCTTGGAAAGGGGGCAAAATAAAAATATACAGAAAACTGGTACCCCAAAGCCCCCTCATCAGTGTTTTTTTTGCGAGTGAACTTTGACAGATGTGTGTGGCACAGTGCTGAAAATGGGGAAAATATGCCCGGGGTTTGCGCGGGCCCACTGTAGAGGTGAGGTGCAGGCGTTTGCTCCCAATGACATCATGGCATTTCGGTGGCATGACAAACGAAAAGTCCACACTTTTGCCCATCAATTCACCCTAATGAAAAAAGGCCGGAAAAGTGGCGGGAGCATGAGAGGGGAAAAAAGAAAACCCCTTCCCAAAAAAACCCGAAAATTGATTGATTACCAAACCTTTTAAAATGCGTTTTTAGTGGACAAATGTGAACCCTGAAATTGGGTTTGCTGATTGTTTTTCGCAAAGTTTTAAGGGGGTACATTTAAACTGTTTTTTTTTTTTTCCCTCTTTTGACATTTCCATTTCTCAAGGGTTAAAAAATGTACAGTGAGCACCAGAAAAAAAAACCACCCGTACAGCAATTCTGTTTGTCTGTCATCAGGGCAAATTTTCAAGTACCAAGGGAAAAGCCCTGCCCAAATTTACTGGCCCCCCCAAATTTTCAACAACTACCTGCTCGTCTGAAGCATGGTGATCACTTCCCCGGAAAACTGCCTGCTTTCGCTTTGAAGGAAAAAAGGGTCAGAAGAGGTGTTACGCGTGCAATTTCAAAAAAACGCCCACAAAAAACGCAGGGGAAAACCGTTTTAAAGTGTTAGGAGTGTAAAACTCCATGTGCATACACCATGTTTTTAAAGAGTTTTCCCCAGGGTTCAGAACTTCCCAGAAAAAATTCCCTGTGACTGTAAAAAGTTTTATAAAAAAATATAGGGAAAAAAAAGTAAAAAACAAAAATTTTTAAAATCATTTGTTTGTTTTAAATATTTTCTTTTAAAAAAAAATAATGACAACAGTGTTTACGCCCTTTTTTGTGTTTTATTGAAAAAAATAATTACAAAAACTTTATCAAGTTTGGGCCCCAGAGGCCCTAAAAGTTACTCAGAAAAAGAAAAATTGAAAAATAATTGAAAAAAAGTACAAAAAAAAAGTAAATAGAAAAAAAACCGAGTGATGGCAGTCGGCGATGTTTTCCATATGTTGTTTTAAATTTTGGGGAAAAATTTTAGGCCCCCATATCTCTAAGTATTGACATTTAAAATTTTTTTGTTTAAACCCATAATGTTTTGAAAAAAAAAAAATTTTTTCATAAAAAAAAAATATTTTTTTTTTTTTTTAAATTTGGGCCCACCCTGAGAACTGTTTCGGAGAGGGCCCGTCGGAAACCCCAAAGGGTTAAATACATCCCTGTTTAAAATAATAATGTTATTTAAAAATAAAAAAAATAATTTAAAAACTGGCAGCCACCCTCCCCCCGCCCCACTCACTCACTCAGTCTCCAGCCCTGTGCGAGTCCCGGGCATTGCGTTTGTGTGGTGGTGAAAGTATGGCCCTCAAGGGAGCAGAAAACCCCTAAATTTAAAAAAAGTCAAATCTTTAGAAGAAGGTGGGAAAATCCCACTACTTGCCTCACCTGAGGGAGTGGAAAACTTAGAATCCACACACAAACTCATGTCCCCATGCAGTTCACTTTCCCTATAAAATCTCCATTCAAACTGTCATCAGTAAAAGCATGTAAAATCAATAGAGAAATAAAGAATTATAATTTAAATTTTTTAATCATACATCATCAGAGTTCGTCTCCTT
Source organism: Cherax quadricarinatus (assembly GCF_026875155.1). Classification (NCBI taxonomy): domain Eukaryota; kingdom Metazoa; phylum Arthropoda; class Malacostraca; order Decapoda; family Parastacidae; genus Cherax; species Cherax quadricarinatus. The sequence goes on along the minus strand of NC_069442.1, from coordinate 7,408,721 downwards.
ACGAGTGGTGAGGTTTTGTTTGTTCGTTTTTTTTAAAAATACAGTATAAATAATGTCACTCTTTTTCTACGCTAAATAATAATAATAATAAAAATAATAATAATAAAAAAAAACGAGGGTTGAAGCAGTGGGTGGTAAAGGCATCGTCAGTCGCATGGCTTTGTTTTGCGGGAGTGGTACAGTGGCCCCCGCATACCTTGGCACACAAACTTTAATCCGCATCCCGCTCGTTTTTATCGCAAAAGTTTTCCTCGCATCCCGCTCAAAAACCCCCCACGCTGTTCGTTGGCGGTCCAATGGCCCCCTTAGCCCCCTAAATGTGCCGCCGTGCCATTGTTTACCAGCACCCTCCGCGGTAACACCCAAAGCATCAATCAGAATTTCGTATTTTTACAGTTTTTTTTGGTAAATTTATCTGCAAAATAATGACCATGGGCCCCAAGAAAGCTTCTAGTGAACTCTACGAAAAAAGGGGAAAAATTTACTATGGAGACGAAAGGATCTTTGATAAGTTAAAGTGGAGTGCGGCCCGCCGACCTGGCCGGTTGTACAAGAAACCCCAATCAACCACGTACTATTGGGGGGACAGAAAGGCAACAAGGAAGTGTTTTTCCAAAGGTTTAACTGTGTTTTCAAAACAGAATCGCAAGGAAGGGAAAGGTTGAAGACTCTTATTGGTTGGATAAATGAAAAACACTAGCGGGAGTGCGCCCCCAAGTGATCATAACGAAAAGGCTAAATTTGCATGAGGATTTAATTTAAAAAAAAATGCCTGAAAACTAGTGAGATGTGAGTAAATTTTAAAGGCCCCCAAAGGTTGGTTTTTGAGAGATTTAAGAAGCGTAGTGGCATACATAGTGTGATAAGGCATGGTGAGGCTGCAGTTCGGACCAAAAAGCAGTAAAAAAATATGTCAGGAATTCAAGGAGACAAACACTGAAGGATTAAAACCCTGAACAATTTTTAAATTTTGATGAACAGGGCCTGTTTTGGAAAAAAAATGCCAACAGGACCTACATTACTCAGGGGAAAAGCACCCCCCAGGACATAAGCCTAAAAGAAGGTTTATTTTGTTGAGTGTTCCAACCGGGTGATTGCAAAGGAAGCCTTTTTTTGTGTATCATCAAAACCCCAACTGTTCGGGCAAAAAATGTCCTCAAGGAGAATTTTGTTCGTGGGGGCAAACAGAAAGGCAGGGGTCACTAGGGACTTTTTTATGACTGGTTACACCATGCATTTGCCCCCAATGTGAAAGATTACCTAACTAAAAGAAAATTTGAACTTAAGTGCCTCCGGGGTTAGACAAGCCCCTGGTTCCTACAGACGTTCAGGCGACTTTATGGGGCATGACTTTATTAGGTGAAGTTTTTGCCTCCCAATACCACTCCTTCTCCTGCAGCCCTGGACCGAGGTTATTTCAAAAAATTCAAAAAACTGACACAAAAGCTCTGTTTGAAAGGGCTTTTTGGGGACCCCAGAAAATCAACTGCTTAAGGATTTTTGGGGGAGCACTTTTTAAAACCTCAATTGTGTAAAACCCTTTTAGGTAAGGTTGGAAGGGAGTGACTAAGAAGACCTTGAAATCTGCTTGGAAGAAACTGTGGCCAGAATGTGTAGACAAAAGGGGTTTTGAAGGGTTTGAGGCTAACCCTGAAATTATGCCAGTTGAGGATCCTTTTGGCATTGGGGAAAGTCCTGGGGTTGGAGTTAGTGGGAGGATGGGAAGAGTTGGGGGAGGGGCAATGAAGAAAACCCGAGATGATAGATCAAATTCAACACAAGGGCCATACCCGGGAAACGGTTCAGAGGAGGGGAAGAGAAATTTAAGAAGTTTCCTACTACAAAGATTAAGGAAATCTGTGCAATGTGGTGAAATGAAACCTTATGGGTGAGAACACCCCCCACACTATTTCAAACCGTGTGGGGATTTTCCCTGACAAAGTTGTGAAACCTTTAGGGAGTCATAAGGAAAAGAGGTACAGGCCCCTTGGCAGAATGTTGTGTAAAGAATCCAGTGACTTGAAGCGGTCCTAGTGGCTTTTAAAAGAAGAAGGGAAATAACCCCGAAAAGGCTCGACACCCCAAATTTAATGGAGGGGATTCCCTTTAAACACTAACACTCTCTCTCCCCTCCCCCCATCCATCAATAACCCGATCTTCAAAAAAAGTAAGTTTTCATTAATTTTGCTCCATTTCAGTTTGTGTGTATTAAAATTTTAAAATTTCAAAAGGTAAAAATTTTTTTTTTTCTATTTTGGGGTTTGCACGGATTTAAATTTGATTTTCCCTATTTCTTTTGGGGAAAATTTATTTTGCAAACGATCATTTCGCATAACAAAGAGCCCTCTTCACGGATTAAAATCGCATGCGGGAGTCCATGTATTTTCCTCTGCGCTCTTCCAAGATTTCACAATAATTTATTTTGGGTTTGGGGCTTGGATTGACTGTGGGGCTGTACATAATTAAACCATGGCCCCAAAAAAATTTTGGTAAAGAAATGAGAACACGAAAGAATTGAAGAAAAAAAATTATATAAAAAAAACGAGGCAGGGTGGAGCAGTACAATATTTTTTAAAGTTCTCAGGTATGTATTTTATGATTGTTCATGAGAACATAAGAAAGGAGGAATGCAGTAAACCCGTTGGCCCATACATTTAGGTCCTTCACAAATCCAGCCCAAATAACAGAATAAAAGCCCCCAAACAATAAGCTTTTAACATTCTATTTACTCCATGCAAAAACCCATTTAAATCCAACCACCTCTCATTGTGTACTTATCCCAAACCCAAATTTGAAGCTACCCCAAAAAGGTTTTAGCTTTGATAGGACCTTGGGGGAGCTTTTAAAAAAAGATTGGACAAATATATGAGTGGGGGGGCATGTACGTATATACATTTATAATGTTATACTAGATTATTTCTTTTTATTATTTTATTTTTTTCCCGCAATATTTTGGGGCCCCAAAATTCGCGTTTTAAACATTCACGGGGCTTTTGAGCCCCTAACCCCCGCGAATGTTGAGGGAGACCTGTATGCGATAATTCCAGCATTGTGGTGTACCTATTAGCACCAAAATATTTCCCCAGTTAGAGTATTAGATTTTGTAGATGGTCAGATAGTCCAAACCTGCATTTTGGTTTTAAGTTTAAAAATTGTTATATAAAGTAACCTACCCTCCGACTTACGACCTCCGACTTCGACCCCCTTTACTTAGACCATGACTAGACCGTATTTTTTTATGCCAAATTTTTGGGAAATAAACTATTTGTGTTATACACAGTTTATCTAAACCTTACAATAAATACAGTACTAACAGCATAAAAAGTGAAGTAAAACATGATATCCAAAAAAAAACAAAGTCATTCAAATATGTTTTTTGATATTCAGAGTAAAGTTGACTTACGACCATTTTGATAACGACCGGGGTTTTCGGAAACCGAACTCGGTCGTAAGTCGGAGGTAGGGTACAGTGGGCCCCCCCTTTCCGTACGCATTGCAATACCGAACCCATCCGCATAGGCCGCTTTGATCGCTAAAATTTTGTCACGCATACTCCCAAGAAACCCGCTCCCCTCCTTCGACGAGACACGTCCAGTGTGCGCCAGCAGCCTCCTATGATCCGCCGGTGCCTATGTATACCGCCGCCTCCGCTTTCACCACCCCTCCAACACTCGGACACTAACGTATTATACCGCTGAATTCGGTGCTATCACAGGCACCATCGATACCATGGGCCCCCAAGTGTTAACGCTACACGACCACCAACCCGCACACCGGGGTCCGACACTACCCAAACCAGACTAAGGCAAGAAAGAGATACATGAATAAGTATGAAAGTGGAGTGCGTATCGCCCACCAGGGTCAGGTAGTAAAGAAACCCAAAACCACACATCCTCTACTATTGTCGGGCAAAGAAAGCCATCAAGGAAGCCTGTTCTTGCAAAGGTTTAACTGTGTTTTCGCAACAGAGATCGCAAGTGATGGAAGCTGTTGGAGAGATTTTTATAGGTGTGGATAAATGAAAAACAGCTCGCCAGGAGCGCGGATTCTCAGGATATACGCGCATAAAGGCTAGGAAGTTGCATCGGATTTAAATAACCCATGCCTGCCAACTAGTGAGATGTGAGTGCATTAGTCCCGCACAGTTGATATATTTATTTATATGTAGATTTGAGAGATTTAAGAATCGTAGTGGCCTCTTCAGTGTGATAGGCATGGTGAGGCTGCCAGTTGGGCCACAAAGCGGCTGAAAAATATGTGCAGGAATTCACCGAGTACATGACAGTGAAGGACTGAACCAGAACAAGTGTTTCCCCCAATTGGATGACCCCGGCCTGTTAAGGACGTCAAGCAATGCCCACAGCCTGGCTCCCCCCCTCATATCACTCCGGAGGCGAAAAGGCCCTCCCAGGACTGGATAAGCCTATGCCCGCCAGGCGTCTCCTATTCTATTGTGTTCCAATGCTACTGGTGATTGCAAAGTGAAGCCTATATTAGTGTATCACTCTGAAATCCCCGACCGTCCAGGCACAGCCTGTCTTCAGGAACATTGTGTGCTGGTGGAGGACCAACAGTAAGGCTGGGTCACTCGGCCTTTTTCTATGACTGGTTACACCAAGCATTTGCCCACAATGTGAAGATTACCATAACTGACACCAGCCCTTCGACCCTTAAGTGCTTCTGGTGTTCGGAACAATGCCCCTGGTATCCTACAGACGTGAGAAGAGCATTTATGGGGACATGAAAATTCAATACCATCCGTTTTAGCCTCAACGTACCACTCCTCTCTGCCAGCCATGGACCAGCAGGATATTGCAACTTCAAAAACCTGCCTTACACACAAGCATCTGTTTGAACGGTGCTTTAGTATTGCCCCTCCTGAAACTCAACTGACTCTAAGACACACAGACAGACGTTTTGGAGAGAGCAACATTCATCTTCCTCCATTGTGTAAACATTATAGGTACGCTTGGGGAGGGAGTGACTTCGAAGGAGACCTTGATCTCTGCTTGCAAGAAAACTGTGGCCAGAAATCTGTAGACAAAAGGGATTTTGAAGGTAAAGAGGCTCAACCCTGAGAGGCTAATGCAGTTGAGGCATCCATAGTGGCATTGAGGACAGTCCTTAGTGTTGGAGGTACAGTGGGGCTGCTGAGTTTAGAGTAGTTGGTTGGAGGAGGGACAATGAAGATCTAACACTGATGAGCAGATAGCTCAACTTCAACAGCAAGAGGATATATAGACCGAGGCAAACCTGGTTCGAAGGAGGGGAGAGAGAAATTGGAACGACTTGACCTACTCCAACGATTAAGAGAATCTGTGCAAAGTGCTTTGAAGTGCCACCCTTCATGGATGAAAATCACCCTCACACAGCATGCAAGCCGTGGGCTGGTGACTATGACACTTCGACAATGTTGTTGAACATTTAGGGAAGTCATCAAGGAACGCGAGGTACAGGCCACTATGGACAGATATGTTTGCGAAAGAAGTCCAGTGACTCTGACGCTGGTACCTAGTGGCATTAAAAAACCTAGCAACCCGCAAGGGACGTAACTCCCCCATAAAGGACTCGGACACCTAAGCTTATGGAGGGATTCCCCTTCTAAACATCTAACACTAACTCTCTCTCCCTCCTTCCCATCCCATCAATCATCCCCAGATCTCAATAAACGTTAGAAGAGTCATAGATAATTGTGCATGCCATTTTAATGTTTTCAGGTATCTTGTATAAACCCTTTGACTGTTTCGACGTATCCATACCGCTACCGCGCCCTGTATATAGACGTATTTATCCTCACCATTTCTAGCCCCCCGGCCTTCCCACTCGCGGAACGGCCACCGGCCTGGTAGGCCCCCCCCCTCCACACGGCGACCCACCCCCCGACCGAATGGGTCTCAGTGGTCGGTGTGCACCCTGTGAATATGATAAATCAGGGGCCCTTTTCCAAAAAAGCGGTGCATTGTGGGACGCGCCATGTCAGTCCCATTTTTCACCATGCCTCTCGGTAAGAAGTTCCACACTCTCGGCGGATTGGAGGTCTTTTGTTCCCAAGGATAGCTCTAACAGCGATGAACGTTTCAGTGACAGTGAATTCAAGGGTTTTTCAACGTGAGTTGTTACCGAAAATAGTGCATATTCCAGTATAACGTAAATAGTGAACGAAAACACGAAGACATAGATAACCTTCGACCTCTGGGAAGCTGTGCCGGCGGTCACGTTACACGTTCGCCTGTACAGGACGAACGAGGAAAATATTGGTCGTGTACAACACCCTGATGATAGCAGTGCTAGTGATAGTGATTTCAAGGATCATTGAAAGCAGTTCTAAGACAGTAGAGAGTGAATTATCCCCAGTGAAGCCAGTATGTAAGACTAGCATGCGGTTGTAGTGTTTCATTGTTGTTCCAAGGGGACGGAGAAACTCTGGGAGCACATCCCGTGGGCCCAAACACCACGACCTGATAGTGTAGATGACGATATTGTACGATGGGTTATGAATGGTGACAGTGAGGGAGGAGGCAGTGGTGGTGTCGTGAGGGTGGCACGGCCATGTGCACCCATCCCCGGGCCACGCTACTACCCCCGCGGCTGAATCAACGAAATACCAGCCTCAGACCCGACCCCACACTGCAACAATCCTGCACAGCCACAACCCGGTACAAATCCAGCCCCCTCAGCAGACAGCATCGGGATTGGCTGAGACGGTGACGGTTTGTTCCCAGTCCCCATGACTTTGATGAGACACAAAGGGAATGAAGCCATCTTGTCCACTGGGGTCACAATGCCAGTGAACTGGATGCTACTTGCGTATTTTTCGCTGGACCCCTAGATGGATCCTCATAGTCAGGGGAAACAAATAAATACTGTGAATATACACCCTTGGCAAATACAATCTCTCACAAAATCACGGCTAAAAAGTGGACGGAGTACAACTGTGGCAGAGATGTACTGTTTTTGCACAATAATGCTTATGCCACATGTGAATAGCACCACTGACACCACATAATGGACACCAGATCGTGATTTCAACTCGTATAAGTGACCTTAGAGGTGTCCATGTTTTCCTGATACTGTTGCGTATTTTACACTTTTTCAGACAAAACCAGGCCTGACGCAGCGACAGGTATTCAGATAAGAAATGTGTTTGTTATTTATGTTTTTATGTACCTGAACACAAAAGTGCTGCTGATTTTTATCCCTTCAGGAAGCTTGTTACTTGGAGAGAGTCCTTGATATTATTCAAAGGAAGACTCATTCAAGCAATATTATCGACAAGCCAGCGGAAACGGCATTGGTTAAAGCTATTTGTACTGTGTGATTGCAGAAAGTGGTCTAGTTTTGGATCTCCTTGTGAACCACTTGGCAGTAATCTTTGCGCAGCTTCCATGAAGTTATTGGGTATCTCTGGTGAGTGGTACATTATTTTTTTTTTTTTTTTTTTTTTATTTTTTTTTTTTTTTTTTCTTTTTTTTGTTTTATTTTTTTTCTTTTATTTTATCATATTGAACAATGTGGCACCATTCTTGGAAAGGGGCATATGATATTAACTGATAAACTGGTCACAGCCCCTTATCAGTGATTTCTTGCGAGTGAACTGGACAGATGTGTGTGGCACAGTGGTGGAAATGCAAAACATCTGCCAAGGTTGCACGCTGGCACTCGCAGAGGTGAGGTGCAAGCCTTTGCTGCCAGGCCATTCCATGAGCATTTCGGTGGCTTGACAAACGTGCTGTCACATTGTTACATAGTTCACCCTAAACGAAGAATCGGTACCCAGTGGCAGGGACAACAGGAGACCAATGTACCATTCTAAAGCTGCCAGCTGTCATGGTACTACAACCTCAATAAGCGCTTAGAGGTCAAATGTGACATGCAGATTGGTTTTGAGGACTGTGTACCGCAAGAGTTATACAAAATTGGGTAACATCACACCCCCCCTTTTTTTCCATCTTGTTGCTATTCTATGCTAAACATGTCTAAACATATACAAGTTGAAGCCCAACAAAAAACACCAAAATATGAGAGCTTTTTTTGCCTGTACAAGTAATCAAGACAAATAATAGCCAAGTACAAAGGAGCAACTCCTTCAATAGACAGCGCCCACAGACGTCATATGTATGAGTCTGTGATCACTCCATACAACTGACATACTACTGCCAAAACATAAAAGAAAAATGCTAGAACGAGGTGATAAGTTGTATGCAAATACCACCAAAGCCACAAACGCAGAGACACACGTTTTTATGTCGTGGGAGTGTCAGTGCCCCTCTGCATATACCCTGTTTCAAGCGTTCCACAAGCTGCAGTTCTAGGCACGAGGAAAGTGACAGTAAGATGTAAATATATTACGGAACAATAGTAATAAGCATGTTTTGTATTGTTTGTTTGTGTAAACAATTGTATACACCCAAACTAATAGTGATAAAGTTTCGTTCTGTTAAATGTGTTGTAAATAAATGAGTGTATTTGAACAATGCCCTTACATTGGGTCTCCCCCCGGCCCATAAGTTACCAGGCAAAAGAGAAAATATTAAACTGCAAGAAACCTTTGACTTAGAGTAAATACCCGGCCTTACGGGGTGGGCGGCAGTCGCCGCTGTTGCGTCTCGCACGTCAATTTCTGCAAACTTTGCGGTCCCCCCCCCCCCCCCTACTCTCGGTAAGTACTGATGGCAAAAATTATTTTTTCGGCTTAAAAACACTTGTAAAAATCTTCACACCTACACCCTCCCTCCCAACCCTTCAACCTAACCCCGAAACAGAAATATTTTTCGTTTATTTCGAATATTTGGCGACTAGAATGACAGTTTCAGAGAGGGGCCTGAAACAGTCAAAGGGATAAAAATTAACATTTATGTGGTAAATTTTTTTTTTTTTATACTTTGGGTGTCTTGCAGGATTTAAATTGATTTCCATTATTTCTTATGGGGAAAATTCATTCGCTACCGAACATTTCGCATAACAAGCCAGCCTCTTGCACGGATTAAGGTCGCAGTATGCGGGGTCACTGTACTTAGACACGATAAAAGTGGGAAGGAGGATCCCTTATGAGAATGCGCGCAGTTACTCAGCCTTGCAAAACTAGGTACCAAAAGACATAGAATTGATAGGAAAATATTATCTACCTCTAAAATATGTCAGAAAACTTCTGGCAAGATCGCACTTGATGAATAGTGGTGACGTGTTATCCTTTCTTATTGACCTCCCCCCACAAATAAGTGAGACACTGCCATTGTGTTAAAAAAATGCAGGTGTGCTATTTTATGAATGTTACCTGCAGTTAAAACTATGTGGATACATAATTATCCTCTGTACTATGTTTTTATAGAATGTTCCATTTGGGTTGCAAATGATTTAACACTAGGACTGCATCTCGTAAGTTGAGGACTTGTTTGTATCAGACACATTGTTACCAATTAAAGGAATAGACTCATTTTTTAATTGTCAAAGCCAACCTTGGCGTTATACCACCATATAATCCGACAGGCTAGGGGCCACATAAACCTCTATGTGAAGGAAATAGCACTCAGGGTAACTATTAATGGTAGACTCCAGATTCCGAATTGACAGTTTATACCGTTGGACCCCCCGCCATACGATGGCATCACATACCGTTAAATCCGCATAGCGATAATTTTATCCCACCAAATTATGCCTCCTATAGCGTTAAAAAAACTTGTTCACACGCTATTCGTCTGGACGCGTCTATGCGAGGCCTTGGCCAGCCTCACATGTTCGCCGGTGGACATGTTTACAAGCCAGCTCCAGCCGGTAACATCCACGCATACAATCGGAACATTTCGTCTTAGGACAGCGAGTTGTTGGTGATTTAATCTGCAAAATAAGTGACCATGGGCCCCACAGAAAGACTTTCTAGTGCCAACCCTGTGGTAAAACGGGAGAGAAATATTAACGACATACGTAGGTACCATAGATCAAATGTGATGCTGCTGCTGCTGTAGTAGCACTGATCAGCTGCTGGAGTGCACGTCAGCTGCTGCTGTTTCCCCATTCAGCTGCTGCTGCTGCGTAGCACCGTCTGCTGCTGCTGTAGCACTGTCAGTGCTGCTGTAGCAACTGTCAGCTGCTGCGATGCGTAATACCGTCAGCTGCTGCCTGCTGTAATACCGTCCGCTGCTGCTGCTGCTTGGTTAGTACCATCAGCTGCCTGTCAGTGCTAGTAGTCCCGTCAGCAGCTGCTTCTGCTGCTTGTAGACCATCAGCTGCGTGCTGCTGTAGTACCGCAGCTGCCTGCGGCTGCAGCAGCTGTAGTACCGTCAGATGCTGCTAGTGCTGCTGCTGTAGTAACCGACAGCATGCTGCTGCTGTGTTTTTTACTTAGTACCGTCAGTGCCTGTGCTGCTGCACTGTAGTACCCATAGCCTGCTGCTGCTGTTAAATGCTGTATCCTTCAGCTGCTGCTTGCATTTAGTACCGTCTAGCTAGCAGTTGTAGCACCATCAGTGCTAGCTGCACCGTCAGACTGCAGCTGTTGTAATACCATCTGCTGCTTGCTGTAGGCACCGCTCTGTGCGCTGTAGCACCGTCTGCGGCAGCTGGAGCACCGTCTGCTGCTTCTGTCGCACGTCAGCTGATGCTCGTAGCACTGCAGCTGCTGCTGTTGCACTGACAGCTGCAGTGCTGTCGACACTGTCAGCTGCTGCTGCTGTAGCACTGTCAGCTGCTGCAGAGCAGAGCCCGTCCGCTGCTGCTGCCTGCGGTTACCACCGTCCGCTGCTGCTGCTGTTAGTTCCAGTCTGCTGCAGCTGTAGCATGCATCTCTATGTTGCCCTGCTCTGTCGCACCATAGTTGGTAGTTGCTTATTGAGAATACAAGAAACCAATTAACCAGCGGGTTAGCCACCCAGGATAACCCAACAAACGTCGGTGTCAACGAGACTGTCTAACTTATTTCCTTGGGGTCTTACTCTTGTTCTCCCAGGATGCAACAACCCGCCCACCCCGTCGACTAACCCCCAGGTGACAAGGAAAATGCTGGAGAACTAGTGTCATTATTGGTGAATTTAACGCCAGCAATGGTTAGGTTTGAGAGCTTAGAACCCCTTTCAGGTCTATCCCAGTAGCATCTATGCAAAATTCTAGCGCGTAACTTTAGCGCGAAACGCTCATAGTCTACATGTGACATCAGACACCCGGGTTGGCGTGGTGGGTGTGGCCATAAACAAATATCTAGGCGCCGCATAGCATTGCTGGGAACGCGGCTAGGTACCTTGTTCACCATGCCTCGTCGCAAGTCGTGCATCACTCCCGGAAAATTGGGACTCTCTCTCCAATCTGATAGTTCGGCCCTGGATTGCCTAGGACATGCACGCCGATTCTACGGCTTGAATTCAGTTAGTGACCGCCCAGACATGACCAGGCTAGCGATAATAGTGCCGCATACCCCTGCGGAAATACCTCAACCTTCTACCTTTGGTGTGGGGCCCTGTGGACACACGGTCGGTTGTTCCTCATCGCAAGAGAAAACTAATATTTTCGCGAGGCCAGGCCTCTTGCCTTCAGTAATGATGACGCTAGTAAGTGGCCTGAGATTTTATTAGCGCCTCGACGATCCTTCGGCGTGCTACGAGCGGTCAATCATCAAACACCCGTGACGCTTTGGTTTTTTTCGCCGCCCTGCGCAGGGTAGTTTACCCTAAGCTGAGCCCCTCATGGACGAGTACACATACCCGTGGCCCAACCCCCTTTTAGGTAGTGCTAGTGAGGGTGATGTGGCTACACTTGGCCAGGAATCGGCCCCACCCGAGCCATCCGTTGAAGTGTTCGTGGTGATGTAGTGGCGGTGGTAAGTGGCACCGCCTGCCCCGTGCACTCACCCAGGCCACGCTGGGACCCCACGCTGTTGACTCGTCAGATCAGGGACCAAGCGGAGCACCAGCCCCCCCACCCACCCGCACAACCTCAGCCCTATGCAGTCCAGTATCCACCAGCCCAAAACCGTATGTGGTATTGGCGCCACAAACCCAATTATCCGCTCTCCCCCATCCTCCCCCCTTTGATGTCTACATAATTTGATACCTTCTCCCTACTTGTCCCTTGGAACACGGCCAATGACTGGAATTTTGGCATTATTCTTTGACCAGCAATTGATGGAAGAGTATTGTCAGGGAAACGTCCTATGTATTTGAGTACACCATGGCACACTTACCCCCCCCCCCCCCGCTCTTATTCACACGTCACAACTACACAGAGGAAATAGCCGCCTGTCTTTTATTGCCGGAAATGTAAATTGCTTTTAGCAACCCCCACCCACAAACCCCCCCTCCCCCCAGCATCTGCCTTCCGTCTATAGCCTAATATAAAAGCATACTGGTATCCACAGATCGGCTTTAATTTCTACCCCGGTCTTCAGTGAAATCATACAGTGAACAGGTTATCTTTACTTTACAGTAAGTAGCACTTCTCTGACAAAACCAGGGCCTGACAGAAGTGACAGGTTTATACAGATTGAAAATGTTTTCATGTATCAGATATATCAAAGTTCAGCATATCCTTTATCCATTCAAGAAACTTAGTACTATGCGATCTGTGATTTGTTCAAAGGTAGACAGTCATTGGCAAGCAGTATATACGCGCACGAGGAAACGCTTGGTATAAACCTGTTAGTCTCAGTGATTGTGACAGTGGCCTTAGGTGTTGGATATTGTTGTATACACGGGAGTAAACATGAAAGTACCTAGATGTTATTGGGTATCTCAAGGTGACGTAGTGAGAAACATGATGGCACCTTATCTTGGATAAGGGATACATATTATACGATATGGTACACAGCCCATTACTCAGTGATTTCATGCGCGTGAACAAGACAGATGTGTGTGGCCCATGTGCGTATTCTAATCGTAAAACATTGCCAGGGCTCAATCGCAGAGTGCTCGTGGTGATGACGTGCAGGTGTTTACTGCAAATGGTACATCATGCCCCCCCCTTACGGTGGCATGACCCTAACGAGAGATGATCATGTTGTTGACAACCATTCACCGTAATGAAATGCAATACGACAGGCAAAGTTGATTGAGTGCAATGACCGTATTCGAAAACAAGTGACAGAGATTGATAATACACAAAACATGCGCTTGGGCCAAAAGTGACTGCAGATTGGTTTTGTTGCCTGTACATCCCTCAACGTCAGAGTTACAAGTGGCTCTATGAAACTTTTCTTCCATTCCTGGGACATTCAATGCTCATATGCATATAATATGTACCAAATAAAGACTCGGCAAACAGACCACCGTATGGTGAATTTTGTTTGTCTGTTGTCAGAAAACCTCCCTAATGAAGTACAGAGTAACAACCCTGCTTTACAACACGGTCTCGAATTCCTCAGGATATTCCCAAGCGTTTGTTTTTTTACGGAGGGCGGTGATCATTTCATAATACTAAACTTCCTTCAATCAGAGAAATTTGCTTCAGAAGAGATGCATCGTCTGTGCCACAAACAAAGAAGACGGCAACAAATACGCAAAGACACTTGTTTATGTGTGAGGAATGTAAGGTGCCTCTGTGCTGGTGCCTTGTTTCAAGGAGTTCCACAAGCTCCAAGCAGTTCTAACACATGTCAGTGAGTGTAAATATGAAAATATATGATTGAAACATTAGTATTATACAAGATTTGTGCATGTTTATTGTAATAAACAACAGTGGTACACAATAATCGGCTATAACCACATTAGAGTGGTTATTGTGTTCAATACAGTTGAGAGAGTTTATAAATATATTAATAATATACAGTATTGGTCTCTCAGGCCCCAAATGTTAGGTAGGAATAAGAAAAAATTGGGAAAAGAAAGAAGAAAAAACAAAACTCAGCGATACCCTCACTACAAGTAATGCCGCGTAGTGGAATTCTCAGATGTGCTGCCATCACATCATTTTCGGAACAAACTTCTTGCCACTGATCTTCGGTAAGTACAGATCAGATTTTTTTTTCTTATTACCTTCACAAAAATATGCTCTTAATTCTGTAGGAAATTTTTTTTTTTTTTTTTTTTTTCAAAAATTTCTTGGGAACTGGAGCACCACTTCAGATTTTGGCCTTGGGACCCTGGAAGGGGGTTAAGAATCGTAGATGTGCATACACCAGTGTGATAAGGCATGTTCATGGAAGAAATGTCAAACAGCGGACTACAGTCCTCAGGAGGAAATGGCACTCCAGGACAGTTCTCATCAGTCATTGCTGCATCTTCAATAAAGGTCAGTGTTCATTTATAGTTCAATTAGTAGAGTAGTAAATTACATGCACATATATATTGTGCCTGTACTACGCTATACTATGGTGCATGAAATACCTTCTCTTTGTGGACGGAAAAACGTATTATTTCATGTGGGATAACTTGTTATTTTCATACTTTTTGGTGTCTGCACGGAAAAATTTGATTTCATTATTTCTTTGAGGGGAATCTTGTTTTTTCCCCAACTTGCCTACGATAATTTCGCCATAACAATGAAGCTCGCAGGAACGGATTAAGATCATTATGCGGGGGTCACGGCATACATTGTGCATTAGTACCAGTTACCAGTTAACCAGTTACAGTAGATGACTCGCTACAACCGTCTGTTGTGAAATACCACTGATTATTCCCGTTGACTGCTGGACCCTAGCATGTTTTGAACATCGCACCCTCATACACTGGTGGGTCCGTCTGAGCTAGAGAGCAGAGAGGGGCCAGGGCGTCTGATGGTGCTTCCCCTACTTTCCGTTATTATTATAACGTACTACCAGCTAACTGAGTGTTTTTCCCCTCCACGTAGATCGAACCACAAGACACTTTTGGTGACAGCGGTGAGGGAGTGGATCTACGGGTATTTCCGACGTTAGAAGATTTGTCTTTGTGGGGGCCTCAAGAGTCAGAGGTGAACTGTGTCTGCCACCTCCAGCTAGCAGCTTACCCTCATCACCTCACCCTGTGTACTCAGACTGCCAGCTGTTGCAGCTCTTTTCCAGCATTCCTGGCTTAGTTTGTGTGTAATTCTTCATCTCCAAGGGGTGGGTGACCCTGATTCTAGCAATTAAGCCAGCCAGTAAGCCAGATGTGGGAAGTGCATGCCATCAGCTGCCTCAGCCTATCATTCAGCCAGTCTCTGTTCATCCACCTGCACCTTCATGCTGTGAGCATCGTTACACGTCTTCCGTCAGCCATTCTCGATGGGTTACGCCAGTCAGTCACCCCATCTGAGAGAGAGAAGTAAGCAAGCAAGTTCCTCTGAAGTATTGGTCCCTATATCATTTTGGTATATTTCATATCATTTGTTTGTGTAATATTTTCTGTAAACAAATAATGACAACAGTGTTTAAGCCCTTATTGTGTGTATTGATAAAGAAATTAACTTACGTAATATGATATGGTGGCCTCAGAGGCAAGAAAAGTTACTGTCAGAAAAGAAAAAATTGAAAACAGAGAGTATTGAAAATAGTACATAAAAAAGAAATTGAAAATCCGAGTGATGGCAGACGGCGATGTTACATATGTTGTTCAATTTTGGCAAATTTCAGGCCTCCATATCTCGGTAAGTATTGACATTAAAATTTTTTTGTTTAGCCTATAATGTTTAGAAAAAAAACTTTTTTTCATAAGAAAAAATAATTTTTTTTTTTTTTGAAATTTGGCCGACCCTGAGAACGAGTTTCGGAGAGGGCCTGTCGACCCTCAAAGGGTTAAATACATACATGTTAATAATAATACATGTTATTAATAATAAAAATAATAATAACAACTGGCAGCCAGCCCTCCCACCCGCCACTCACTCACTCAGTCTCCAGCCACTGTGCGAGTCGGTCATTGCTGTTTGTGTGGTGGTGAAAGTATGGCCCTCAAGGGAGCAGTAACCACTATTAAAGAAAGTCATGAATCTTGAGAAGAAGGTGAAACTGCCACTACTACTGCCTCACCTGAGGCAGCTGAAGACTTGAATCCACACACAAGTTCTCATTCGCCATGCAGTTACATCATATATCATCTCCATTCTACGGTCATCAGTAACTGCATGTCTTCAATAGAGAAATAAAGAATTATAATTTTTTTATTTTTAAATTTTTTAATCATCACAAGTCATCAGAGTAGTCTGCCTTACGAGTGTGAGTGTTTTGATTGTCGTTATTATTAAACTACAGTCTACATAATGTAACTCATTCATGACAGCTATAAAAATATAATAATAATATATAAATAATAATAAATACGAGGGTATGAAAGCAGATGGGTGGTAGAGGCATCGTCAGTCAGCAGCTTTGTTTATGCTGGAGTCGAGTACAGTGGAACCCCGCATAACCGTTGGCCTAACATAACGTTTAATCCGCATACGCTCGCTTTTCTCGCAAAAGTTTCTGCTCGCATTACCGCTCAAAACACCGCAAGACCCCCCCCCCACCCCCCCCCCCCACCAACCCCCACCCCCCCACCCCCCTCCCCACATCCCGCTCTCCAGCCCCCACAGAGACGCGACCAATGTGACGCCCATCGCAGCCTCAATTGTTGCCGCGTGCCATTTGTATACCATCCCGTAACCGCCCCCCGGAACACACAAGCATACAATAAGAACGTTTCGATATTATTAAGAGTTTTGGCGATTTATCTGCAATCAGTGGACCATGGGCCCCAAGGAAAGCTTCTAGTGCAACTCTACAGGCAATAAGGATGAGAATTACTATAGAGATGACGGAACAGAGAACCATAATCAGTATGAAAGTGGAGTGCGTGTCGGACCAGGCAGGAAGTACAAGAAACCCATTAACCATCAGCTACTATATGTGGGCACTCAGAAGGGCAATCCACGTGTGCGAGACATTTACAGTGAATTTCTTGTGTACTCTAAGCCTTGTATTTTCAGTGAAGACACTGTTTCTTTGACTCATTATTTTTGCAATATTTTTCAGTGTTATTGCTCATCTTTCGTGTTTCACTTTTATATTTTTTTCATCTTTTTTTTTATACTACTCTCTGCCTTTAGTAAGTATTATTTTGTAGTGTTCAAGTGTATTCCTTATTTCTGTGCAGTATTTTGTTCTTTACCCCAGTCATTCACTGCATGTGAATTAATTCATTATTTTTTTTATTTTGTGTTCTTTCAGCATGTAGGATACAGTACAGTAGTTATTCATTGTATTTAATTTTTCAGTCCTTTATAGGAGGGAAGTCTAGGGGCATATTCTACTGGCAGCCTCCAGAGAGCACAACCCTTGCTCTCAGAATGAAAGTTATGACAGAAGCTGATGGGTAAGTTGTACTAAATGTTTCACTAGTTTCCCACATGTACCTTGTAAACAGTTCTTTAGATTCCTGAATATTTTATCAGCTGAGCACAAGAAATTACCCACTGAAATATTTTCAACTACCCAGTAAAGTGATTAGTAATTTGTAATTTGGCCAATTTCACAAATTTCATTACATTTGCCAATTTTTAAATATTATTAATTTTTTTTATTAACATTATTAACACATCTGCCAATTCCCACCAAGGCAGGGTGATTCCTGTGGCATTCAGTTGGAGGCTTTTCTTGCTTCTCACCCTCTCCATGTTTTGAATGCAGGTACTCCCACCCATTTTGATCCTCGAACTCGTACGCTCTCTCTTGCATCCATCTTTCAGTCTGCTCTTCCTTCACTGCACTAGACTTCACCTGGTCTGTTCTCCCGGACTTACATGATAGCGATTCTTTTCCAATCATTGTTACTTATCCTTCATATTCACCACCTCTTCGTAGCCCATGCTGGCAATTTGATCAAGCAAACTGGGACCTTTACTCGCAACTGCTGCTTTTAGTGAGGTTCCTTCCTCGTCCTCCATTGATGAGCTTTTATACCTCTTCTCGACCTCAGTTTTAACCTCAGCTTCTCATTCTATACCCCAAACCTTGGGCAGGCATTCTCAGAAGTACGTGCCTTGGTGGTCTCCTGCTTGTGCTCGGGGAGTACATTTGAAACGCGCTGCGTGCGGCAGGTACCAGTACAATAGAACCACAGAGAGACTTCTTGATGTTAGGCAAAAGCGTGCGGTCGCTCTCCATGTTATCCGTGACTCTAAACGCACTTGCTGGTGAGATTGTTTCCACCATCACCTCTGCTTCTTCTGAGTGCAGTCCGGAAAAAGTAGAGAAACTGAGTGGTAAATACTCTCCTGGCCCAGCTCCTGTTTTTGCGGTTGCTGGTGTTGATATAGCAAACCCTCTTGATGTTGCCATTGAAATTGGTAATCATCTGATCAATATTTCTCAGGGGCTCCATCTATGCCCCTTGTTTCTTTCCACAAAGTCTGCCAGAGAGTTAGCATCCTTAGGCTTTTCTTCTCTCAATGAAGAATCTTATAATGTGCTTTTTACACTTCAGGAACTGGAGGCGACACTTTCAGCTTGCTGATCATCGGTAGCTGGGCCTGACGACATTCATATTTAGATGTTACAAAAATTTGCACCAGTCAGCCCTTGCAGTCCTCTTATAACTCTTCAATCTTATTTGGTCACAAGGAGTTCTTCCCCAGCTGTAGAAATCTGCCATTTTTCTCCGTTTCTGCAAACCGGGTACTACGGGACATGATGCCTCCCACTACCGTCCCATTGCTCTTACCAGTGCAGTTTGCAAAGTGATGGACGTCTGGTAAATCGATTGTTTAATGTTGTATTTAGACACACAACAGTCTCTCCCACTAGTCAACATGGCTTTCCGTTCAACCATTGACCCCTTCCTACGCTTAGATACGTATGTTCGGTAATGCCTTTGCCAAAAAACCACTCAGTTGTTGCCATTTTTTTTGACCTGAGAAGGCATATGACAACTTCTGGGTATAATATTTTGGCCCAAGCCCAGTCCTTAACGGGTAAATAGAACGGGCGGCTCAAGATACCAAAAAAAAAAAAAAAAAAAGAAATTTCTTACCGAAATATAGTTCAAATTCTGGCACCATTTTGGGTTGTATGTCTCGTGTCTGTACGAAAATTCTATAAGTAATTATCTTAATTACATAAATGAGGTAATTGCGTCATTAGTTTGACACCTGACACACACCATAAAAATAGTATACAGTACTTGATTTCATTAGTATTTTTTTCGCAATTTTTTCTTACGATTTTGTGCTAGAATCTTCGAAATGCTAATTGGTAACTGTTAGGGTGGCTGTAGGAAGAGGGACTCTCTTTCCCCAGCAAGTCAGTGCCACCATAGGTCTGAAGGAAGGGTGCTGCTCTGATTGGACCGCGGCTTGACCCTTGGGACGCGTAATCTGACCCTCAATTCTTTGCATTTTTACACACAAGGCATACAAAAAAAGATCATTCTTTTGCAAGATAACCTTTAAGAGAAGAAAGCGCTTTGAAGCAATGCGTAGAGCTAGAGAAGCGAAGAGGGAAGCAGCAGCAAGAGAGGCGGCGGCTGGGGCACGTGACCTCATGCCACCAACCATCACCACACTCCTCTCAAGACCAAACATTGTTCCCCTGCTAGTGAACTAATGGATATTTCAGAATAGAAACGTATGGTGAAGGAAGAAAGAAAACTTTAAGAGAACCAGTGTTGGGCCACCCCTTCCTTGGCCATAACGATGTGGCTGGCCATCCTTGGCCACTCCAGACATGGCTGGCCCTCCTTGGCCACTCCAGACATGGCTGGCCCATCCCTTTGGGCCCCTCTAGACATGGCTGGCCCCTCCTTGGCCACTCCAGACATGGCTGGCCCATCCTTGGCCACTCCAGACATGGCTGGCCCATCCTTGGGGCCCCTCCAGACATGGCTGGCCCATCCCCTTTGGCCACTCCAGACATGGCTGGCCCATCCTTGGGCCACTCCAGACATGGCTGGCCCATCCTTGGCCACTCCAGACATGGCTGGCCCATTTCCCTTGGCCACTCCAGACATGGCTGGCCCATCCTTGGCCACTCCAGACATGGCTGGCCCATCCTTGGCCACTCCAGACATGGCTGGCCCATCCTTGGCCACTCCAGACATGGCTGGCCCCCCTTTGGCCACTCTCAGACATGGCTGGCCCATCCTTGGCCACTCCAGACATGGCTGGCCATCCTTGGCCACTCCAGACATGGCTGGCCCTTTCCTTGGCCACCCCACATGTTACCAGACCTTCCCTTTGGCCACCCCAGATGTGGCCAGTCCTTCCTTGGCCACCCCAGATGGGGCCCCAGTCCTTCCTTGGCCATCCCAGATGTGGGCACCCGACGTCGCCGAGCAAGAGGATCGAAAAAGTGTAGATTACTCTCTGTGACCATCCCCTCCTTGGCCACCCCAGATGTGGCCACCCCTTCCTTGGCCACCCCAAATGTTGACTGTCAGCTGATGCCTGCTCGGCTGTCACCATTCGCTGACGCAAGCTCAGTGATGCGAGCTCAGCTCTCACTATCTCAGCTGAGCCAGCTCAGCTGTCGCTGGCACATCTACAAGCGATAATGCGACTGACATTGATATATTTTGGTGTCGAAGTGTTAGTGATCGGAAAAATTTCCAGTGCCAAAAAGCGAGTGTTGCTCTTTCAGAAACTAACTCCTGAAGTTACTGGGAAAAATTTTGGTGTTTATGAAAAATACTAATTTTGATTTGATTCTGTCCCTGTGTGTGCTGTCTGAAATGTTTCAGTAATAATGTTTTTATATTCAATCATCACCACCTAGAGACAACTGTTAGTGCATACTCTCCCGAGTGTAAAAATAATGTGTTGTGATGAAACCAAGTGTGCGCAAGGATATAATTTGCAACCGGAAGGATGGTATATGCAGAAAGTGGTACAGGTGGGATATGCATCCTTTAGCCGTAGAACTGCAGTGTGTAATTTGCCTTCCTTGACTTTTAAAAACATTTAATAAAAATACGGCACTCATTTCTGATGCATCCATTCAATCGTGCAAGCAGATCATGGCAGAATCAAGAGAGGTGATTGTTAGGGAATATGGTAAACTAGACATTGTGCCAGACCAAAGTGGAGTACTTGATATTGATGTACATATGATGGAACATGGCATAAAAGGGGCCATCATTCAAATCGTGGCATTGGTGTTACAATTGATGCTGTTACAAAACTTTATTGATTATCAAATAATGTGAAGTTCTGTTTCTTGTGTATGTTCCTCGAGTACATTTGAAAAAACAAGAAAATTTCTGAGAACAATATGAACAATTGACTGAAAACCATAAAAAGTGTATGCTGCAAGAACTTCACAGGTTCTTCTGGAAGGATGGAAGTGGAAACAGCAATAGTGATATGGCAGAGATCACTAGAAAATAAATTGAGGTACAAAACTGTTGTGTGTGATGGTGACAGCAGTACCTACAAAGGACTTGTTGAACTCAATAATGGTGCAGGTCCTATCAAGGTGTACAGGTTGTAAAGAGGAATGTATAAATCATTACTCTAACGACTAAAGAACAGACTAAACCCAAATTTTGTGAAGTCCCACTACACTGAAAAAGAATTTAAAAAAGGGGAAAAAAAAGAAAGCAGTTTGATTTGAAGAAGGGCATGCTAACAGATTTTATCATCGACAAACTGGCAAGTTATTTTCAGAAGAACCTGCGAGACCATGTCGACACTGATGTTCTAAGGATGAGGAATGGCATCCATGCAAGCTTTTTCCATTGCTCATCCAGTGATTACAAATCCACATCATCATCTTTGCCCAACTGGTCCTGATTCATGGTGCTTTTACCAGAAGGCAGTAGAGCTAACATGACACCACCATCTCACACCACCATGAAGTGCACTTCCAGTTAGAATTTGCATACTTCAAGGAGGTTCATGATATTTACAAACAACTAACTGCAGATATGATGAAAATTTCTGAAAAGCAGGACACAGAATCCTAATGAAAGTCTCCATCACCGAATTTGATTCCTATCTGCAACAAGCACTGAATCGAAAAAAGAGTGGCAGGCTGATTTCTCAGCCAGTCAAGCCATAGCCGAGTATAATGCTGGATACGAGAGAAGTTGTATCGATATACCACTTGGCTTTGGGCGTTCATTGCTTACCCAAAGGAAGTTTCAAGCTTATGGACAAGAGGATGCAGAGAAAAAAGCCCCAAAATCCAAGAAGAGGAGACTGACGATGGATACTTCCTATGAACCTGGAGGACATTAGATGATTATTTCATGTCCTTACCAACACCTACTCAAAGGTATGTAATTCATGTGATTTTCTTGTATATTTGTATGTGTTATAAATATGACATACTTGTAATTATATGTATCTGTGTATTTAATCACTGGCAATACGATTTTTAGAATGTATTTCCTTCTTTTAGGTTGGCATGCATGGAGCATTGTGATTGGCAGATCTCCAGGGAACTTCAGGATGCAGGGATCTGCTGGTACTTCAGGGATATACTCTTTTACACTTGTTTCTACTATCAATAAACATAAGAAGGCACATGAGTACTTTTACCCACCTATATGTAAGCCTCAATTTTATTTCTTCATTTATCTAAGAAGTGCATTATTTTCTTTACATCTAAGAGTATCTCGGTTATTTATGAACCGATCTTCATTATTTTCACACTGCTTATTCAGGGGACATTGTTCCAAAAACGAATGATTCAATTTGGTAATATCCCTTCCATTTTGGCACACCATGGGTATGAAATGCAAGAATGGTGTAAAATTAAGTCAAGACAATTATTTTTTTTGTCACTAATAAGTGTAATAATAATAAAAAAAAACCACCAGAATATAAATATGGCATTGCTTTATCATTTTTGGTATCAAATACAACTTCGACATTGCCACTTCTACATAACGGTGTTTAAAAAAGGGTTCCCCATGTCAAATGCTAATATTTTTTTTTTTGTCATTATTTATTGGGCGATCTTGATGCAATTTATACTGCATAAATATGGCATCCCTTTAGAGTCTATGGTAAAAATTTCAGTTAAATTTGCATGAAGGGAACAAAAGTCGTTCTGTGAGGGTCATTTTCCCCCTTAACCCTCCGAGGCAATCTACCATCCTTTTTTAAGAACTTCTTAACTGACAGACATTTCTGTGTTCGGGTTTAAATATGCTCTCCCGGTTTTTGTCCAAGCTGAAGGTATCCCCAGGAATGTGTTTGGAGAAACAACACTTTTCTTTGCTATAAATGATTTGTCCTCTCTTCTTCCATCCAATTTTTTTGGTCGTCACTTTGTTGATGATTCGTATAGCTTCTGCAGACGCTGACTGTCACCTCATTGCAGTTTCTCTCCAGCATGTGGTCAACGCGTTTCCAATTGGGCCACCGCATGGGTTTAAATTTCCCCAGTACTAAAACTCGCCAACTTACTTTCACTAGATGTTCTGTCATTTCTGATCATCCATTGTACCTCTGTGGCTCATGTATCCCTGAATGTGTTACGGTCAGATTTTGGGCCCTTCTGTTTGACTGTAGGTTATCCTGGAAACCTCGCATTACCTCTCTGAAGGCAACTTGTCACAGTGGTGACCTTCTTAAAACCCTCTCTCATCTTTCAATGGAAGTGATTGTTGAACTCTCGTTCGCCTACGTTCACCCCTCATTTTTACCGAAACTATTATGATGGCCAGATCTATCGGCGGCCTCTCTGCTACTCTCTCTAGAATTTTAATCCCTTCCTCACCAAGGATTTAGTTTATGCCTGGGTTTTTACTCTTCAACTGTTGAGTCTCTATGTGGAAGCAAATGTTCCATCCTTGTCTTATCACCACGATGCCCATAGCCTTCGCTACTATGTTCACACTCGTGATCTCCGCAATCCTTCCATGTATAGAATAGTCACTGATGTTGTAGATTTCTTTGTTCGTCCCCCCTGTTTGCTCCGCCCCTTTTCTCTACGCCTAATTCGCTCTTCTTTCCTTCATTTACCACCTTTCTATGTTCATGTAGCATCTTGCTTTTCCCTGCCCCCCTGGGAAGTTCCAGCTGTTTGTCTGTTTTTTTACACCCCTTGGGGCAAAAGCCCAACTGCCTACGGTAGCTTCCCCACTCTTTTTTCTTGACCACTTCTGTCTCATTCTCACGCCATCGCAGAGTACACAGATGTCTCTAAGTCTTCTGACAGCATTGGATTCACAGCAGTGTTTCAGTGTTGTGCAAGGGCATTTACTACCCTTTGGGCTTGCATTTTTACTGCTTAATTGTATCCCATTCTTGCAGCACTTATCCGTGTTGCACCCATGCCTGTGTTAATCATTTGTGGTCGTTTCAGACTCCCCTAGTTCTCCGTATCTATATTGGTTACACCACATCTTACCAAGCATAAGATATTGTTTTTTGTTGGGGTCCCCGGTCTGTTGACGTTTCGGGCACTGAACAGGCGACGCTGCTGAGCGATCGCAGTTTCATGCCTTCCAGTTTCATATAGAGGTGTTCCACTCACAGATATTTTCCTGTAATGCTAAACCACCTTCATACCCGTTTGCAACAACGTTGGTCTGATGTGCTCAATAACGAGCTTTTATTCTATTAAACAGGTATATGTTACTGGCCATCTTCTTGTGATAAGTGTCATGATTGGGGGACTGCTCTCTCCGTCTACGCATTGGCCACACTCCCGTATTGGTTAGCCACATTCTGTTAGACTGCCCACTCTATCAACGAGCACGCAGAATTTACCTCCAACATCATCTCTTGCTGCTCTCTCTTTACTTTCCCTTCTTGCTGATGGACCCTCCTATAATCCCCTCTCTTGACTTTTTGATAACAGATGATTTACTCCACAAACTCTGATGAAACCTTTAGCACTTCCCTCAGCCCTTTCTACCTCATTCTCTTTTCCCCTTACCCCTGCCATTATCTACTGTTCTCCGTAACCTTATAATCATCTCTGTCCCTTTTGCTACCCGATACCCTGCATCCTTCCCTGCCCTGCAGCGCTGTTAGCCCCTGTGGTTTAGTGCTTTTTTATTGTAATAATAATACAGATAACATTCATGTACCCGTATAAATTTGTAGAATTTATACATGAAGGTGCTTTGTAGAAGGAATTTTCTTTCTTTTTCAGGAAGGAATTAGGCCCGTCTCTTTGTCAGTGGTTTAACACTAGGACTGCATCTCGTAAGTTGGAGGACTTGTCTGTATAAGACACATTGTACATAAAAGATCGAGCATCATTTTTAATTTTCTCAAAGCCAACCTGGGCGTTTTATACCCCCATTTAATCGGGACTAGATGGGGGACCACATCAAAACTTGTGATGAAAAGCACTCACGGTACTAGTAATGATTGACTCTAGTTTCAAAATGGGTTTATATTACCCATTAGTGCAGTAGTACCAGTTACCAATTAACCCGTAGTTGACTCGCTACCGACCGTCTGTGTGAATCACTGACTGTTATTTACGTTGCTGTGACCATAGCATATTTTTGAACACCCCACCCTTAGGCACTGGTGGGTCAGTCTGAGATAGAGAGCAGAGAGAGGCAGGGCAGCTGATGGTGCTTCCCCTACTTTCTATTATACGTTTTCTAACCAGCCTACCTGAGTGTTTTTACCCATCCACGTTATTGAACCCAATGACAAATTTTGGGGACAGCGGTGTGGGGTGGATCTACGGGTATTTCCCCGTTAGAAGATTGTTTGGGGGGTTTCGGGAGGTCAGAGGTGAACCGTCTCGCAAACCCCCATTCAGCTTCCTCACGCTCACATCCACCTGTGTACTTTCCCGCCTGCAAGCCTGTTTTCAGCCCTTTTCAAGCTCCTGGTTAGTTAGTGTGCTAGTTGCTCAACCCCCGGGGGTTGCCCGGAATTTTGCAATAAGCCAGCCAGTAAGCCGACTGTGAAGTGAATGCCCGTCAGCCTGCCTCAGGCTATCATCCAGCCCGTCTCCTGTCATTTCCCCCTGCCCTTCATGCTGTGTGCATCAAATACACGCTTCCCGTCAGCCATTCTCGTGGGTTTTTAAACCAGTTAGTCAACCCAGCTGAGAGAGAGAAGTAAGCCACGCAAATTCCCTGAAGTACTGTTCTTATATCATTTTGTCCTCCCAGTTGGATGTGGTAAGGTGGTCTTCACCATCCCTGTGGCATATGTGGCTTAGTTAAGCCACCTGGGTGGTGTTGTGAGTGGCAGTGGGCGCCAGTGGGCCGGGTTGCCCACACCCACCCGCCACCCACTCCCCACCTCATCTAAAATGTGGGTTTTTCCACCCTTGTACCGGGTCCTAGTACTGTTTTGGCTCACATAATTGGTCAAGAGATTGTAGCTGTGTGCCAACGATAAAAACCAGTTATGTGAGTTTTAGCTATAAAGCGCATTTCTTCACGACACGTGAGTGTAGGA
>NC_069442.1:7356426-7381983 GCF_026875155.1 Cherax quadricarinatus | reverse complement strand
TTCTTTTGCCTAACGAAAATTTTCGCCATAACAATGAGCTTCAGGAAGGGGATTAAATCATTAGCGGGGGTCCACTGCATTACCCATTAGTGCAGTAGTACCAGTTACCAGTAACCAGTTACCAGTAGATGACTCGCTACCAACCGTCTGTGTGAATCACTGTTATTCACGTTGCTGCTGACCATAGCATGTTTTTGAACATCGCACCCTCTATACACTGGTGGGTCAGTCTGAGATAGAGAGCAGAGAGAGGCAGGGCGGCTGATGGTGCTTCCCATACTTTCCGTTATAATTATACGTACTAACCAGCCTACCTGAGTGTTTTTACCCCATCCACGTTATCGAACCCACAAGACAATTTGGTGACAGCGGTGTGGGAGTGGATCTACGGGTATTTCCGACGTTAGAAGATTGTTTGTGGGGTGCCATCAGGTCAGAGGTGAACTGTGTCTGCCACCTCCAGCTAGCAGCTTACCCTCACTCACCTCCACCCTGTGTACTCCAGACTGCAAGCCTGTTGCAGCCTCTTTTCAAGCTTCCTGGCTTAGTTTGTGTGCTAATTCCTTCAATCTCCAAGGGGTTGACCCGGATTTTGCAATTAAGCCAGCCAGTAAGCCAGACTGTGGAAGTGAATGCCAGTCAGCCTGCCTCAGCCTATCATTCAGCCTGTCTCCTGTCATCCACCTGCTCCTTCATGCTGTGAGCATCGTTACACGTCTTCCAGTCAGCCATTCTCGTGGGTTAAGCCAGTCAGTCAACCCAGCTGAGAGAGAGAAGTAAGCCAAGCAAGTTCCTCTGAAGTATTGTCCCCTATATCATTTTGGTATATTGTGGCTTAGTTAAGCCACCTGGGTGTTTGTGAGTGGCAGTGGGCGCCAGTGGGCCGGGTTGCCACACCCACCCGCCACCCACTCCCCACCTCGTCTACCTGTGGGTTTTTCACCCTTGTACTGGGTCCTAGTACTGTTTTGGCTCACATAATTGGTCAAGAGATTGTAGCTGTGCGCCAATGATAAAGCCAGTTATGTGAGTTCACCTAGAAAGCACATTTCTTCACGACAAGTGTGAGTGTAGGAGGAATCATCACCCGCATAGGACCACGTCTTCACCTCATCACCCGTCGACCACTCCACACTTCAGCGATAATTTTCTGTTTAGAGACATTTTCCTGCATTTAAAAGCATTTGCGTGTGCGAGACATTTACAGTGAATTTCTTGTGTACTCTAAGCCTTGTATTTTCAGTGAAGACACTGTTTCTTTGACTCATTATTTTTGCAATATTTTTCAGTGTTATTGCTCATCTTTCGTGTTTCACTTTTATATTTTTTTCATCTTTTTTTTTATACTACTCTCTGCCTTTAGTAAGTATTATTTTGTAGTGTTCAAGTGTATTCCTTATTTCTGTGCAGTATTTTGTTCTTTACCCCAGTCATTCACTGCATGTGAATTAATTCATTATTTTTTTTATTTTGTGTTCTTTCAGCTGTAGGATACAGTACAGTAGTTATTCATTGTATTTAATTTTTTCAGTCCTTTATAGGAGGGAAGTCTAGGGGCATATTCTACTGGCAGCCTCCAGAGAGCACAACCCTTGCTCTCAGAATGAAAGTTATGACAGAAGCTGATGGGTAAGTTGTACTAAATGTTTCACTAGTTTCCCACATGTACCTTGTAAACAGTTCTTTAGATTCCTGAATATTTTATCAGCTGAGCACAAGAAATTACCCACTGAAATATTTTCAACTCCCCAGTAAGTGATTAGTAATTGTAATTTGGCCAATTTCACAAATTTCATTACATTTGCCAATTTTTAAATATTATTAATTTTTTTTTATTAACATTTAACACATCTGCCAATTCCCACCAAGGAAAGGGTGATTCCTGTGGCATTCAGTTGGAGGCTTTTCTTGCTTCTCACCCTCTCCATGTTTTGAATGCAGGTACTCCCACCCATTTTGATCCTCGAACTCGTACGCTCTCTCTTGCATCCTTTCTTTCAGTCTGCTCTTCCTTCACTGCATTTGACTTCACCTGGTCTGTTCTCCGGACTTACATGATAGCAAATTCTTTTCCAATCATTGTTACTTATCCTTCATATTCACCACCTCTTCGTAGCCCATGTGGCAATTTGATCAAGCAAACTGGGACCTTTACTCGCAACTGCTGCTTTTAGTGAGGTTCCTTCCTCGTCCTCCATTGATGAGCTTTTATACCTCTTCTCGACCTCATTTTTAAACCCTCAGCTTCTCATTCTATACCCCAAACCTTGGGCAGGCTTTCTCAGAAGTACGTGCCTTGGTGGCCCTCCTGCTTGTGCTCGGGGAGTACATTTGAACGCGCTGCGTGCGGCAGGTACCAGTACAATAAAACCACAGAGAGACTTCTTGATGTTAGGCAAAAGCGTGCGGTCGCTCTCCAGTTATCGTGACTCTAAACGCACTTGCGGGTGAGATTGTTTCCACCATCCCTCTGCTTTTTTCTGAGTGCAGTCCGGAAAAAGTAGAGAAACTGAGTGGAAAAATACTCTCCGGGCCCCAGCTCCTGTTTTGCGGGTTGCTGGTGTTGATATAGCAAACCCTCTTGATGTTGCCATTGAAATTGGTAATCATCTGATCAATATTTCTCAGGGGCTCCATCTATGCCCCTTGTTTTCTTTCACAAAGTCTGCCAGAGAGTTAGCACCCCTTAGGCTTTTCTTCTCTCAATGAAGAATCTTATAATGTGTTTTTACACTTCAGGAATGGAGGCGACACTTTCAGCTTGCTGATCATCGGTAGCTGGGCCTGACGACATTCATATTAGATGTTACAACATTTGCACCAGTCAGCCCTTGCAGTCCTTTTTATAACTCTTCAATTCTTATTTGGTCACAGGAGTTCTTCCCCAGCTGTAGAAATCTGCCATTTTTCTCGTTTCTGCAAACCGGGTACTAGGGGGACATGATGCCTCCCACTACCGTCCCATTGCTTTTTACCAGTGCAGTTTGCAAAGGGATGAACGTTGGTAAATCGATGTTTAATGTTTGTATTTAGACCACACACGTCTCTCCCCCAAGTAAAACATGGTTTTTCCGTTCAACCATTGACCCTTCCTCGCTTAGATACGTATGTTCGTAATGCCTTTGCCAATAACCACTCAGTTGTTGCCATATTTTTTGACCTTGAGAAGGCATATGACAACTTCTGGGTATAATATTTTGGCCCAAGCCCAGTCCTTAACGGGTAAATAGAACGTGGCGGCTCAAGTATACCAAAAAAAAAAAAAAAAAAAAGTAATTCTTACCGAAATATAGTTCAAAATTCTGGCAACATTTTGGTGTATGTCTCGTGTCTGTACGATAATTCTATAAGTAATTATCTTAATTACAATAAATGAGGTAATTGCGTCATTAGTTTGACACCTGACACACACCATAAAAATAGTATACAGTACTTGATTTCATTAGTATTTTTTTCGCAATTTTTTCTTTTCGATTTTGTGCTAGAATTTCGAAATGCTAATTGGTAACTGTTAGGGTGGCTGTAGGAAGAGGTACTCTCTTCCCAGCAAGTCAGTGCCGACCATAGGTCTGAAGGAAGGTGTGCTGACTCTGATTGACCGCGGCTGACCCTTGGGACGCGTAAACTGACCCTCAATTCTTTGCATTTTTACACACAATGGCATACAAGAAAAGATCATTTTTTTTGCAAGATAACCGTGAAGAGAAGAAAGCGCTTAGAAGCAATGCGTAGAGCTAGAGAAGCGAAGAGGGAAGCAGCAGCAAGAGAGGCGGCGGCTGGAGCACGTGACGCCATGCCACCACCATCACCACACTCCTCTCAAGACCAAAAATTGTTCACTGCTAGTGAACTAATGGATATTTCAGACATAGAATCGTATGGTGAGGAAGAAAGAAAACTTTAAGAGAACCAGTGTGGCCGCCCCCCCTTTTGGGCCCTAACAGATGTGGCTGGCCCATCCTTGGCCACTCCAGACATGGCTGGCCCATCCTTGGCCACTCCAGACATGGCTGGCCCATCCTTGGCCACTCTAGACATGGCTGGCCCATCCTTGGCCACTCCAGACCCTGGGTGGCCCATCCTTGGCCACTCCAGACATGGCTGGCCCATCCTTGGCCACTCCAGACATGGCTGGCCCAATCCTTGGCCACTCCAGACATGGCTGGCCATCCTTGGCCACTCCAGACATGGCTGGCCCATCCTTGGCCACTCCAGACATGGCTGGCCCATCCTTGGCCACTCCAGACAAAGGCTGGCCCCCTCCTTGGCCACTCCAGACATGGCTGGCCCAATCCTTGGCCACTCCAAGGGCATGGCTGGCCCATCCTTGGCCACTCCAGACATGGCTGGCCCATCCTGGCCACTCCAGACATGGCTGGCCCCCTCCTTTGGCCACTCCAGACATGGCTGGGGCCCCTCCTTGGCCACTCCAGCCCTGGCTGGCCCATCCTTGGCCACCCCCAATGTTACCAGGGCCTTCCTTGGCCACCCCAGATGTGGCCCAGTCCTTCCTTGGCCACCCCCGATGTGGCCAGTCCTTCCTTGGCCATCCCAGATGTGGGCACCCGACGTCGCCGAGCAAGAGGATCGAAAAAGTGTAGATTACTCATCTGTGACCATCCCCTCCTTGGCCACCCAGATGTGGCCAGCCCCTTCCTTGGCCACCCCAAATGTTGACATGTCAGCTGATGCCTGCTCGGCTGTCACCATTTCAGCTGACGCAAGCTCAGCTGATGCGAGCTCAGCTCTCACTATCTCAGCTGACGCCAGCTCAGCTGTCGCTGGCACATCTAAAGCGATAATGCGACTGACATTTATATATTTTGTGTCGAAAGTGTTAGTGATCGGAATATTTCCCGTGCCAAAAAGCGAGTGTTGCTCTTTCAGAAAAATAAACTCCTGAAGTTACTGAAAAGTTTATGGTGTTTAGAAAAATACTAATTTTTATTTGATTCTGTCATGTGTGTGCTGTCTGAAATGTTTCAGTAATAATGTTTTTATATTCAATCATCACCACCTAGAGACAACTGTTAGTGCATACTCTCCTGAGTGTAAAAATAATGTGTTGTGATGAAACCAAGTGTGCGCAAGGATATGAATGTTGCAACCGGAAGGATGGTATATGCAGAAATGTGTACAGGTGGTGGATATGCATCCTTTAGCCGTAGAACTGCAGTGTGTAATTTGCCTTCCTTGACTTTTAAAACATTTAATAAATATACGGCACTCATTACTGATGCATCCATTCAATCGTGCAAGCAGATCATGGCAGAATCAAGAGAGGTGATTGTTAGGGAATATGGTAAACTAGACATTGTGCCAGACCAAAGTGGAGTACTTGATATTGATGTCACATATGATGGAACATGGCATAAAAGGGGCCATCATTCAAATCGTGGCATTGGTGTTACAATTGATGCTGTTACAAAACTTGATTGATTATCAAATAATGTGTAAGTTCTGTTTCTTGTGTATGTTCCTCGAGTATCATTTGAAAAGCAAGAAAATTTCTGAAGAACAATATGAACAATTGACTGAAAACCATAAAAGTGTATGCTGCAAGAACTTCACAGGTTCTTCTGGAAGGATGGAAGTGGAAGCAGCAATAGTGATATGGCAGAGATCACTAGAAAATAAATTGAGGTACAAAACTGTTGTGTGTGATGGTGACAGCAGTACCTACAAAGGACTTGTTGAACTCAATAATGGTGCAGGTCCCTATCAAGGTGTACAGGTTGTAAAAGAGGAATGTATAAATCATTACTCTAAACGACTAAAGAACAGACTAACCAATTTAGTGAAGTCCCACTACACTGAAAAAGAATTGAAAACAGGAAAGAAAAGAAAGCAGTTTGATTTGAAGAAGGGCATGCTAACAGATTTTATCATCGACAAACTGGCAAGTTATTTTCAGAAGAACCTGCGAGACCATGTCGACACTGATGTTCTAAGGATGAGGAATGGCATCCATGCAAGCTTTTTCCATTGCTCATCCAGTGATACAAATCCACATCATCATCTTTGCCCAACTGGTCCTGATTCATGGTGCTTTTACCAGAAGGCAGTAGCAGCTAACATGACACCACCATCTCACACCACCATGAAAGTGCACTTCCAGTTAGAATTTGCATACTTCAAGGAGGTTCATGATATTTACAAACAACTAACTGCAGATATGATGAAAATTTCTGAAAAGCAGGACACAGAATCCTAATGAAAGTCTCCATCACCGAATTTGATCCTACTGCAACAAGACACTGAATCGAAAAAGAGTGGCAGGCTGATTTCTCAGCCAGTCAAGCCATAGCCGAGTATAATGCTGGATACGAGAGAAGTTGTATCGATATACCACTTGGCTTTGGGCGTTCATTGCTTACCCAAAGGAAGTTTCAAGCTATGGACAAGAGGATGCAGAGAAAAAAGCCCCCAAAATCCAAGAAGAGGAGACTGACGATGGATACTTCCTATGAACCTGGAGGACATTAGATGATTATTCATGTCCTTACCAACACCTACTCAAAGGTATGTAATTCATGTGATTTTCTTGTATATTTGTATGTGTATAAATATGACATACTTGTAATTATATGTATCTGTGTATATAATCACTGGCAATACGATTTTTAGAATGTATTTCCTTCTTTTCAGGTTGGCATGCATGGAGCATTGTGATTGGCAGATCTCCAGGGAACTTCAGGATGCAGGGATCTGCATGGTACTTCAGGGATATACTCTATACACTTGTTTCTACTATCAATAAACATAAGAAGGCACCATGAGTACTTTTACCCACCATATAGTAAGCCTCAATATATTTCTTCATTTATCTCAGAAGTGCATTATTTTCATACATCTAAGAGTATCTCGGTTATTTATGAACCGATCTTCATTATTTTCACACTGCTTATTCAGGGGACATTGTTCCAAAAACGAATGATTCAATTTGGGTAATCATCCCTTCCATTTTGGCACACCATGGGTATGAAATGCAAGAATGGTGTAAAATAAGTCAAGACAATTATTTTTTTTGTCACTAATAAGTGTAATAATACATAAAAGAAACCACCAGAATATCAATATGGCATTGCTTTATCATTGTAGGGTATCAAAAACAACTTCGACATTGCCACTTCTACATAACGGTGCTATAAATGTTCCCATGTCCAAATGCTAATATTTATTTTTTGTCATTATTTATTGGGCGATCTTGATGCAACTTATACTGCATAAACTATGGCATGCCTAGAGTCTATGGTAAAAATTTCAGTTAAATTGCATGAAGGGAACAAAAGTCGTACAGTGAGGGTCATTTTCCCCCTTAAGCCTCCGAGGCAATCTACCATCCTTTGTTAAGAACTTCTTAACTGACAGACATTTCTGTGTTCTGGTTAATATGCTCTCCCCGGATTTTGTCCAAGCTGAAGGTATCCCCCAGGAATGTGTTTGGAGCACAACACTTTCTCCTTGCTATAAATGATTTGTCCTCTCTTCTTCCATCCAATATTTGGTCGTCACTATGTTGATGACTTCGCTATAGCTTCTGCAGACGCTGACTGTCACCTCATTGCAGTTTCTCTCCAGCATGTGGTCAACGACGTTTCCAATTGGGCCACCACGCATGGGTTTAAATTTCCCAGTACTAAAACTCGCCAACTTACTTTCACTAGATGTTCTGTCATTTCTGATCATCCATTGTACCTCTGTGGCTCATGTATCCCTGAATGTGATACGGTCAGATTTCTAGGCCTTCTGTTTGACTGTAGGTTATCCTGGAAACCTCGCATTACCTCTCTGAAGGCAACTTGTCACAGCTGGCTGAACCTTCTTAAAACCCTCTCTCATCTTTCAATGGAAGCTGATTGTTGAACTCTCGTTCGCCTACGTTCAGCCCTCATTTTACCGAAACTATTATGATGGCCAGATCTATCGGCGGCCTCTCCTGCTACTCTCTCTAGACTTAATCCCATCCATCACCAAGGATTACGTTTATGCCTTGGTGTTTTTCACTCTTCAACTGTTGAGTCTCTCTATGTGGAAGCAAATGTTCCATCCTTGTCTTATCACCACGATGCCCATAGCCTTCGCTACTATGTTCACACTCGTGATCTCCGCAATCCTTCCATGTATAGAATAGTCACTGATGTTAGTAGATATTCTTTGTTCGTCGCCCCTGTTTGCTCCGCCCCTTTTCTCTACGCCTACATTCGCTCTTCTTTCCTTCATTTACCACCTTTCTATGTTCATGTAGCATCTTGCTTTTCCCTGCCCCCCCTGGGAAGTTCCAGCTGTTTGTCTGTTCTTACTCACCCCCTTGCGCAAAAGCCCAACTGCCTACGGTAGCTTCCCACTCTCTTTCTTGACCACTTCTGCTCTCATTCTCACGCCATCGCAGAGTACACAGATGTCTCTAAGTCTTCTGACAGCATTGGATTCACAGCAGTGTTTCCAGTGTTGTGCAAGGGCATTTACTATCCTTGGCTTGCATTTTTACTGCTTAATTGTATCCCATTCTTGCAGCACTTATCCGTGTTGCACCCATGCCTGTGTAATCATTTGTGGTCGTTTCAGACTCCCCTAGTTCTCCGTATCTAATATTGGTTACACCACATCTCTACCAAGCATAAAGATATTGTTTTTTGTTGGGTCCCTGGTCATGTTGACGTACAGGGCACTGAACAGGCAGACGCTGCTGAGCGATCAGCAGTACATGACCTTCCAGTTTCATATAGAGGTGTTCCACTCACAGACTATTTTCCTGTAATTGCTATCCACCTTCATACCCGTTTGCAACAACGTTGGTCTGATGTGCTCAATAACGAGCTTCATTCTATTAAACAGAGTATATGTTACTGGCCATCTTCTTGTGATAAGTGTCATGATTGGGGGACTGCTCTCTCCCGTCTACGCATTGGCCACACTCCAGTATTGGTTAGCCACATTCTGTTAGACTGCCCACTCTATCAACGAGCACGCAGAATTTACCTCCAACATCATCTCTCTGCTGCTCTCTCTTTACTTTCCCTTCTTGCTGATGGACCCTCCTATAATCCACTCTCTCTGACTTTTTGATAACAGATGATTTACTCCACAAACTCTGATGAAACCTTTAGCACTTCCCTCAGCCCTTTCTACCTCATTCTCTTTCTACCCTCTACCCCTGCATTATCTACTGTTCTCCGTAACCTACTAATCATCTCTGTCCCTTTTGCTACCCGATACCCTCGCATCCTTCCCTGCCCTGCAGCGCTGTATAGCCCCTGTGGTTTAGTGCTTTTTTATTGTAATAATAATACAGATAACATTCATGTACCTGTATAAATTTGTAGAATTTATACATGAAGGTGCTTTGTAGAAGGAATTTTCTTTCTTTTTCAGGAAGGAATTAGGCAGTCTCTTTGTCAGTGGTTTAACACTAGGACTGCATCTCGTAAGTTGAGGACTTGTCTGTATAAGACACATTGTACATAAAAGATCGAGCATCATTTTTAATTTTCTCAAAGCCAACCTGGGCGTTCATACCACCATTTAATCGGAGACTAGATGGGAGCCACATCAAAACTTGTGATGAAAAAGCACTCACGGTACTAGTAATGATTGACTCTAGTTTCACATGGGTTTATATTACCCATTAGTGCAGTAGTACCAGTTACCACTTACCAGTAGATGACTCGCTACCGACCGTCTGTGTGAATCACTGACTGTTATTCACGTTGCTGCTGACCATAGCATATTTTTGAACACCGCACCCTCTAGGCACTGGTGGGTCAGTCTGAGATAGAGAGCAGAGAGAGGCAGGGCAGCTGATGGTGCTTCCCATACTTTCTATTATACGTACTAACCAGCCTACCTGAGTGTTTTTACCCCATCCACGTTATTGAACCCACATGACAATTTGGTGACAGCGGTGTGGGAGTGGATCTACGGGTATTTCCAACGTTAGAAGATTGTTTGTGGGGTTTCGGCAGGTCAGAGGTGAACCGTCTCTGCCACCTCCAGCTAGCAGCTTACCCTCACGCTCACCTCCACCCTGTGTACTCCAGCCTGCAAGCCTGTTGCAGCCTCTTTTCAAGCTTCCTGGCTTAGTTCGTGTGCTAGTTGCTTCAACCTCCGAGGGGTTGACCCGGATTTTGCAATTAAGCCAGCCAGTAAGCCAGACTGTGGAAGTGAATGCCAGTCAGCCTGCCTCAGCCTATCATCCAGCCTGTCTCCTGTCATCCACCTGCTCCTTCATGCTGTGTGCATCACTACACGTCTTCCAGTCAGCCATTCTCGTGGGTTAAGCCAGTTAGTCAACCCAGCTGAGAGAGAGAAGTAAGCCACGCAAGTTCCTCTGAAGTACTGTCTCCTATATCATTTTGTCCTCCCAGTTGGATGCTGGTAAGAGTGGTCTTCACCATCCCTGTGGCATATTGTGGCTTAGTTAAGCCACCTGGGTGTGTGTTGTGAGTGGCAGTGGGCGCCAGTGGGCCGGGTTGCCACACCCACCCGCCACCCACTCCCCACCTCATCTACCTGTGGGTTTTTCCACCCTTGTACCGGGTCCTAGTACTGTTTTGGCTCACATAATTGGTCAAGAGATTGTAGCTGTGTGCCAACGATAAAGCCAGTTATGTGAGTTCAGCTATAAAGCGCATTTCTTCACGACAACAGTGTGAGTGTAGGAGGAATCATCACCCGCACAGGACCACGTCTTCACCTCATCACCCGTCACCGCCCGTCTACCACTCCAGACTTCAGCGATAATTTTCTGTTTAAAGACATTTTCCTACATTTAAAAACATTTGCGTGTGTGAGATGGTATAGATAAACGTTTGCCTTACGAGTTGCTTTATTCTAATCCAAAACCAAATTACAACCCTGATGATTTCATAGCAACCCGTACCAGCTTAGCTCAAAGCGTCTTTAGAAGAATCCGTGAAACACTTCATAAATCAACAGCAGAATTTACAAGATTCGCAAACACTCGAGCAAAGCCGTCCAAAATCGAAGTACGGTCGAGAGTTATGCTGACTAACTTAACAAAACATCTGCAATGCTTAAGCTTGATCAAAATTGTTGGTCCTTATCGAGTAGTTGAACATATCACTGGTAATAAGTATAAGGTTAGAGAAATTAGTACTTTTCAGTATAAAGAATCGCATTTAGATCATATGAAGTTAGTATGTGATGATAATGATGTTCCAACCCAGACTAATGTGACAGACTGACAATCCTCCTGATCCTGTACTCTCTACCTCTGATACTCAGTCAGACGATCAACCTGAATGTCGTTATTCCCTACGTACACAACAGGTATTGAGAAATCCTCAAGCTTCATTTGTAACTACCAATTTAGATTTGCCTCAAATACGGCACGAGTTAGCCAGTGAAACAGAGTTTGATCCTCCCAGAGATGACACCCATTCTGCATATGTCAATCTCACCCTAGCAGAGTTGGGGTTAACCCTTTATCGTGTTTGGCCGGAAAAATTCGGTATTAATTACGTGTTTTGGGGGCGTGTCATACTCCGTGCCCCGCTCGGCCAGCTTCCCGTTCTTTAGTTCCAACCAATCACAAGCCTTCCCTGAGTCTCTTCAGCTAAGTACAGTTCGCTTCTGCCGCCTTCCCATTGGTTGAGAGATCAAAATATAAACACTGGGGCCTTGGCTCCGCCCACACACGCATTTTTCCCTCCACCCTTACTAATCTACTCTTGGATTATACATTCTACAATGTCGGTAAGTACTGATTGTTGTGTTTAGTGCTTACATGAATAGTTTAGGCATATTTTGATATATACCTAAAGTCCGTGTGAAGCATAATATGAGTGTAGCATGCAGTTGAAAAAAGTGCAAACATTTTATACCGAATTATTTCAGTCTTGCACTAGTTTCCGGGAATGTCCAATTTTAGTCAAATAAATATTTATAAAAAAATTTCAATTGCATATATGAACTCTGTAGTGGTCTGGATCTATACAGGAGGTTTCTATTGTCCTTCCAGATCAATGAGAAGTTGTTTTATGGGGAGCAGTCCACCAGCAGGTCGAGGTATGTCTGCGTTTCTGAAGAGAGTGACTCAGAAGCAGAGGTAGATGAACCAGAATTGCTGGATAGTGGTGATGAATACTTGCCACCGGATGCACAGGTGTCAAGTGATGATGAGGAGGAAGAAAGGCCAGCCAAAAAACAGAAATTAGTGAAGAAAAAGTAAGGTATTACGATTGCAACTATTGCAGCCACTCGAAGAAATTGGTCACATCCTCATTCCAGTGTTCTGTATGCAAAGTAAATCTGGATAAAGAGTGATAGAAATTGCTTCAGCGACTACCATACCATCAATTAGCAATATAGAATAATTGGTCATCCAAATGAATCTCAGGAATATAGGGATTGAAAGTTGCATCCCTTTGCAATTTGTCATTGTTGAGATTTGCTTCCTTTTTATATTTTTGTAACAATTAAAAAATGTTTTGATT
This sequence comes from Cherax quadricarinatus, assembly GCF_026875155.1. Taxonomy (NCBI): domain Eukaryota; kingdom Metazoa; phylum Arthropoda; class Malacostraca; order Decapoda; family Parastacidae; genus Cherax; species Cherax quadricarinatus. The sequence goes on along the minus strand of NC_069442.1, from coordinate 7,369,525 downwards.
CAAGTTCCATTTATGTTTTTTATATTGTCTGTTTGTATATTAAATTTAAAAAATTGTTTTGGTGTGTTTTATTAACAATTGCAAGTTTTGCAACATAAAATTTTTTAATCACTTTGTCGGGCGCAGACGGATATTTTCGGTCTCCGGAGATTAGCAATTGCTCGAAAACTAACCATCAGAAATCAATTTATATGGGATCATTGAACTTGTATTGAGTTACTCTATCCACCATAGGGAGTTCAGTTCGAATTTCAAATTTTCGGACCCCTTGCGCGATGAAGGGTTAAATGTAAATAACCTGTACAGATGAATAATTACAGTATCAACTTATCAATATTCAAGAAAAATTTTTTTTTAGTGTTCACGTTCTCTCCGAATTCCGAGATTTAACAGTCTAGATTTGAGTGCACCGAATCTGCCTTTCTGTTAAACACTTCTTTCTTTGTACAGGGGTCCCCCGCTTTTCGTAGTTCCCGGCAATCGTAAAATTCGCCAATCATAGGGGTATTTTCGTATAAACATGGACTCGCTTTTCATAGGTTGACTCGCAAGTCGTAGTTTGTCCGGGACGTGTACCCACGGCGTGAGCCAGGGCGGCACCCAGTCTGGCATTGTTTTACCAGTGAGCGAAGGTCCCCTCACGTGCTCCAGCGAAATATTTCATAATATTCCATTTATTTTAGTGCTTGCAAGTACTAAATAAGCTACCATGGCTCCAAAGAAAGCTCCTAGTGCCAAGCCTGTGGTAAAGAAGGTGAGAAATATGATTGAATTTAAGAAAACCATCATTGAACAATATGAAAGTGGTACAAGCGAGGCCGAACTGTCCAGGATGTATAAGAAACCCTACACAACCTTACGTTCCATAGTGGCCAAGAAAAAGGAAATAAAGGATGCTGTTGTTGCAAAGGGAGTAACTATGCTGACAAAAATGAGATCACCAGTACTGGAAGAGCTTGAGAAGTTATTATTGGCGTGGATAAATTAGAAACAATCAGCAGGAGATACTCTTATGACTGATTATTTGTGAAAAGGCTAGGCAGTTGCATGAAGATTTGGTAAAGAAATTGCCTGCAAATAGTGATGAAGCGAGTGAATTTAAGGCCAGCAAAGGCTGGTTTGAGAGATTTAAGAACCGTACTGGCATACACAGTGTGCTAAGGCATGGTGAGGCTGCCAGTTCGGACCACAAGGTGGCTGAAAAATATGTACATGAATTCCAGGAGCACATAGAGGCTGAAGGACTGAAACCTGAACAAGTGTTCAATTGTGACGAAACAGGCCTCTTTTGGAAGAAAATGCCAAAGAGGACCTTCATTACACAAGAGGAAAAGGCAATGCCAGGACACAAGCCTATGAAAGACAGGCTGACGCTAATGTTCTGTGCTAATGCTAGTGGGGATTTCAAAGTGAAGCCATTACTAGTGTACCATTCTGAAAATCCCAGTGTGTTCAGGAAAAAACAATGTTATGAAGAGTAAACTGTGTGTGTTTTGGAAATCTAATAGTAAGGCATGGGTCACGAGGGAAATTTTCGTCAAGTGGTTCAATGAAGTGTTTGGCCCTAGTGTGAAGGAGTATCTCCTGGAAAAGAAATTTGGATCTCAAGTGCCTGCTAGTAATGACAATGCACCTGCTTATCCTCCAAACTTGGATGACCTAATTTTCGAGGAGTTTGGGTTCATCACAGTAAAGTTCTTGCCCCCGAATACCACTCCTCTCCTCCAACCCATGGACCAGCAGGTTATTGCAAACTTTAAAAAACTCTACACAAAAGCAATGTTTCACAGGTGCTTGACTGTGACCACAGACACTCACTTAACCCATAAGGCAATTTTGGAGAGAACACTTCAGCATCCTCCACTGCATAACCCTTATAGGTATGGCTTGGAGGGAGTGACTACCAGGACATTGAACTCTGCCTGGAGAAAATTGTGGCCAGATTGTGTCGACAAGAGGGATTTTGAAGGATTTTGGGACTGACCCTAATGAGCCTATGTCTGTTGTAAAATCAATTGTGGCACTGGGGAGTTCCATGGGTTGGATGTGATTTGGAGGATGTGGAAGAATTGATGGAAGACCACAATGAAGAGCACCACTGAGGAGCTGCAAGAGCTTCAGCAGGAAGAGCAACACATTGCAGCTCAGAATCTTGCTGCAGAGGAGGAGGAAGAGAGATGGAAGAAGGTGCCTTCTTCAGAAATTAAAGAGATTTTTATTATGTGGGGTAAGATGGAAAGCTTTATGGAGAAACATCACCCTAACAAGGTTGTTGCAAGCCAGGTTGGCAACATGTACAGTGACAAAGTCTTGGGCCATTTTAGGGAAGTGTTAAAGAGACGCCAGAAACAGAGCTCTCTCCACAGTCATTTTGCGAGACAGAACTCCAGTGACTCTCAAGGTGGTCCTCGTGGCATTAAGAAACAGAGAAGAGAAACAACCCCAGAAAAGCAAATGGTACCTGAGGTGTTGATAGAAGGGGATTCCCCTACCAAACTATAAACAATCCACTCTCTCTCCTCCTCCAGTCTCCCATACACTAAGAAGAATCTCTAATAAGGGCAAGTGTTATGCTGTTAATGTTTCATTGATCATTTCCCATTGTATTGTTTATGTACTACATGTATATTTCATGTTAAAAATTTTTTTGTTTTAATACTTCTGGGTGTCAGGAACGGATTAATTGTATTTACATTATTTCTTACAGGGAAAATTGATTCGTAAATCGTAAATTTCGTTTATAGTAACGGCTCCAGGAACGGATTAATTATGAAAAACGAGGGACCACTGTATATATTTCTTCCCCAGAATCCGTATATCACATAAATACAGATCGACTGATCAAAAAAAAAAATTTTTATCACTTCTATTGTGTAATCCCAATGATGAGTTGTGCTATATCATACCTTGTAATGCATTAGAGTTTCATTACAGTAAGTTTCATTATACAGTGGACCCCCGCATACCGTTGGCATCACATAACGATTAATCCGCATACCGCTTGCTTTAATCGCAAAAATTTTGCCTCGCATACCGCTTAAAAACCCGCTCACCGATGTTCGTCCGAGACGAGTCCAATGTGCGCCCTCAGCCAGCCTCACATGTGCCGCCGGTGGCATTGTTTACCAGCCAGCCTCCGCGGTAACATCCAAGCATACAATCGGAATATTTCGTATTATTACAGTGTTTTCGGTGCTTTTTCTGGAAAATAAGTGACCATGGGCCCCAAGAAAGCTTCTATGCCACCCTACAGCAATAAGGGTGAGAATTCCAATAGAGATGAAGAAAGAGATCATTGATAAGTATGAAAGTGGAGTGCATATCGCCGACCTGGTCAGGTTGTACAAGAAACCCCAATCAACCATCGCTACTATTGTGGGCACCAGAAAAACAATCAAGGAAGCTGTTCTTGCCAAAGGTTTAACTGTGTTTTCGAAACAAAGATCGCAAGTGATGGAAGATGTTGAGAAGACTCTTATTGGTGTGGATAAATGAAAAACAGCTAGCAGGAGATAGCGTCTCTCTCAAGCGATCATAACGAAAAGGCTAGGAAGTTGCATGAGGATTTAATTAAAAAAATGCCTGCAACTAGTGCTGATGTGAGTGAATTTAAGGCCAGCAAAGGTTGGTTTGAGAGATTTAAGAAGCGTAGTGGCATACATAGTGTGATAAGGCATGGTGAGGCTGCCAGTTCGGACCACAAAGCGGCTGAAAAATATGTGCATGAATTCAAGGAGTACATAGAGACTGAAGGACTGAAACCTGAACAAGTGTTTAATTGTGATGAAACAGGCCTGTTTTGGAAGAAAATGCCAAGCAGGACCTACATTACTCAGGAGGAAAAGGCACTCCCAGGACATAAGCCTATGAAAGACAGGCTTACTTTGTTGATGTGTTCCAATGCTACTGGTGATTGCAAAGTTAAGCCTTTATTAGTGTATCACTCTGAAACTCCCAGACCGTTCAGGCAAAAGAATGTCCTCAAGGAGAATTTGTGTGTGCTGTGGAGGGCAAACAGTAAGGCATGGGTCACTAGGGACTTTTTCTATGACTGGTTACACCATGCATTTTCCCCCAATGTGAAAGAATACCTAACTGAAAAGAAATTAGAACTTAAGTGCCTCCTTGTGTTAGACAATGCCCCTGGTCATCCTACAGACGTGGCAGAGCGACTTTATGGGGACATGAAATTCATTAACATCAAGTTTTTGCCTCCTAATACCACTCCTCTCCTGCAGCCCATGGACCAGCAGGTTACTGCAAACTTCAAAAAACTGTACACAAAAGCTCTGTTTGAAAGGTGCTTTGTAGTGACCTCAGAAACTCAACTGACTAAGAGAGTTTTGGAGAGAGCACTTTAATATCCTCAATTGTGTAAACCTTATAGGTAAGGCTTGGGAGGGAGTGACTAAGAAGACCTTGAACTCTGCTTGCAAGAAACTGTGGCCAGAATGTGTAGACAAAAGGGATTTTGAAGGGTTTGAGGCTAACCCTGAGAGGATTATGCCAGTTGAGGAATCCATTGTGGCATTGGGAAAGTCCTTGGGGTTGGAGGTTAGTGGGGAGGATGTGGAAGAGTTGGTGGAGGAGGACAATGAAGAACTAACCACTGATGAGCTGATAGATCAACTTCAACAGCAAGAGGCCAACCTGAGGAAACTGGTTCAGAGGAGGGAGAGAGAAATTGAAGAAGTTGCCTACTACAAAGATTAAGGAAATGTGTGCAAAGTGGCTTGAAGTGCAAACCTTTTTTGATGAAAATCACCCTCACACAGCTATTGCAAGCCGTGTTGGCAACCTGTACACTGACAATGTTGTGAAACACTTTAGGGAAGTCATAAAGGAATGAGAGGTACAGGCCACTATGGACAGATATGTTTTGCGAAAGAAGTCCAGTGACTCTGAGGCTGGTCCTAGTGGCATTAAAAGAAGAAGGGAAGTAACCCCAGAAAAGGACTCGACACCTCAAGTCTTAATGGAAGGGGATTCCCCTTCTAAACACTAACACACTCTCCCCTCCTCCCATCCCATCAATCATCACCAGATCTTCAATAAAAGTAAGTGTCATGTAAGTGTGCATGCCTTTTTCAGTTTGTGTGTATTAAAATTAACATTTCATGTGGTAAAATTTTTTTTTTTCCATACTTTTGGGTATCTTGCACGGATTAATTTGATTTCCATTATTTCTTATGGGGAAAATTCATTCGCATACCGATTATTTCGCATACCAATGACCCCTCTTGCACGGATTAAAATCGGTATGCGGGGGTCCACTGTAGTCAATTACGCAAGCTTCCATTCCAATAATCTCCTTGTGTTATAATGTTCAATTATTGTGTACTTTGACATTGTATAGAATCAGCCCAAGCCATACACCTGCCGTCTCTAGTTTGTACAGTGGACCCCCGCATAACGATGGCATCGCATAGCGATTTTTCCGCATAACGATTACTTTTATCGCAAAATTTTTGCCCCGCATACCGATTAAAAACCCGCATACCGATTTTCGTCCGAGACGCGTCCAATGTGCCCTCAGCCAGCCTCACATGTGCCGCTCCGTCCCATTGTTTACCAGCCAGCCTCCGCGGTAACATCCAAGCATACACTCGGAATATTTCGTATTATTACAGTATTTTCGGTGCTGTTTCTGGAAAATAAGTGACCATGGGCCCCAAGAAAGCTTCTAGTGCCAACCCTACACCTCAAAGGGTAAGAATTACTATAGAGATGAAGAAAGAGATAATTGATAAGTATGAAAGTGGAGTGCGTATAGCCGACCTAGTCAAGCTGTACAAGAAACCCCCAATCAACCATCGCTACTATTGTGGGCACCAGAAAGACAATCAAGGAAGCTGTTCTTGCCAAAGGTTCAACTGTGTTTTCGAAACAAAGATCGCAATTGATGGAAGATGTTGAGAGACTCTTATTGGTGTGGATAAATGAAAAACAGATAGCAGGAGATAGCGTCTCTCAAGCGATCATATGTGAAAAGGCTAGGAAGTTGCATGAGGATTTAATTAAAAAAATGCCTGCAACTAGTGATGATGTGAGTGAATTTAAGGCCAGCAAAGGTTGGTTTGAGAGATTTAAGAAGCGTAGTGGCATCCATAGTGTGATAAGGCATGGTGAGGCTGCCAGTTCGGACCACAAAGCGGCTGAAAAATATGTGCAGGAATTCAAGGAGTACATAGAAACTGAAGGAATGAAACCTGAACAAGTGTTTAATTGTGATGAAACAGGCCTGTTCTGGAAGAAAATGCCAAGCAGGACCTACATTACTCAGGAGGAAAAGGCACTCCCAGGACATAAGCCTATGAAAGACAGGCTTACTTTGTTGATGTGTGCCAATGCTACTGGTGATTGCAAAGTGAAGCCTTTATTAGTGTATCACTCTGAAACTCCCAGAGCGTTCAGGCAAAAGAATGTCCTCAAGGATAATTTGTGTGTGCTGTGGAGGCAAACAGTAAGGCATGGGTCACTAGGGAATTTTTTCTATAACTGGTTACACCATGCATTTGCCCCCAATGTGAAAATTACCTAACTGAAAAGAAATTAGAACTTAAGTGCCTCCTGGTGTTAGACAATGCCCCTGGTCATCCTACAGACGTGCAGAGCGACTTTATGGGACATGAGCTTCATTAAGGTGAAGTTTTTGCCTCCTAATACCACTCCTCTCCTGCAGCCCATGGACCAGCAGTTATTTCCAACTTCAAGAAACTGTACACAAAAGCTCTGTTTGAAAGGTGCTTTGTAATGACCTCAGAAACTCAACTGACTCTAAGAGAGTTTTGGAGAGATCACTTTAATATCCTCAATTGTGTAAACCTTATAGGTAAGGCTTGGGAGGAAGTGACAAAGAGGACCTTGAACTCTGCTTGGAAGAAACTGTGGCCAGAATGTGTAGACAAAAGGGATTTTGAAGGGTTTGAGCTAACCCTGAGAATCCTGTGCCAGTTGAGGAATCCATTGTGGCATTGGGAAAGTCCTTGGGTTGGAGGTTAGTGGGGAGGATGTGGAAGAGTTGGTGGAGGAGGACAATGAAGAACTAACCACTGATGAGCTGCTAGATCAACTTCAAGAGCAAGAGGCCACACCTGAGGAAATTGCTTTCGGAGAGGGAGAGAGAAATTGAAGAAGTTGCCTACTTCAAAGATTAAGGAAATCTGTGCAAAGTGGCTTGAAGTGCAAACCTTCATGGATGAAAATCACCCTCACACAGCTATTGCAAGCCGTGCTGGTGATTATTACACTGACAATGTTGTGAAACACTTTAGGCAAGTCATAAGGAACGAGAGGTAAAGGCCACTACGGACAGAATAACATTGTTGCCGAAAGAAGTTCCAGTGACTCTGAAGCTGGACCCTAGTGGGCATTAAAAGAACGGGGAGAGTAACCCAGAAAAGGACTTACTTACCTCAAGTCCTAATGGAAGGGGATTCCACTCTAAACACTAACACACTCTCATCCCTCCACCCATCCCATCAATCATCACCAGATCTTCAATAAAGTAAGTGTCATGTTAAATTGTTCATGCTTTGTTCAGTTTGTGTGGTATTAAAATTAACATTTCATGAGTAAAAAAAATTTTTTTTTCATACTTTTGGGCCGTCTTGCAACGGATTACTTTTATTTCCATTATATTCTTATGGCAAATTCAGTTCGTCATAACGATTATTTTCGCATAACGATGAGCCCTCATTGCAACGATTAATAAATCGTTAACCGGGTCCACTGTATTAGCTGTATGACGGGTACAACATAAACGGTAGCATCGCCGAGCTCTCAGTAGGTACCAGTTACCATATGATGACTCACTACCAACCGTCTGTGTGAATCACCTGACTGTAATTCACGTTGCTATGCTTGACCAATCGAATGATTTTTGTAACACGCGTCAACCCTCGATGCACTGTGTTGATCAGTCCGAGAAAAGAGGCATAGAGAGGCAAGGGTCGGGCTAAATGGTGTTTCCCATACTCTACCGTTAATAATTGGAAACTACTAACCAGCCAACCAGAGTGTATTTAACGAAACCACCCCATCCACGTTAACGAACCAACAAAGAAAATTTGTGACAGCGATGTGGGCGAGGATCAACGGGTATTTCTGATGTTAGTAAGATTGTTTGTGGGTGCCGTCAGCTCAGAGTAACCGTCTCTGCACCATCCAGCTAGCAGCTTACCTCACAAATACCTCCACCCTGTGTACACGAGCCCTAGCAAGCCGTTGGCAGCCTCTTTTCAGCTTCCTGCTTAGTTACGTGGTGCTAGTTGCTTCAATCATCTGAGGGGTTGAACACCAGATTATTTGCATTAAGCCGCCCGTTACCAGACAGTGGAAGTGAACGCCAGTTCACCCTGCCTCACCTATCTTCCCAGCCTGTCTCCTGTCCATTCCACCTGCTCCTTCATGCTGTTGCTATCGTTACAACGACTTCCAGTCAGCCATTCTCGTGGGTTTAAGCCAGTCAGTCACCCAGCATCTTAACCCAGCTGCGAGAGAGAAGTAAGCCAAGCAAGTTCCTCTGAAGTATTGTCTCCTATGTCATTTTGTGCTCCCAGTTGGATGCTGGTAAGAGTGGTCTTCACCATCCCTGTGGCATATTGTGGCTTACTTAAGCCACCTGGGTGTTTGAGTGGCAGTGGGCGCCAGTGGGCCAGGTTGCCACACCCACCCGCCACCCACTCCCCACCTCATCTACATGTGGGTTTTTCCACCCTTGTACCGGGTCCTAGTACTGTTTTGGCTCACATAATTGGTCAAGAGATTGTAGCTGTGCGCCAACGATAAAGCCAGTTATGTGAGTTCACCTAGAAAGCGCATTTCTTCACGACAAGTGTGAGTGTAGGAGGAATCACCACCAGCACAGGACCACGTCTTCACCTCATCACCGGTCACCGCCCGTCTACCACTCCAGACTTCAGCGATAATTTTCTGTTTAGAGACATTTTCCTGCATTTAAAAACATTTGTGTGTGTGACACTTTTGCAGTGAATTTCTTGTGTACTCTAAGTCTTGTATTTTCAGTGTAGACACTTTCTTTGACTCATTATTTTTGCAATATTTTTCATTGTTATCGCTCATCTTTCATGTTTCACATTTATATTTTTTTGTTTTTTTTTATGCTACTCTCTGCCTTTAGTATTATTTTTTAGTGTTCAAGTGTATTCCTTATTTCTGTGCAGTATTTTGTTCTTTACCCCAGTCATTCACTGCATGTGAATTAATTCATTATTTTTTTTATTGTGTGTTCTTTCAGCATGTAGGATACAGTACAGTAGTTATTCATTGTATTTAATTTTTCAGCCCTTTATAGGAGGGAAGTCTAGGGGCATATTCTACTGGCAGCCTCCAGAGAGCACAACCCTTTCTCTCAGAATGAAAGTTACGACAAAAGCTGATGGGTAAGTTGTACTAAATGTTTCACTAGTTCCCCACATGTACCTTGTAAACAGTTCTTTAGATTCCTGAATATTTTATCAACTGAGCACAAGAAATTACCCATTGAAATATTTTCAACTACCCAGTAAAGTGATTAGTAATTTGTAATTTGGCCAATTTCACATAATTTTCATTATTTGCCAATTTTGAAATATTATTAATTTTTGTTATTAACATTATTAACACATCTGCCAATTCCCACCAAGGCAGGGTGATTCCCGTGGCATTCAGTTGGAGGCTTTTCTTGCTTCTCACCCTCTCCATGTTTTGAATGCAGGTACTCCCACCCATTTTGATCCTCGAACTCGTACGCGCTCTCTTGCATCCATCTTTCAGTCTGCTCTTCCTTCAATGCACTAGACTTCACCTGGTCTGTTCTCCTTGACTTGCATGATAGCAATTGTTTTCCAATCATTGTTACTTATCCTTCATATTCACCACCTCTTCGTACCCATGCTGGCAATTTGATCAAGCAAATTGGGACCTTTACTCGCAACTGCTGCTTTTAGAGAGGTTCCTTCCTCGTCCTCCATTGATGAGCTTTTATACGTCTTCTCGACCTCAGTTTTAACCTCAGCATCTCATTCTATACCCCAAACCTTGGGCAGGCATTCTCAGAAGTACGTGCCTTGGTGGTCTCCTGCTTGTGCTCGGGCAGTACATTTGAAACGCGCTGCGTGAAGCAGGTACCAGTACAATAGAACCACAGAGACTTCTTGATATTAGGCAAAAGCGTGCGGTCGCTCTCCATGTCATCCGTGACTCTAAACGCACTTGCTGGTGAGATTGTTTCCACCATCACCTCTGCTTCCTCTGAGTGCAGTCTGGAAAAAGTAGAGAAACTGAGTGGTAAATACTTTCCTGACCCAGCTCCTGTTTTGCGGGTTGCTGGTGTTGATATAGCAAACCCTCTTGATGTTGCCATTGAAATTGGTAATCATCTGACCCGTATTTCTCAGGGGCTCCATCTATGCCCCTTGTTTCTTTCCTCAAAGTCTGCCAGAGAGTTAGCATCCTTAGGCTTTTCTTCTCTCAATGAAGAATCTTATAATGTGCTTTTTACACTTCAGGAACTGGAGGCGACACTTTCAGCTTGCTGATCATCAGTAGCTGGGCCTGACGACATTCATATTTAGATGTTACAACATTTGCATCAGTCAGCCCTTGCAGTCCTCTTATAACTCTTCAATCTTATTTGGTCACAAGGAGTTCTTCCCCAGCTGTAGAAATCTGCCATTGTTCTCCGTTTGTGCAAACAGGGCACTACGGGACATGATTCCTCCCACTACCGTCCCATTGCTCTTACCAGTGCAGTTTGCAAAGTGATGGAACATCTGGTAAATCGACGTTTAATGTTGTATTTAGACACACAACAGTGTCTCTCCACTAGTCAACATGGCTTTCCGTTCAACCATTGACCCCTTCCTACGCTAAGATACGTATGTTCGTAATGCCTTTACCAATAACCACTCAGTTATTGCCATATTTTTTGACCTTGAGAAGGCATATGACAACTTCTGGGTATAATATTTTGGCCCAAGCCCAGTCCTTAAGTTTCCAGGTTCTAACTGGAAGTGCACTTTCATGGTGTTTTGAGATGGTGGTGTCATGTTAGCTGCTACTGCCTTCTGTAAAAGCACCATGAATCAGGACCAGTTGGGCAAAGATGATGATGTGGATTTGTATCACTGGATGAGCAATGGAAAAAGCTTGCATGGATGCCATTCCTCATCCTTAGAACATCAGTGTCGACATGGTCTCGCAGGTTCTTCTGAAAATAACTTTCCAGTTTGTCGATGATAAAATCTGTTAGCATGCCCTTCTTCAAATCAAACTGCTTTCTTTTCTTTCCTGTTTTCAATTCTTTTTCAGTGTAGTGGGACTTCACTAAATTGGTTAGTCTGTTCTTTAGTCGTTTAGAGTAATGATTTATACATTCCTCTTTTACAACCTGTACACCTTGATAGGGACCTGCACCATTATTGAGTTCAACAAGTCCTTTGTAGGTACTGCTGTCACCATCACACAACAGTTTTTGTACCTCAATTTATTTTCTAGTGATCTCTGCCATATCACTATTGCTGCTTCCACTTCCATCCTTCCAGAAGAACCTGTGAAGTTCTTGCAGCATACACTTTTATGGTTTTCAGTCAATTGTTCATATTGTTCTTCAGAAATTTTCTTGCTTTTCAAATGATACTCGAGGAACATACACAAGAAACAGAACTTACACATTATTTGATAATCAATCAAGTTTTGTAACAGCATCAATTGTAACACCAATGCCACGATTTGAATGATGGCCCCTTTTATGCCATGTTCCATCATATGTGACATCAATATCAAGTACTCCACTTTGGTCTGACACAATGTCTAGTTTACCATATTCCCTAACAATCACCTCTCTTGATTCTGCCATGATCTGCTTGCACGATTGAATGGATGCATCTGTAATGAGTGCCGTATATTTATTAAATGTTTTAAAAGTCAAGGAAGGCAAATTACACACTGCAGTTCAACGGCTAAAGGATGCATATCCACCACCTGTACACATTTCTGCATATAACATCCTTCCGGTTGCAACATTCATATCCTTGCGCACACTTGGTTTCATCACAACACATTATTTTTACACTCAGGAGAGTATGCACTAACAGTTGTCTCTAGGTGGTGATGATTGAATATAAAAACATTATTACTGAAACATTTCAGACAGCACACACATGACAGAATCAAATCAAAATTAGTATTTTCCATAAACACCATAAACTTTTCAGTAACTTCAGGAGTTACTTTCTGAAAGAGCGACACTCGCTTTTTGGCACTGGAAATATTCCGATCACTAACACTTTCGACACCAAATATATCAATGTCAGTCGCATTATCACTTGTAGATGTGCCAGCGACAGCTGAGCTAGTGTCAGCTGAGATGGTGACAGCTGAGCAGGCATCAGCTGACATGTCAACATCTGGGGTGGCCACACGTGGTGTGGCCAAGGAAGGGACGGCCACATCTGGGGTGGCCAAGGAGTGGATAGTCACAGATGCTTTTATGATCCTCTAGCTTGGCAACGTCGGGTGGCCACATCTGGGGTGGCCAAGAAAGGACTGGCCACATCTGGGGTGGCCAAGGAAGGACTGGCCACATCTGGGGTGGCCAAGGATGGGCCAGCCATGTCTGGAGTGGCTAAGGATGGGCCAGCCACGTCTGGAGTGGCTAAGGATGGGCCAGCCACGTCTGGAGTGGCTAAGGATGGGCCAGCCACGTCTGGAGTGGCTAAGGATGGGCCAGCCACATCTGTTATGGCCAAGGAGGGGCTGGCCACACTGGTTCTCTTAAGGAGCTTGATATTTACAAAGAACTAACTGCAGATAAAATGATGAAACGTTGTCTGAAAGGCAGGACACAGAATCCTAATGAAAGGCTCCATCACCGAATTTGGTCCTACTGCAACAAGGCACTGAATCGAAACAAGTGGCAGGCTGATTTCTCAGCCAGTCAAGCCATAGCCGAGTATAATGCTGGATATGAGAGAAGTTGTATCGATATACCACTTGGCTTTGGGCGTTCATTGTTTACCCAAAGGAAGCTTCAAGCTATGGACAAGAGGATGCAGAGAAAAAAAAAAAAATCCAAGAGGAGGAGACTTACGATAGA
>NC_069442.1:7330152-7355926 GCF_026875155.1 Cherax quadricarinatus | reverse complement strand
GCCTGGTCGGGGCAAAATTTTTGCGTTAAAATGTATCGCTAGTCAGATTTATTGTTAATCGATGCCATCGCTGGTTGAGGGTCCACTGTACTCAGTTTAATAGAATGAAGTTTGTTATTGAGCACATCAGACCAACGTTGTTGCCAACGGGTATGAAGGTGGATAGCAATTACAGGAAAATAGTCGGTGAATGGAACACCTCTATATGAAACTGGAAGGTCATGTACTGCTGACCGCTCAGCAGTGTCTGCCTGTTCAGTGCCCTGTATGTCAACATGACCAGGGACCCAACAAAAAACAATATCTTTATGCTTGGTAGAGATGTGGCGTAACCAAGATTAGATACACCTCACCCCCTAGTTCTCTGTATCAGATTTTGGTAAAGCCTGTAAAGCACTAAGGGAGTCTGAAACGACCACTAATGATTACACAGGCACGGATGCAATACGGATAAGTGCTGCAAGAATGGGATACAATTAAGCAGTAAAAATGCAAGCCAAGGATAGTAAATGCCCTCGCACAACACTGGAAACACTGCTGTGAATCCAATGCTGTCAGAAGACTTGGAGACATCTGTGTACTCTGTGATGGCGTGAGAATGAGAGCAGAAGTGGTCAAGAAAAAGTGTGGGAAGCTACCATAGGCAGTTGGGCTTTCGCGCAAGGGAGTGAGTAAGAACAGACAAACACCTGGAACTTCCCAGGGGGGTAGGGAAAAGCGAGATGCTACATGAACATAGAAAGGTGGTAAATGAAGGAAAGACGAGCGAATGTAGGCGTAGAGAAAAGGGGCGGAGCAAACAGGGGCAACGAACAAATAAAGAATATCTACTAACATCAGTGACTATTCTATGTGTGGAAGGATTGCGGAGATCACGAGAGTGAACATAGTAGCGAAGGCTATGGGCATCATGGCGATCGGACAAGGATGGAACGTGTGCTTCCGCATAGAGAGACTCAACAGGTGAAGAGCGAAAAGCACCAAGGCATAAACGTAATCCTTGGTGATGGATGGGATTAAGTCTAGAGAGAGTAGCAACAGAGGCCGCCGATAGATCTGGTCATCATAATAGTTTCGATAAAATGAGGGCTGAACGTAGGCGAACGAGAGCTCAACGATCAGCTCCCCATGAAAGATGAGCGAGGGTTTTAAGAAGGTTCAGCCGGCTGTGACAAGTTGCCTTCAGAGAGGTAATGCGAGGTTTCCAGGATAACCTACAGTCAGACAGAAGGCCTAGAAATCTGACCGCATCACGTTCAGGGATACGTGAGCCACAGAGGTACAATGGATGATCAGAAATGACAGAACGTCTAGTGAAAGTAAGTTGGCGAGTTTTAGTACTGGGAAATTTAAACCCATGCGTGGTGGCCCAATTGGAAACATGGTTGACCACATGCTGGAGAGAAACTGCAATGAGGTGACAGTCAGCATCTGCAGAAGCTATAGCGAAGTCATCAACATAGTGACGACCAAATATTGGATGGAAGAAGAGAGGACAAATCATTTATAGCAATAAGAAAATGTGTTGTGCTCCAAACACATTCCTGGGGGATACCTTCAGCTTGGACAAAATCCGGGGAGAGCATATTATTAACCCGAACACAGAAATGTCTGTCAGTTAAGAAGTTCTTAACAAAGGATGGTAGATTGCCTCAGAGGCTTAAGGGGGGAAAATGATCCTCTCTGTTCGACTTTTGTTCCCTTCATGTGATTTAACTGAAATTTTTACCATAGACTCTAGGCATGCCATAGTTTATGCAGTATAAGTTACATCAAGATTGTCCAATAAATAATGTTAAAAAAAAAATAAATATTAGCATTTGGACATGGCAACATTTATGGCACCCTTATGTAGAAGTGGCAGTGTCGAAGTTGTTTTTGATACCCTACAATGATAAAGCAATGCCATATTGATTTTCTGGTGGTTTCTTTTATGTATTATTACACTTATTAGTAACAAAAAAAAAGTATGTCTTGACTTGTTTTACACCATTCTTGCATTTCATACCCATGGTGTGCCAAAATGGAAGGGATGATTACACAAATTGAATCATTCATTTTTAGAACAATGTCCCCTGAATAAGCAGTGTGAAAATAATGAAGATCGGTTCATAAATAACTGAGATACTCTTATATATATGAAAATAATGCACTTCTGAGATAAATGAAGAAATATATTGAGGCTTACTATATGGTGGGTAAAAATACTCATGGTGCCTTCTTATGTTTATTGATAGTAGAAACAAGTGTATAGAGTATATCCTTTAAGTACCATGCAGATCCCTGCATCCTGAAGTTCCCTGGAGATCGGCCAATCACAATGCTCCATGCATCCCAACTTGAAAAGAAGGAAATACATTCTCAAAATCGTATTGCCAGTGATTATATACACAGATACATGTAATTACAAGTATGTCATATTTATTCACATACAAATATACAAGAAAATCACATGAATTACATACCTTTGAGTAGGTGTTGGTAAGGACACCAATGATCATCTAATGTCCTCCAGGCTAATAGGAAGTATCTATCGTAAGTCTCCTCCTCTTGGATTTTTTTTTTTTTCTCTGCATCCTCTTGTCCATAGCTTGAAGCTTCCTTTGGGTAAACAATGAACGCCCAAAGCCAAGTGGTATATCGATACAACTTCTCTCATATCCAGCATTATACTCGGCTATGGCTTGACTGGCTGAGAAATCAGCCTGCCACTTGTTTCGATTCAGTGCCTTGTTGCAGTAGGACCAAATTCGGTGATGGAGCCTTTCATTAGGATTCTGTGTCCTGCCTTTCAGACAACGTTTCATCATTTTATCTGCAGTTAGTTCTTTGTAAATATCAAGCTCCTTAAGAGAACCAGTGTGGCCAGCCCCTCCTTGGCCATAACAGATGTGGCTGGCCCATCCTTAGCCACTCCAGACGTGGCTGGCCCATCCTTAGCCACTCCAGACGTGGCTGGGCCCTCCTTAGCCACTCCAGACGTGGCTGGCCCATCCTTAGCCACTCCAGACATGGCTGGCCATCCTTGGCCACCCAGATGTGGCCAGTCCTTCCTTGGCCACCCAGATGTGGCCAGTCCTTTCTTGGCCACCCCAGATGTGGCCACCCGACGTTGCCAAGCTAGAGGATCATAAAAGCATCTGTGACTATCCACTCCTTGGCCACCCCAGATGTGGCCGTCCCTTCCTTGGCCACACCACGTGTGGCCACCCCAGATGTTGACATGTCAGCTGATGCCTGCTCAGCTGTCACCATCTCAGCTGACACTAGCTCAGCTGTCGCTGGCACATCTACAAGTGATTAATGCGACTGACATTGATATATTTGGTGTCGAAAGTGTTAGTGATCGGAATATTTCCAGTGCCAAAAAGCGAGTGTCGCTCTTTCAGAAAGTAACTCCTGAAGTTACTGAAAAGTTTATGGTGTTTATGGAAAAATACTAATTTTGATTTGATTCTGTCATGTGTGTGCTGTCTGAAATGTTTCAGTAATAATGTTTTTATATTCAATCATCACCACCTAGAGACAATGTTAGTGCATACTCTCCTGAGTGTAAAAATAATGTGTTGTGATGAAACCAAGTGTGCGCAAGGATATGAATGTTGCAACCGGAAGGATGTTATATGCAGAAATGTGTACAGGTGGTGGATATGCATCCTTTAGCCGTTGAAACTGCAGTGTGTAATTTGCCTTCCTTGACTTTTAAAACATTTAATAAATATACGGCACTCATTACAGATGCATCCATTCAATCGTGCAAGCAGATCATGGCAGAATCAAGAGAGGTGATTGTTAGGGAATATGGTAAACTAGACATTGTGTCAGACCAAAGTGGAGTACTTGATATTGATGTCACATATGATGGAACATGGCATAAAAGGGGCCATCATTCCAAATCGTGGCATTGGTGTTACAATTGATGCTGTTACAAAACTTGATTGATTATCAAATAATGTGTAAGTTCTGTTTCTTGTGTATGTTCCTCGAGTATCATTTGAAAAGCAAGAAAATTTCTGAAGAACAATATGAACAATTGACTGAAAACCATAAAAGTGTATGCTGCAAGAACTTCACAGGTTCTTCTGGAAGGATGGAAGTGGAAGCAGCAATAGTGATATGGCAGAGATCACTAGAAAATAAATTGAGGTACAAAACTGTTGTGTGATGGTGACAGCAGTACCTACAAAGGACTTGTTGAACTCAATAATGGTGCAGGTCCCTATCAAGGTGTACAGGTTGTAAAAGAGGAATGTATAAATCATTACTCTAAACGACTAAAGAACAGACTAACCAATTTAGTGAAGTCCCACTACACTGAAAAAGAATTGAAAACAGGAAAGAAAAGAAAGCAGTTTGATTTGAAGAAGGGCATGCTAACAGATTTTATCATCGACAAACTGGAAAGTTATTTTCAGAAGAACCTGCGAGACCATGTCGACACTGATGTTCTAAGGATGAGGAATGGCATCCATGCAAGCTTTTTCCATTGCTCATCCAGTGATACAAATCCACATCATCATCTTTGCCCAACTGGTCCTGATTCATGGTGCTTTTACCAGAAGGCAGTAGCAGCTAACATGACACCACCATCTCAAAACACCATGAAAGTGCACTTCCAGTTAGAACCTGGAAACTTAAGGACTGGGCTTGGGCCAAAATATTATACCCAGAAGTTGTCATATGCCTTCTCAAGGTCAAAAAATATGGCAATAACTGAGTGGTTATTGGTAAAGGCATTACGAACATACGTATCTTAGCGTAGGAAGGGGTCAATGGTTGAACGGAAAGCCATGTTGACTAGTGGAGAGACACTGTTGTGTGTCTAAATACAACATTAAACGTCGATTTACCAGATGTTCCATCACTTTGCAAACTGCACTGGTAAGAGCAATGGGACGGTAGTGGGAGGAATCATGTCCCGTAGTGCCCTGTTTGCACAAACGGAGAACAATGGCAGATTTCTACAGTGGGGAAGAACTCCTTGTGACCAAATAAGATTGAAGAGTTATAAGAGGACTGCAAGGGCTGACTGATGCAAATTTTTGTAACATCTAAATATGAATGTCGTCAGGCCCAGCTACTGATGATCAGCAAGCTGAAAGTGTCGCCTCCAGTTCCTGAAGTGTAAAAAGCACATTATAAGATTCTTCATTGAGAGAAGAAAAGCCTAAGGATGCTAACTCTCTGGCAGACTTTGAGGAAAGAAAAAGGGGCATAGATGGAGCCCCTGAGAAATACGGGTCAGATGATTACCAATTTCAATGGCAACATCAAGAGGGTTTGCTATATCAACACCAGCAACCCGCAAAACAGGAGCTGGGTCAGGAAAGTATTTACCACTCAGTTTCTCTACTTTTTCCAGACTGCACTCAGAGGAAGCAGAGGTGATGGTGGAAACAATCTCACCAGCAAGTGCGTTTAGAGTCACGGATGACATGGAGAGCGACCGCACGCTTTTGCCTAATATCAAGAAGTCTCTGTGGTTCTATTGTACTGGTACCTGCTTCACGCAGCGCGTTTCAAATGTACTGCCCGAGCACAAGCAGGAGACCACCAAGGCACGTACTTCTGAGAATGCCTGCCCAAGGTTTGGGGTATAGAATGAGATGCTGAGGTTAAAACTGAGGTCGAGAAGACGTATAAAAGCTCATCAATGGAGGACGAGGAAGGAACCTCTCTAAAAGCAGCAGTTGCGAGTAAAAGGTCCAATTTGCTTGATCAAATTGCCAGCATGGGTACGAAGAGGTGGTGAATATGAAGGATAAGTAACAATGATTGGAAAACAATTGCTATCATGCAAGTCAAGGAGAACAGACCAGGTGAAGTCTAGTGCATTGAAGGAAGAGCAGACTGAAAGATGGATGCAAGAGAGCGCGTACGAGTTCGAGGATCAAAATGGGTGGGGGTACCTGCATTCAAAACATGGAGAGGGTGAGAAGCAAAAAAGCCTCCAACTGAATGCCACGGGAATCACCCTGCCTTGGTGGGAATTGGCAGATGTGTTAATAATGTTAATAACAAAAATTAATAATATTTCAAAATTGGCAAATAATGAAAATTATGTGAAATTGGCCAAATTACAAATTACTAATCACTTTACTGGGTAGTTGAAAATATTTCAATGGGTAATTTCTTGTGCTCAGTTGATAAAATATTCAGGAATCTAAAGAACTGTTTACAAGGTACATGTGGGGAACTAGTGAAACATTTAGTACAACTTACCCATCAGCTTTTGTCGTAACTTTCATTCTGAGAGAAAGGGTTGTGCTCTCTGGAGGCTGCCAGTAGAATATGCCCCTAGACTTCCCTCCTATAAAGGGCTGAAAAATTAAATACAATGAATAACTACTGTACTGTATCCTACATGCTGAAAGAACACACAATAAAAAAAATAATGAATTAATTCACATGCAGTGAATGACTGGGGTAAAGAACAAAATACTGCACAGAAATAAGGAATACACTTGAACACTAAAAAATAATACTAAAGGCAGAGAGTAGCATAAAAAAAAACAAAAAAATATAAATGTGAAACATGAAAGATGAGCGATAACAATGAAAAATATTGCAAAAATAATGAGTCAAAGAAAGTGTCTACACTGAAAATACAAGACTTAGAGTACACAAGAAATTCACTGCAAAAGTGTCACACACACAAATGTTTTTAAATGCAGGAAAATGTCTCTAAACAGAAAATTATCGCTGAAGTCTGGAGTGGTAGACGGGCGGTGACCGGTGATGAGGTGAAGACGTGGTCCTGTGCTGGTGGTGATTCCTCCTACACTCACACTTGTCGTGAAGAAATGCGCTTTCTAGGTGAACTCACATAACTGGCTTTATCGTTGGCGCACAGCTACAATCTCTTGACCAATTATGTGAGCCAAAACAGTACTAGGACCCGGTACAAGGGTGGAAAAACCCACATGTAGATGAGGTGGGGAGTGGGTGGCGGGTGGGTGTGGCAACCTGGCCCACTGGCGCCCACTGCCACTCAAACACCCAGGTGGCTTAAGTAAGCCACAATATGCCACAGGGATGGTGAAGACCACTCTTACCAGCATCCAACTGGGAGCACAAAATGACATAGGAGACAATACTTCAGAGGAACTTGCTTGGCTTACTTCTCTCTCTCAGCTGGGTTACGAAGCTGGGTGGACTGACTGGCTTAACCCACGAGAATGGCTGACTGGAAGACGTGTAACGATGCACACAGCATGAAGGAGCAGGTGGATGACAGGAGACAGGCTGGATGATAGGCTGAGGCAGGGTGACTGGCGTTCACTTCCACAGTCTGGCTCACTGGCCGGCTTAATTGCAAAATCCGGGTCAACCCCTCAGAGATTGAAGCAACTAGCACACGAACTAAGCCAGGAAGCTTGAAAAGAGGCTGCAACAGGCTTGCAGGCTCGAGTACACAGGGTGGAGGTAAGTGAGGGTAAGCTGCTAGCTGGAGGTGGCAGAGACGGTTCACCTCTGAGCTGACGGCACCCCACAAACAATCTTCTAACATCAGAAATACCCGTAGATCCACGCCCACATCGCTGTCACCAAATTTTCATGTGGGTTCGATAACGTGGATGGGGTAAAAACACTCAGGTAGGCTGGTTAGTATGTATAATTATAACGGAAAGTATGGGAAACACCATCAGCCGCCCTGCCTCTCTATGCTCTCTATCTCGGACTGATCCACCAGTGCCTCGAGGGTGCGGTGTTCAAAAACATTCTATGGTCAGCAGCAACGTGAATAACAGTCAGTGATTCACACAGACGGTTGGTAGTGAGTCATCTACTGGTAACTGGTACTACTGAGAGCTCGGCGATGCTAACGTATGTTGTCCCGACATACAGCTAATACAGTGGACCCCCGGTTAACGATTTTAATCCGTGCAAGAGGGCTCATCGTTATGCGAAATAATCGTTATGCGAATGAATTTTCCCCATAAGAAATAATGGAAATAAAATTAATCCGTGCAAGACGCCCAAAAGTATGAAAAAAAATTTTTTTTACCACATGAAATGTTAATTTTAATACACACAAACTGAAAAAGGCATGCACAATTAAATGACACTTACTTTTATTGAAGATCTGGTGATGATTGATGGGATGGGAGGAGGGGAGAGAGTGTGTTAGTGTTTAGAAGGGGAATCCCCTTCCATTAGGACTTGAGGTAGTAAGTCCTTTTCTGGGGTTACTTCCCTTCTTCTTTTAATGCCACTAGGCCAGCTTCAGAGTCATGGACTTCTTTCGCACAAGATATCTGTCCGTAGTGGCCTGTACCTCTCGTTCCTTTATGACTTGCCTAAAGTGTTTCACAACATTGTCAGTGTAATAATCACCAGCACGGCTTGCAATAGCTGTGTGAGGGTGATTTTCATCCTTTTGAAGGTTTGCACTTCAAGCCACTTTTGCACAGTTTTCCCTTTTAATCTTTGAAGTAGGCAACTTCCCTTCAATTTCTCTCTCCCTCCTCCCGAAGCAATTTCCTCAGGTGTGGCCTCTTGCTCTTGAAGTTGATTAGCAGCTCATCAGGGGTTTTAGTTCTTCATTGTCCTCCTCCACCAACTCTTCCACATCCTCCCCATAACCTCCAACCCCAAGGACTTTCCCAATGCCACAATGGATTCCTCAACTGGCACAGGATTCTCAGGGGTTAGCCTAAAACCCTTCAAAATCCCTTTGTCTACACATTCTGGCCCCCAGTTTTTCCAAGCAGAGTTCAAGGTCCTCTTTGTCACTTCCTCCCAAGCCTTACCTATAAGGTTTACACAATTGAGGATATTAAAGTGATCTCTCCAAAACCTCTCTTAGAGTCGTTGAGTTTGAGGTCATTACAAAGAAACTTTTCAAACAGAGCTTTTGTGTACAGTTTCTTGAATTTGGGGAAATAAACCTGCTGGTCCATGGGCTGCAGGAGAGGAGTGGTATTAGGAGGCAAAAACTTCCCCTTAATGAAGCTCATGTCCCCTTTAAAGTCGCTCTGCCACGTCTGTAGGATGACCAGGGGCATTGTCTAACACCGGGAGGCACTTAAGTTCTAATTTCTTTTCAGTTAGGTAATTTTTCACATTGGGGGCAATGCATGGTTTGAAACCAGTTATAGAAAAATTCCCTAGTGACCCATCCCTTACTGTTTGCCTCCACAGCACACAAAAAATTTCCTTGAGGACATTCTTTTGCCTGAACGCTCTGGGAGTTTCAGAGTGATACACTAATAAAGGCTTCACTTGCAATCACCAGTAGCATTGGCACACATCAACAAAGTAACCCTGTCTTTCATAGGCTTATGTCCGGGGGAGTGCCTTTTCCTCCTGAGTAATGTAGGTCCTGCTTGGCATTTTCTTCCAGAACAGGCCTTTTTTCATCACAATTAAACACTTGTTCAGGTTTCTTTTCCTTCAGTTTCTATGACTCCTTGAATTCCTGCACATATTTTTCAGCCGCTTTGTGGTCCGAACGGCAGCCTCACCATGCCTTTCACACATGGATGCCACTACGCTTCTTAAATCTCTCAAAACCAACCTTTGCTGGCCTTAAATTCACTCACATCATCACTAGTTGCAGGCATTTTTTTAATTAAATCCTCATGCAACTTCCTAGCTTTTCACATATGATCGCTTGAGAGACGCTATCTCCGCTATCTGTTTTTCATTTATCCACACCAATAAGAGTTCCTCAACATCTTCCATCAATTGCGATCTTTGTTTCGAAAAACACAGTTTAAACCTTTGGCAAGAACAGCTTCCTTGATTGTTTTTCTGGTGCCCACAATAGTAGCGATGGTTGATTGGGGTTTCTTGTACAACCTGACCAGGTCGGCGATATGCACTCCACTTTCATACTTATCAATGATCTCTTTCTTCATCTCTATTGGAATTCTCACCCTTATTGCTGTAGGGTTGGCACTAGAAGCTTTCTTGGGGCCCATGGTCACTTATTTTCCAGAAAAAGCACCGAAAACACTGTAATAATACGAAATATTCCGATTGTATGCTTGGATGTTACCGCGGAGGCTGGCTGGTAAACAATGCCACCGGCGGCACATGTGAGGCTGGCTGAGGGCGCACATTGGACTCGTCTCGGACGAACATCGGTGAGCGGGTTTTTAAGCGGTATGCGAGGCAAAATTTTTGCGATTAAAGCAAGCGGTATGCGGATTAATCGTTATGTGATGCCAACGGTATGCGGGGGTCCACTGTATAATGAAACTTACTGTAATGAAACTCTAATGCATTACAAGGTATGATATAGCACAACTCATCATTGGGATTACACAATAGAAGTGATAAAAATTTTTTTTTTTGATCAGTCGATCTGTATTTATGTGATATACGGATTCTGGGGAAGAAATATATACAGTGGTCCCTCGTTTTTCATAATTAATCCGTTCCTGGAGCCGTTACTATAAACGAAATTTACGTTTTACGAATCAATTTCCCCTGTAAGAAATAAGAAATACAATTAACCCGCCCTGCCCCAGAATTTAAAACAAAAAAATTTTTAACATAAAAATTACTGTAGTACATAAACAATACATGGGAAATGATAAATAAAAACTTTAACAGCTAACACTTCCCCTTTTTAGAATTCTTCTTAGTGTATGGGAGACGGAGGAGGAGAGAGAGGGTTTTTTATGGTTTGGTAGGGGAATCCCTTCTATAACACCTCGGGTACCATTTGTTTTTTCTGGGGTTTTTTTCTTCTCTGTTTCTTAATGCCACGGGACCACCTTGAGAGCACTGGGTTCTGTCTCGCAAAATGACTGTGGGAGAGCTCTTTTTTTGGGCGTCTTTTTTAACATTCCCTAAAATGGCCCAAGACTTTGTCACGACATGTTGCCAACCGGCTTGCAAAAAACCTTTTTAGGGTGTGTTTCTCCATAAAGCTTTTTCCCTCTTCCCCCAAATAAAAATCTCTTTAAATTTTGAAGAAGGCACCCTTCTTCATTCTCTTCCTCTCCTCTGCAGCAAGATTCTGACTGCAATGTGTTGCTTTCCTGCTAAACTCTTGCATCCTCAGTGGTGAGCCTTCATTGGGTTTTCCATCAACTTCCCACATCCCCAAACTCCATCCCCCCCCATGGAACTCCCCGTCCACAATTGATTTTCAACCAGACTGGGCTCATTAGGGCGCCCCAAATCCTTCAAAACCCCTTTGTCGAACAATCTGGCCACAATTTTTTTCCCCAGCAGAGTTCAATGTCCTGGTGTCACTCCCTCCCAAGCCATCCCTTTAAAAGGGGTTTGCAGTGGAGGGATGCTGAAAGTGTTTTTTCCCCAAAAAATTCCCTTTGGTTTTTAAAGTGAGTGTCTGTGGTCACAGTCAAGCACTGTGAAACTTGTTTTGTGTAGTTTTTTTTAAATTTTGCAAAAACCGCTGGTCCATGGGTTGGAGGGAGGAGGGGTATTCGGGGGCAAGAACTTTACTGTGATAAACCCAAACTCCTCAAAAATTGGTCATCCAAGTTTGGGGGATAAGAGGTGCTTTGCCCATTACTAGCAGGCACTTGAGATCCAAATTTTTTTTCCAGGAGATACTCCTTCACACTAGGCCAAACACTTCATTGAACCACTTGACGAAAATTTCCCTCGTGACCCATGCCTTATTTTTTTTGATTTCCAAAACACACACAGTTTCCCTTTTCTACATTGTTTTTTCCTGAACCCGGGGTTTTCAAAATGGTACCTAGTAAGGCTTCACTTTGAAATCCCCACTAGCATTACAGAACTTAGGTCACCCCTGTTTTTTTCATAGGCTTGTGTCCTGGTTCCTTTTTCCCTCTTGTAAAAATGAAGGTCCTCTTTGGCATTTTCTTCCAAAAGGGGCCTGTTTCGTCACTTTTTGAACATTTGTTCAGGTTTCGCCCTTTCAGCCTCTATGTGCCCTGGAATTCATGTACATTTTTTTTCAGCCACCTTTGGCCAAACTGGCAGCCTCCCCATGCCTTAGCACACTGTGTATCCCAGTACGGTTTTAAAATCTCTCAAACCACCCTTTGCGGGCCCTTTTAAATTCACTCGCTTCATCCATTTGCAGGCAATTTTCTTTACCAAACTTCATGCAACTCCCTACCTTTTTCACAAAAATCATCATAAGAGTATCCCTGTGATTTTTCTATTTATCCACCCAATAAAAAAAAATTTCCAAGCTTTTCCAGTATGGTGATTTTTTTTTGCAGCATAGTTACCCCTTTTTAACAACAGCACCCTTTTTTCCTTTTTCTTGGCCATAGGGAATTTAAGGTTTGTGGGGTTTCTTATCTCCGGACGTTCGGCCTCGTTGTACCACTTTTCATATTGTTCAATGATTTTTTCTTAAATTCATATATTTTCACCTTCTTTACCACAGGCTTGGCACTAGAGCTTTTTTGGAGCCTGGTGCTTTTTTATACTTGCAAAAACTAAAATAAATGGGAAAAAAAATTATGAAATATTTCGCTGGGCACGTGAGGGGGGCCTTTGCTCACTGGTAAACAATGCCCGACTGGGTGCCGCCCGGGGTACCCGTGGGTACACGTCCCGGGCAAACTGATTGCGAGTCAACATGAAAAGCGAGTCCCGTTTATACGAAAACCCTATGATTGGCGGGAAATTTTACGATTGCCCGGGGAATCGAAAAGCGGGGGGCCCCCGTACAAAGAAAGAATTTTTAACAGAAAGGCAGATTCGGTGCACTCAAACTAGCGTTAAATCTCGTTTTGGAGGAACTTTAACACTAAAAAAAAAATTTTTTTTGAAAATTGATAAGTTGATACTGTAATTAATTTATCTGTACAGGTTATTTTCATTTACCCCTTTATCGCGCAGGGGGGGGAAAAAATTTTTAAATTCGAACGAACTCCCATGGTGGGGTAAGTAACTCAATACAAGTTCAATGATCCATATAAATTGATTTCGATGGGGTTTTTTTTAAAATTGCTAATCTCCCAGACCCAAAAAATCCCTCTGCGGGCCCGACAAATGATTTAAAAAAATTTTTTTTTTGCAAACTTGCAATTGTTAATTAAAACACACCAAAACAATTTTTTAAATTTAATATACAAACAGACAATATAAAAAACATAAATGGAACTTGAATCAAAACATTTTTTAATTGTTACAAAAATATAAAAAGGAAGCAAATCTCAACAATGACAAATTGGCAAAGGGATGCAACTTTCAATCCCTATATTCCTGAGATTCATTTGGATGACCAATTATTCTATATTGCTAATTGATGGTATGGTAGTCGCTGAAGCAATTTCTATCACTCTTTATCCAGATTTACTTTGCATACAGAACACTGGAATGAGGATGTGACCAATTCTTCGAGTGGCTGCAATATTTTGCAATCGTAATACCTTACTTTTTCTTCACTAATTTCTGTTTTTTGGCTGGCCTTTCTTCCTCCTCATCATCACTTGACACCTGTGCATCCGGGGGCAAGTATTCATCACCACTATCCAGCAATTCTGGTTCATCTACCTCTGCTTCTGAGTCACTCTCTTCAGAAACGCAGACATACCTCGACCTGCTGGTGGACTGCTCCCCATAAAACAATTTCTCATTGATCTGGAAGGACAATAGAAACCTCCTGTATAGATCCAGACCACTACAGAGTTCATATATGCAATTGAAATTTTTTTATAAATATTTATTTGACTAAAATTGGACATTCCCGGAAACTAGTGCAAGACTGAAATAATTCGGTATAAAATGTTTGCACTTTTTTCAACTGCATGCTACACTCATATTATGCTTCACACGGACTTTAGGTATATATCAAAATATGCCTAAACTATTCATGTAAGCACTAAACACAACAATCAGTACTTACCGAATTGTAGAATGTATAATCCAAGAGTAGATTAGTAAGGGTGGAGGGAAAAATGCGTGTGTGGGCGGAGCCAAGGCCCCAGTGTTTTATATTTTGATCTCTCAACCAATGGGAAGGCGGCAGAAGCGAACTGTACTTAGCTGAAGGGGACTCAGGGAAGGCTTGTGATTGGTTGGAACTAAAGAACGGGAAGCTGGCCGAGCGGGGCACGGAGTATGACACGCCCCCAAAACACGTAATTAATACCGAATTTTTTCCGGCCAAACACGATAAAGGGTTAACCCCAACTCTGCTAGGGTGAGATTGACATATGCATGAATGGGTGTCATCTCTGGGAGGATCAAACTCTGTTTCACTGGCTAACTCGTGCCGTATTTGAGGCAAATCTAAATTGGTAGTTACAAAATGAAGCTTGAGGATTTCTCAATACCTGTTGTGTACGTAGGGAATAACGACATTCAGGTTGATCGTCTGACTGAGTATCAGAGGTAGAGAGTACAGGATCAGGAGGATTGTCAGTCTGTCACATTAGTCTGGGTTGGAACATCATTATCATCACATACTAACTTCATATGATCTAAATGCGATTCTTTATACTGAAAAGTACTAATTTCTCTAACCTTATACTTATTACCAGTGATATGTTCAACTACTCGATAAGGACCAACAATTTTGATCAAGCTTAAGCATTGCAGATGTTTTGTTAAGTTAGTCAGCATAACTCTCGACCGTACTTCGATTTTGGACGGCTTTGCTCGAGTGTTTTGCGAATCTTGTAAATTCTGCTGTTGATTTATGAAGTGTTTTCACGGATTCTTCTAAAGACGCTTTGAGCTAAGCTGGTACGGGTTGCTATGAAATCATCAGGGTTGTAATTTGGTTTTGGATTAGAATAAAGCAACTCGTAAGGCAAACGTTTATCTATACCATCTCACACACGCAAATGTTTTTAAATGTAGGAAAATGTCTTTAAACAGAAAATTATCACTGAAGTCTGGAGTGGTAGACGGCGGTGACGGGTGATGAGGTGAAGACGTGGTCCTGTGCGGGTGATGATTCCTCCTACACTCACACTGTTGTCGTGAAGAAATGCGCTTTATAGCTGAACTCACATAACTGGCTTTATCGTTGGCACACAGCTACAATCTCTTGACCAATTATGTGAGCCAAAACAGTACTAGGACCCGGTACAAGGGTGGAAAAACCCACAGGTAGATGAGGTGGGGAGTGGGTGGCGGGTGGGTGTGGCAACCCGGCCCACTGGCGCCCACTGCCACTCACAACACACACCCAGGTGGCTTAACTAAGCCACAATATGCCACAGGGATGGTGAAGACCACTACTTACCAGCATCCAACTGGGAGGACAAATGATATAGGAGACAGTACTTCAGAGGAACTTGCGTGGCTTACTTCTCTCTCTCAGCTGGGTTGACTAACTGGCTTTAACCCACGAGAATGGCTGACTGGAAGACGTGTGTAGTGATGCACACAGCATGAAGGAGCAGGTGGATGACAGGAGACAGGCTGGATGATAGGCTGAGGCAGGCTGACTGGCATTCACTTCCACAGTCTGGCTTACTGGCTGGCTTAATTGCAAAATCCGGGTCAACCCCTCGGAGGTTGAAGCAACTAGCACACGAACTAAGCCAGGAAGCTTGAAAAGAGGCTGCAACAGGCTTGCAGGCTGGAGTACACAGGGTGGAGGTAGCGTGAGGGTAAGCTGCTAGCTGGAGGTTGGCAGAGACGGTTCACCTCTGACCTGCCGAAACCCCACAAACAATCTTCTAACGTTGGAAATACCCGTAGATCCACTCCCACACCGCTGTCACCAAATTGTCATGTGGGTTCAATAACGTGGATGGGGTAAAAACACTCAGGTAGGCTGGTTAGTACGTATAATAGAAAGTATGGGAAGCACCATCAGCTGCCCTGCCTCTCTCTGCTCTCTATCTCAGACTGACCCACCAGTGCCTAGAGGGTGCGGTGTTCAAAAATATGCTATGGTCAGCAGCAACGTGAATAACAGTCAGTGATTCACACAGACGGTCGGTAGCGAGTCATCTACTGGTAAGTGGTAACTGGTACTACTGCACTAATGGGTAATATAAACCCATGTGAAACATAGAGTCAATCATTACTAGTACCGTGAGGGCTTTTTCATCACAAGTTTTGATGTGGCTCCCATCTAGTCTCCGATTAAATGGTGGATGAACGCCCAGGTTGGCTTTTGAGAAAATTAAAAATGATGCTCGATCTTTTATGTACAATGTGTCTTATACAGACAAGTCCTCAACTTACGAGATGCAGTCCTAGTGTTAAACCACTGACAAAGAGACTGCCTAATTCCTTCCTGAAAAAGAAAGAAAATTCCTTCTACAAAGCACCTTCATGTATAAATTCTACAAATTTATACAGGTACATGAATGTTGACATCTGTATTATTATTACAATAAAAAAGCACTAAACCACAGGGGCTATACAGCGCTGCAGGGCAGGGAAGGATGCGAGGGTATCGGGTAGCAAAAGGGACAGAGATGATTAGTAGGTTACGGAGAACAGTAGATAATGCAGGGGTAGAGGGTAGAAAGAGAATGAGGTAGAAAGGGCTGAGGAAGTGCTAAAGGAATCATCAGAGTTTGTGTAGTAAATCAGTTGTTGTCAAAAAGTCAATGAGAGAGTCTGGATTAAAGGAGGGTCCATCAGCAAGAAGGGAAAGTAAAGAGAGAGCAGCAGAGAGATGATGTTGGAGGTAAATTCTGCGTGCTCGTTGATAGAGTGGGCAGTCTAACAGAATGTGGCTAACCAATACTGGAGTGTGGCCAATGCGTAGACGGGAGAGGAGCGGGTCCCCCAATCATGACACTTATCACAAGAAGATGGCCAGTAACATATACTCTGTTTAATAGAATGAAGCTCGTTATTGAGCACATCAGACCAACGTTGTTGCAAACGGGTATGAAGGTGGATAGCATTACAGGAAAATAGTCTGTGAGTGGAACACCTCTATATGAAACTGGAAGGTCATGTACTGCTGATCGCTCAGCAGCGTCTGCCTGTTCAGTCCCCTGTACGTCAACATGACCAGGGACCCAACAAAAAACAATATCTTTATGCTTGGTAGAGATGTGGTGTAACCAATATTAGATACGGAGAACTAGGGGAGTCTGAAACGACCACAAATGATTACACAGGCATGGGTGCAACACGGATAAGTGCTGCAAGAATGGGATACAATTAAGCAGTAAAAATGCAAGCCAAGGATAGTAAATGCCCTTGCACAACACTGGAAACACTGCTGTGAATCCAATGCTGTCAGAAGACTTAGAGACATCTGTGTACTCTGCGATGGCGTGAGAATGAGAGCAGAAGTGGTCAAGAAAGAGAGTGGGAAGCTACCGTAGGCAGTTGGGCTTTTGCGCAAGGGGGTGAGTAAGAACAGACAAACAGCTGGAACTTCCCAGGGGGGGCAGGGAAAAGCAAGATGCTACATGAACATAGAAAGGTGGTAAATGAAGGAAAGAAGAGCGAATGTAGGCGTAGAGAAAAGGGGCGGAGCAAACAGGGGCGACGAACAAAGAATATCTACTAACATCAGTGACTATTCTATACATGGAAGGATTGCGGAGATCACGAGTGGAACATAGTAGCGAAGGCTATGGGCATCGTGGTGATAAGACAAGGATGGAACATTTGCTTCCACATAGAGAGACTCAACAGTTGAAGAGTGAAAAACACCAAGGCATAAACGTAATCCTTGGTGATGGATGGGATTAAGTCTAGAGAGAGTAGCAGGAGAGGCCGCCGATAGATCTGGCCATCATAATAGTTTCGGTAAAATGAGGGCTGAACGTAGGCGAACGAGAGTTCAACAATCAGCTTCCATTGAAAGATGAGAGAGGGTTTTAAGAAGGTTCAGCCAGCTGTGACAAGTTGCCTTCAGAGAGGTAATGCGAGGTTTCCAGGATAACCTACAGTCAAACAGAAGGCCTAGAAATCTGACCGTACACATTCAGGGATACATGAGCCACAGAGGTACAATGGATGATCAGAAATGACAGAACATCTAGTGAAAGTAAGTTGGCGAGTTTTAGTACTGGGAAATTTAAACCCATGCGTGGTGGCCCAATTGGAAACGTCGTTGACCACAATGCTGGAGAGAAACTGCAATGAGGTGACAGTCAGCGTCTGCAGAAGCTATAGCGAAGTCATCAACATAGTGACGACCAAATATTGGATGGAAGAAGAGAGGACAAATCATTTATAGCAAGGAGAAAGTGTTGTGCTCCAAACACATTCCTGGGGGATACCTTCAGCTTGGACAAAATCCGGGGAGAGCATATTAACCAGAACACAGAAATGTCTGTCAGTTAAGAAGTTCTTAACAAAGGATGGTAGATTGCCTCGGAGGCTTAAGGGGGAAAATGACCCTCACTGTACGACTTTTGTTCCCTTCATGCAATTTAACTGAAATTTTTACCATAGACTCTAGGCATGCCATAGTTTATGCAGTATAAGTTGCATCAAGATCGCCCAATAAATAATGACAAAAAATAAATATTAGCATTTGGACAGGGGAACATTTATAGCACCGTTATGTAGAAGTGGCAATGTCGAAGTTGTTTTTGATACCCTACAATGATAAAGCAATGCCATATTGATATTCTGGTGGTTTCTTTTATGTATTATTACACTTATTAGTGACAAAAAAAATAATTGTCTTGACTTATTTTACACCATTCTTGCATTTCATACCCATGGTGTGCCAAAATGGAAGGGATGATTACCCAAATTGAATCATTCGTTTTTGGAACAATGTCCCCTGAATAAGCAGTGTGAAAATAATGAAGATCGGTTCATAAATAACCGAGATACTCTTAGATGTATGAAAATAATGCACTTCTGAGATAAATGAAGAAATATATTGAGGCTTACTATATGGTGGGTAAAAGTACTCATGGTGCCTTCTTATGTTTATTGATAGTAGAAACAAGTGTATAGAGTATATCCCTGAAGTACCATGCAGATCCCTGCATCCTGAAGTTCCCTGGAGATCTGCCAATCACAATGCTCCATGCATGCCAACCTGAAAAGAAGGAAATACATTCTAAAAATCGTATTGCCAGTGATTATATACACAGATACATATAATTACAAGTATGTCATATTTATACACATACAAATATACAAGAAAATCACATGAATTACATACCTTTGAGTAGGTGTTGGTAAGGACATGAATAATCATCTAATGTCCTCCAGGTTCATAGGAAGTATCCATCGTCAGTCTCCTCTTCTTGGATTTTGGGGGCTTTTTTCTCTGCATCCTCTTGTCCATAGCTTGAAACTTCCTTTGGGTAAGCAATGAACGCCCAAAGCCAAGTGGTATATCGATACAACTTCTCTCGTATCCAGCATTATACTCGGCTATTTGGCTTGACTGGCTGAGAAATCAGCCTGCCACTCTTTTTCGATTCAGTGTCTTGTTGCAGTAGGATCAAATTCGGTGATGGAGACTTTCATTAGGATTCTGTGTCCTGCTTTTCAGAAATTTTCATCATATCTGCAGTTAGTTGTTTGTAAATATCATGAACCTCCTTGAAGTATGCAAATTCTAACTGGAAGTGCACTTTCATGGTGGTGTGAGATGGTGGTGTCATGTTAGCTGCTACTGCCTTCTGGTAAAAGCACCATGAATCAGGACCAGTTGGGCAAAGATGATGATGTGGATTTGTATCACTGGATGAGCAATGGAAAAAGCTTGCATGGATGCCATTCCTCATCCTTAGAACATCAGTGTCGACATGGTCTCGCAGGTTCTTCTGAAAATAAACTTGCCAGTTTGTCGATGATAAAATCTGTTAGCATGCCCTTCTTCAAATCAAACTGCTTTCTTTTCTTTCCTGTTTTCAATTCTTTTTCAGTGTAGTGGGACTTCACTAAATTGGTTAGTCTGTTCTTTAGTCGTTTAGAGTAATGATTTATACATTCCTCTTTTACAACCTGTACACCTTGATAGGGACCTGCACCATTATTGAGTTCAACAAGTCCTTTGTAGGTACTGCTGTCACCATCACACACAACAGTTTTGTACCTCAATTTATTTTCTAGTGATCTCTGCCATATCACTATTGCTGCTTCCACTTCCATCCTTCCAGAAGAACCTGTGAAGTTCTTGCAGCATACACTTTTATGGTTTTCAGTCAATTGTTCATATTGTTCTTCAGAAATTTTCTTGCTTTTCAAATGATACTCGAGGAACATACACAAGAAACAGAACTTACACATTATTTGATAATCAATCAAGTTTTGTAACAGCATCAATTGTAACACCAATGCCACGATTTGAATGATGGCCCCTTTTTGCCATGTTTCCATCATTATGTGACATCAATATCAAGTACTCCACTTTGGTCTGGCACAATGTCTAGTTTACCATATTCCCTAACAATCACCTCTCTTGATTCTGCCATGATCTGCTTGCA
This sequence comes from Cherax quadricarinatus, assembly GCF_026875155.1. NCBI lineage: Eukaryota > Metazoa > Arthropoda > Malacostraca > Decapoda > Parastacidae > Cherax > Cherax quadricarinatus. Next base: position 7,335,629 of record NC_069442.1, on the reverse strand, counting down.
CGATTGAATGGATGCATCAGTAATGAGTGCCGTATATTTATTAAATGTTTTAAAGTCAAGGAAGGCAAATTACACACTGCAGTTCTACGGCTAAAGGATGCATATCCACCACCTGTACACATTTCTGCATATACCATCCTTCCGGTTGCAACATTCATATCCTTGCGCACACTTGGTTTCATCACAACACATTATTTTTACACTCAGGAGAGTATGCACTAACAGTTGTCTCTAGGTGGTGATGATTGAATATAAAAACATTATTACTGAAACATTTCAGACAGCACACACATGACAGAATCAAATCAAAATTAGTATTTTTCATAAACACCATAAACTTTTCAGTAACTTCAGGAGTTAGTTTCTGAAAGAGCAACACTCGCTTTTTGGCACTGGAAATATTCCGATCACTAACACTTTCGACACCAAATATATCAATGTCAGTCGCATTATCGCTTGTAGATGTGCCAGCGACAGCTGAGCTGGCGTCAGCTGAGATAGTGAGAGCTGAGCTCGCATCAGCTGAGCTTGCGTCAGCTGAGATGGTGACAGCCGAGCAGGCATCAGCTGACATGTCAACATTTGGGGTGGCCAAGGAAGGGCTGGCCACATCTGGGGTGGCCAAGGAGGGGATGGTCACAGATGAGTAATCTACACTTTTTCGATCCTCTTGCTCGGCGACGTCGGGTGCCCACATCTGGGATGGCCAAGGAAGGACTGGCCACATCTGGGGTGGCCAAGGAAGGACTGGCCACATCTGGGGTGGCCAAGGAAGGTCTGGTAACATGTGGGGTGGCCAAGGATGGGCCAGCCATGTCTGGAGTGGCCAAGGATGGGCCAGCCATGTCTGGAGTGGCCAAGGATGGGCCAGCCATGTCTGGAGTGGCCAAGGATGGGCCAGCCATGTCTGGAGTGGCCAAGGATGGGCCAGCCATGTCTGGAGTGGCCAAGGATGGGCCAGCCATGTCTGGAGTGGCCAAGGATGGGCCAGCCATGTCTGGAGTGGCCAAGGATGGGCCAGCCATGTCTGGAGTGGCCAAGGATGGGCCAGCCATGTCTGGAGTGGCCAAGGATGGGCCAGCCATGTCTGGAGTGGCCAAGGATGGGCCAGCCATGTCTGGAGTGGCCAAGGATGGGCCAGCCATGTCTGGAGTGGCCAAGGATGGGCCAGCCATGTCTGGAGTGGCCAAGGATGGGCCAGCCATGTCTAGAGTGGCCAAGGATGGGCCAGCCATGTCTGGAGTGGCCAAGGATGGGCCAGCCATGTCTGGAGTGGCCAAGGATGGGCCAGCCACATCTGTTATGGCCAAGGAGGGGCTGGCCACACTGGTTCTCTTAAAGTTTTCTTTCTTCCTTCACCATACGATTCTATGTCTGAAATATCCATTAGTTCACTAGCAGTGAACAATGTTTGGTCTTGAGAGGAGTGTGGTGATGGTGGTGGCATGGCGTCACGTGCTCCAGCCGCCGCCTCTCTTGCTGCTGCTTCCCTCTTCGCTTCTCTAGCTCTACGCATTGCTTCTAAGCGCTTTCTTCTCTTCACGGTTATCTTGCAAAAGAATGATCTTTTCTTGTATGCCATTGTGTGTAAAAATGCAAAGAATTGAGGGTCAGATTACGCGTCCCAAGGGTCAGCCGCGGTCAATCAGAGCAGCACACCTTCCTTCAGACCTATGGTCGGCACTGACTTGCTGGGGAAAAGTATACCTCTTCCTACAGCCACCCTAACAGTTACCAATAGCATTTCGAAGATTCTAGCACAAAATCGTAAGAAAAAAATTGCGAAAAAAATACTAATGAAATAAAGGGTACTGTATACTATTTTTATGGTGTGTGTCAGGTGTCAAACTAATGACCAATTACCTCATTATATTGTAATTAAGATAATTACTTATAGAATTTTCGTTTCAGACACGAGACATACACCAAAATGTTGCCAGAATTTTGAACTATATTTCGGTAAGAATTACTTTTTTTTTTTTTTTTTTTTTGGTATACTTGAGCCGCCACGTTCTATTTACCCGTTAAGGACTGGGCTTGGGCCAAAATATTATACCCAGAAGTTGTCATATGCCTTCTCAAGGTCAAAAAATATGGCAACAACTGAGTGGTTATTGGCAAAGGCATTACGAACATACGTATCTAAGCGTAGGAAGGGGTCAATGGTTGAACGGAAAGCCATGTTGACTAGTGGGGAGAGACTGTTGTGTGTCTAAATACAACATTAAACATCGATTTACCAGACGTTCCATCACTTTGCAAACTGCACTGGTAAGAGCAATGGGACGGTAGTGGGAGGCATCATGTCCCGTAGTACCCGGTTTGCAGAAACGGAGAAAAATGGCAGATTTCTACAGCTGGGGAAGAACTCCTTGTGACCAAATAAGATTGAAGAGTTATAAGAGGACTGCAAGGGCTGACTGGTGCAAATGTTGTAACATCTAAATATGAATGTCGTCAGGCCCAGCTACCGATGATCAGCAAGCTGAAAGTGTCGCCTCCAGTTCCTGAAGTGTAAAAAGCACATTATAAGATTCTTCATTGAGAGAAGAAAAGCCTAAGGATGCTAACTCTCTGGCAGACTTTGTGGAAAGAAACAAGGGGCATAGATGGAGCCCCTGAGAAATATTGATCAGATGATTACCAATTTCAATGGCAACATCAAGAGGGTTTGCTATATCAACACCAGCAACCCGCAAAACAGGAGCTGGGCCAGGAGAGTATTTACCACTCAGTTTCTCTACTTTTTCCGGACTGCACTCAGAAGAAGCAGAGGTGATGGTGGAAACAATCTCACCAGCAAGTGCGTTTAGAGTCACGGATAACATGGAGAGCGACCGCACGCTTTTGCCTAACATCAAGAAGTCTCTCTGTGGTTCTATTGTACTGGTACCTGCCGCACGCAGCGCGTTTCAAATGTACTCCCCGAGCACAAGCAGGAGACCACCAAGGCACGTACTTCTGAGAATGCCTGCCCAAGGTTTGGGGTATAGAATGAGAAGCTGAGGTTAAAACTGAGGTCGAGAAGAGGTATAAAAGCTCATCAATGGAGGACGAGGAAGGAACCTCACTAAAAGCAGCAGTTGCGAGTAAAGGTCCCAGTTTGCTTGATCAAATTGCCAGCATGGGCTACGAAGAGGTGGTGAATATGAAGGATAAGTAACAATGATTGGAAAAGAATCGCTATCATGTAAGTCCGGGAAAACAGACCAGGTGAAGTCTAGTGCAGTAAAGGAAGAGAGACTGAAAGAGGGGATGAAAGAGAGGCGTACGAGTTCGAGGATAAAATGGGTGGGAGTACCTGCATTCAAAACAGGAGGGGGGGTGAGAAGAAGAAAAGCCCCCAATGAATCCCACAGGAATCCCCCTTCCTTGGGGGAAAATTTGGCGATTTTTAATAATTTTAATAAAAAAAAAATTAATTTTTTTTAAAAAATTGGAAATGTAATGAAATTTGTAAAATTTGGGCCCAAAAATTAAAAAATTCTAACCCTTTTACTGGTTAGTTGAAAATATTTCTGGGTAATTTTTGTGCTCAGCGAAAAATATTCAGGAATCTAAAGAATGTTTAAAAGGTACATGGGGGAAAACTAGTGAAACATTTAGTACAACTTCCCCTCGCTTCGTCTAATTTCATTCTGAGAGAAGGGTTGGGGCTTTTGGGGGCTGCAGTAAAATTGCCCCTAGATTCCTCTAAAAAGGGACTGAAAATTAAATAAATGAAAAATACTGTCTGTACCCTAAGCTGAAAAAGAACCAAAAAAAAAAAAAAATGAATTAAATTACATGCAGTAAATGATGGGGTAAAGAACAAAAATACGCAAAAATAAGGAATCCCCTTAAACAACAAAATAATATTATAAAGGCAGAGGTAGTATAAAAAAAAAGATGAAAAAAAATATAAAATGAAACACGAAAGAGAGCAAAACACTGAAAATATTGAAAAAAATAATGGTCAAAGAAAAACGTGTTTCATGAAAATACAAGCTTAGGTCACAAAAAATTTCACTGTAAATGTCTGCACACGCAAATGTTTTTTTTAAATGCAGGAAATGTCTCAAAACAGAAATTAAATCGCTGAAGTGGGGTGGTCGCGGGTGTGAGGTGAAGACTTTGGTCCTATGCGGGTGTGATTCCTCCAAAACCTCACATTGGTGAAAAATGTGCTTTTTAGGTGAACTCACATAACTGCTTTATCATTGGGGCAAGCTACAATCTCTTGACAATTATGTGACCAAAAAAAGTACTTGGACCGTAAGGGTGAAAAAAAACCCCAGGTAGACGAGGTGGGGGAGTGGGTGGGGGTGGGGGTGGGAACCGGCCCACTGGGCCCCTGCACTCACAAACCCCAGGTGGGTTAAATAAACCACAATTACCAAAATGTATAGGGGGGCAATACTTCAGGGAAAATTTCTTGGCTTACTTCTCTCTCTCAGTGGGTTGCTGCTGGGTTAAACCCCCCCAGAATGGCTGATGGAAGCGTGTAAGATGCTCACAGCAGGAGGAGAGGTGGAGAAGGGAAAAGGCTGAATGATGGGTGAGGGAGGTGGCTGGGGTTACTTCCCCGTCTGGCTTACTGGCTGGCTTAATTGCAAAATCCGGGTCAACCCCCCGGAGATTGAAGGGGGTTTGCAACAAATAAGCCCGGAAATTGAAAAGGGTGCAACCGGCTTGCTCTGGAGTACACAGGGTGGAGGTGAGTGGGGTAAGCTGCTAGCTGGGGTGGGGAGACCGTTACCTCTGACCTGATGGCCCCCCCCAAACAAACTTTAAAGTCGGAAATCCCGTAGATCACTCCCCCCGCTGTACCAAAATTTTCTTGTGGGTTGTAACGTGGATGGGGTAAAAACACTAGGTAGGCTGGTAGTGTAAATTATAACGGAAAGTATGGGAAACACCATCAGCCGCCCCGCCCTCTCTGTCTCTATCTCAGAGACCCACCGTGTATAGAGGGTGGATGTTCAAAAAATGCTATGGTCAGCAGCAACGTGAATAAAATGATTCACACAGACGGTTGGTAGCGAGTCATCTACTGGTAAGGTTATGGTAATGGTCTACTGCATAAAGGGGGAATGCGGGACCCCCCCATAATGTATTAATCCGTTCCCGAGAGCTCTTGTTATCGAAATTTGTTAGGGGAAATGAATTTTCCCCATAAGAAAAAATGGAAATCAAATTAATCCGTGCAAGGGCACCCCAAAAATATGAAAAAACAATTTTTTCCAATGAAAATACGTTTTCCCCCACAAAGAGAAGGATACATGCACCCTGTATGAGGAATGCACAATATATATTGTGCATGTATGTACTACTTACTAAATGAACAAAAATGAACTTTCCTTTTTTGAAGATGCAGCAATGACTGATGAGACCTGTCCTGGGGTGCCTTTTCCCTTTAGACTGTAGGTCCGTTTTACATTTTCTTCCAGAACAGGCTTATCACATGTGTATGCCACTACGATTTTTAACCCCTTCAG
>NC_069442.1:7260713-7329652 GCF_026875155.1 Cherax quadricarinatus | reverse complement strand
AGTAAACTTTGCCGAGGGATTTTTGCACACCCCCCTGAGCATTAGTACTGGAGTGCGATAAAATTAATGAATTTGAAAACAACTCAGGAAGTTTTCAAAAAAGGGGGTAATATTTTATCCACAGTGGTATATTACAGACCTTCGGGAGAAATACCCTGACTTTGCTAGCTGTAAATAAAGCATTAAACTGTGTGCAGGGGTTGTGTGTTTTGTGTGTGTGTGTGTGTGTTGTGTGTGTGGGGTGTGTGTGTGAGTATGGTGTGTGTGTTATGGGTGAGTGTGTGTATGGTGGTGTGAGATAAAGTGTGTGTGCGTGTGGTATGAGTTGTGTTTGGTGTGTGGTGTGTGTTTATGTGTGTGTGTGTAAAATTTTGATGTGGGTGTGTGTGTGTGTGTGTGTGTGGAGAGAGAGGATCAAATCAATTTTTGCACCAATAACTCACTACATTGTGACGGGGTAAAAAGTGTGAATTGTCTTTTACTCAAAAAATTTGTTCATGATTGCCACCATGTTTTTAAACGTAAGTAACCTTTTTTCTTCCCCATATTCTTTTTACCTTGTAACTTGTGAGTTATTACCTTTGTAATTTGTGGTTTTAAATTGATTTAGTTAAAATTTTTGGAGCCCGGCCCGGGGGAAATTTTTTCCCCTTTGTATCTTAAATATTTGTAAATTGTAATGATTGTGTAAAAAGGGTTTTTCTTTTTCCTTTTTTGTGGGGTTCATTCCTTTGTAAATTGTGGTTTTTTGCCCTTGGTTGCCTAGTTCAATTTGGGGTTGGTTTTGTACTTTAATTTTTGACTGCCCACGGATGGGTTTTTGGGGTGCATAAAAACATTTTAAAACAAAACAATCCATGGTGCAGCTGGTAGGGGCGTTGTGTACAATGATGGCTTTTTTAAAAAAAAAAATTGGAGCAGCATCAAAAATTTGGGGCCCCTCTACCTTCGCAGAACGTTGCCATATCCTTGCAGAAATGCATCTTGTACAAAGTTGACGTTTAATTGTAATGATTCTCTGTATCCTAAATGCCCCAAACTCATTAAGCTAAATTGTGGATGCTTGTGTCAGAACCCAAAACACAGGTATGGAGGATTGTGGACAGTGGGAGATGCACAGCTGTGGATTCCATCTCACATTGGGTTTTAGATGCATGAAGAAGAAAATTGGCTAAGCGTATGCTTTCAAAGAGGGAGTAGATTACAATCTTTTGGGTTGTCAGGTGTTTTAGAACAATAAAACGAAAAGAAAACCCGCTGAATTTTATGGCTTAAGGTCGGGAGTTTTACCCGTGAGTCCATCTATCTCATTTATCAGCGGAGGAGCCACATGTCTTTGGTGCTCCAACAAAAAAAAGCAGCTCTTGGATGTCACTACCGCCCCCCCCGGCTGGGTTTTCAAGTTCTTTGGGGAGGTTAAATCCCCCACCGATGTAGACCAAACGAAATTTAAAAATTTGCCCCGATGGATTTTGTCACACCCCGCGTATTTGTACTGGATGCGATAAAATTAATGAATTTTGAAACAACTCACTCAGAAGTGTTTAAAATTTGGTAAGTTTTTTATCCACCCGGGTTATACAGACCATTTTGGAGAAATACCCCGACTTTTTAGCGTAAATAAAGCTTACCCCCATGTGTGCATGTGTGTGTGTGGTTGTGGTGTGTGTGTGTGTGTGTGTGTGTGTGTGTGTGTGTTGGTGTGTGTGTGTGGTGGTGAGTAGAGTGTGTGGTGTAGATGTGATGTTGTTGAGTGTGTGGGAGTATGATGTGTGTGCGTGTTGATGAGTTTGGTGGGGTGTTGGGTGTTTATGTGTGTTGTGTTGAATTTTTATTGTGTGTGGTGTGTTGTGTGGGTGTGAGAGAGAGAGACCCGCAAAACATTTGCACCCAAAAAACCCCTACAGTTGTGACCCGGGGGTGGAAGTGTGAATTCTCATTACTCTAAAATTTGTTTTATGTTGCAGCCCGTATAAACGTAAGTAACCATTTTAAGTTTTATTACCTTTGTAACGTGAGTTCAAAACCCTTTGAAGTGGAGTTCATTACCTTGACCTATTAGCCCTCAAAATTTGGGCCCCTCCCCCGGGCCCCTTTTGTACCCTGTAAACTGTAATTTCCTTTGTAACTTGTAATGATTGTGACTAGACCTACCTGGAGTTCATTACCTTTGTAAATTGTGAGTTCATTACCTTTGTAAATTGTGAGTTCATTGCCTCTGTAGCTTGCTCAGCTATCAAAACTTTGAGGCCCAGTCCCTGGACCCATTATGTACCTCTGTAATCTTTTGACTACCGCCCACAGGATGGGTATGGGGTGCATAATAAACATATTAAACTAACTTAAACTAACGACGTGATGGAGGTCTGTTGACGTGCTCCCCAGGTGAGGTGCTCAACCCCATTGTCTGAGGGCAGGCATGAGCCAGTATTCAGACCCGAGGTACCTGGTAGTCCTGTGGGGCCATTATGAGGGGTACAGGGTGAAGTGCGGTTGGCTGAGATGCGATCAGCCCTCACACTGCAGTCAGCATGAGCTGCTGTGACTCCTGAGGTCTTACAATTGATACATTGTTTAGCAACAGTCTGTTGCTGTTTGATCATAGCATAACACCGTTCAGAAGGATGAGCATTGGCACACACTGCACACCAGTGTGACTTAGATGGGCATTTCCTGGCGATGTGGCCCCAGCGTTGACACTTATAACATCGACGTTGAGGAGGTCTGTACAATGCAATGTAATAGCGTCTGTTGAGGGCTGCACGGGAGTGAATATAGCGTGGCAGAGTCCCCTGGCCAGTCCACTCAGCTATATCAGACCGTTGGAAAGTCGACGAGGGCTTGCAACTTGCTCTGACGCAGATATTGAGGATTCAAGTGCTTGTTGACGTTGTAGATGACATAAGCACTTTAGGTGCCCTTGGTGGGGCAGCTCGGAGTTTGATGTTGGCATATTCGTGAGTGAGAAGTTTGTCTATAAATGCTGAATCATTAGGCACAAAGACGTAGTTATCCTCATCGCGGACAAACTTGATCGTTTTCTCATGATTGTTTACACTAGCTTCGAAAAACCAGTTTAAACTTGGTCTCTTGATCAGTGTTGTCAGGGAAATCTAACCTGACAGCTTTGGGAGGGTGTGCGCCCACTGTATTGCTTTCAGCAAGCTTTCTCTGGAAGCCTCGTTCTTTTTTCCGAGCCTGTTTACTAAAATATGTTTCAAATCTGCCTTCACCATCATCTACGTCAACACCATCAGCTATACTCATAGCTGACAGGAGTTTCACACTGGCGATGGGCTAAAGGATACCGGTGAATAGAAGGGACAAGGAAGGGATATTCACCTCGCTAGACACAGGCAATGTGGGTGTAGTGGCCTGCGGGTCGCAGTGCGATTTTCAAGGTCATTCACGGGGCCACAGTCGTCTCGAGAGTTACCAATATTGCACTACTCGTTAATTACTCCAACCCCGCAGCACTTAACACAGCTAGCACACGTGTCTGGGAATGACAGACAAATTTTCACTCTGTGGACAAATAAATCAGCACAAACTTAATATGTTTATAGATGAACCTCTGGCTTGTTACAGTTAAAAAGCTGTTTAGCCTGGATCGGTTAAACTCGCCCTTATCTCATATGTAGATAATGGCGACGAGCTAAGGGATACCGGTGAATAGGAAAGTCGAGGAAGGGACATTCACCTCACTGGACACACGCAGTATGGGTGTAAGTGGCATGCGAGTCTTATAGTGCCATTTTCAAGGTCACCCAGCAGGCCAGACATTCCTCACTCATTTTAAGCCTACGTAGGTACTGATGGTAGCACAATGTCCTAAGTCAGTGAAATCCACTCGTGCAAATAGTTACAACAAATCTGCAGCACTTAACACAACCACTAGGATATTTGCTTGTAGCAGGCAGGTAGGCACACAGGAGACTTATTCGTAAGGTGAGTGGAGTGCGGCACAGAGGACTGACACGGGCACTCAAGCATTTATGTGGTCTGGCAAAAACCGCCTCTAGACCATAAGTAAATAGAGGCGAATGGCTGAGTTCCAAATCGAGGAAGGAGGGGAGGGAGGCGAGGTGGAGTGAAGGTGTAGCCTCCTACAGCCACTTCAAATCAAGATGTTTGTGTTTCACTGGCCTGGGAGACAGTAATGGTGAAGCTGGAGGTGCTGTCCTGGGAGACAGAAATGGTGAAGCTGGAGATACTGTCCTGGGAGACAGTAATGATGAAGCTGGAGATTTTGTCCAGGTAGTCGGGAATTATACGCAGGAAGGAATACATATAAATGACCACATAGGGGATAGGAGCCATAGTAGGGAAACAAGTGTAGTCAAAGATAAGATAAAACCAATATTGCAAACTAGAAATACCGCAGGAAATAGCAAACAAGAGGACTCCAATAGCAATAGTGAGGATAAATTACCAAAAACAACTGGTGGGAGCTCCATTGTTGGTGCTAGGGAGGATGAAGTAAGACAGGGAAACATGCACCAACAGGGAATACAGTCACAGAAACCCAAGGCAAGCGGAAACCAAGCCTGTGCACATACTATGCACTTGGTATCTGCTGGCATGGGAAATCTGGAAAAACAGATGGGACGTTGCAACTATGACCACCCTAGAAAATGCCATGCCCATATGACAACAGGAAAATGCAAACTCCCTTCCTGTAAGCTTTTTCACCCTGAAATGTGTACCTCTTCAGTACAGGAAAGACTGTGTCTATAACTTAAATTGCCAGGCATACCATCATAAAGGGGACAAAAAGATACAAAACATCCAGGCCATGGGAAAACCTGGGTAGCCACAGCCACTCAAGAGGGAGAGGTTTTTTAGTGCCAGGAAGGAAAAAAAAACTGGCAGGAAATGGCAGAAATCGTACACCAAATCCAGTCATTCCTGGAGTGGAACCACAGTCGATGGCCTCCACTCCAAACCAACAGATACAGATACTAATGCCGGAAAAAAAATCCCCCCCCCCAGTACCAACAATACCACCAGTCCGATAACATTCTTCTTTGCAAATATACAGGGTCAAAAGCCAGCAAAAAACAACAAAATACCTTTCATCCGTGGACTGCTTGCAGAGGCAAAGGCAATGTTCGCGGGCTTTCACTGAGACCACAAAGGATCACTTGGACAATGAAATATGGATCCCAGGTTACAACCTAACTTTGTGACAGAGTGAACAGGAAAAAGGGGGGGGGTTGGCCTGTACATTGCAGAGTCATTTGTTTGCACAGAACTGCTTAATGCCCCCAAATGACGTAGTGGAAGTTTTAGCAGTAAAGGTCGAGAACCAAAACCTAGTCATTGTGGTAGTCTACAAGCCTCCGGAGAAAACATCCACAAATTCCCAGGAACAGCTTTTTAAAAATTGACCACTGTCTGGAAAATCTTCCAGCTCCTGCAACCCAACATCTTGCTCCTGGGGATTTTCAACTTAAGGACCTAAAATGGAGAATATAGCAAATAATATTGTTGCAGTATAACACCAGGGGCAGCTCTGATAAAAAAACTCACACTCACACGAGCTTTTAAATCTCTCACAAAATTCAATTTAAACCAGCAAATAATGAGCCTACTAGACTGGAGAAAAACACTAGACCCCATATTCACTAACAATGATGATCTGATAAGAAATGTCACCCTATCAAAAACAATAAAACTAGATCACAACATAATTGAGGTTCAGACATGTATGCGAGGAGCCCCAGACCGACAAAATGAGACTAGTCACGAGGGAGCATTCACCCAAATTCAACTTCAATAACAAAAACATAAAGTGGGACCAAGTAAACCAAGTCCTAAACCGATATAAGCTGGGAAGATATACTAAGCAACACAGACCCAAACTTATGCCTAGAACAGATTAACTCGGTGGCACTCGATGTATGCACAAGGCTTATTCCTCTAAGAAAAAGGAGGAGTAGATGTAAAATAGAAAGAGACAGGCGCCCCTTTACAGGCGACGGAAAAGAATAACAGAGCGGCTAAAAGAGGTCAATATATCTGAAATGCGCAGGGAGACACTGGTCAGAGAAATAGCAAGCATCGAACTTAAGCTAAAAGAATCCTTTAGGAGTCAGGAATCGCGGGAAGAACTAAAAGCTATAAATGAAATCGAAAGAAACCCAAAGTATTTCTTCTCCTATGCCAAATCAAAATCGAGAACAACGCCCAGTATTGGGCCCCTACTTAAACAAGATGGGTCCTACACAGATGACAGCAAGGAAATGAGTGAGCTACTCAAGTCCCAATATGGCTCAGTTTTTAGCAAGCCGCTAACCAGACTGAGAGTCGAAGATCAAAATGAATTTTTTATGAGAGAGCCACAAAATTTGATTAACACAAGCCTATCCGATGTTATCCTGACGCCAAATGACTTCGAACAGGCGATAAATGACATGCCCATGCACTCTGCCCCAGGGCCAGACTCATGGAACTCTGTGTTCATCAAGAACTGCAAGAAGCCCCTATCACGAGCCTTTTCCATCCTATGGAGAGGGAGCATGGACACGGGGGTCGTCCCTCAGTTACTAAAAACAACAGACATAGCCCCACTCCACAAAGGGGGCAGTAAAGCAACAGCAAAGAACTACAGACCAATAGCACTAACATCCCATATCATAAAAATCTTTGAAAGGGTCCTAAGAAGCAAGATCACCACCCATCTAGAAACCCATCAGTTACACAACCCAGGGCAACATGGGTTTAGAACAGGTCGCTCCTGTCTGTCTCAGCTACTGGATCACTACGACAAGGTCCTAAATGCACTAGAAGACAAAAAGAATGCAGATGTAATATATACAGACTTTGCAAAAGCCTTCGACAAGTGTGACCATGGCGTAATAGCGCACAAAATGCGCGCTAAAGGAATAACAGGAAAAGTCGGTCGATGGATCTATAATTTCCTCACTAACAGAACACAGAGAGTAGTCGTCCAACAGAGTAAAGTCCGAGGCAGCTACGGTGAAAAGCTCTGTTCCACAAGGCACAGTACTAGCTCCCATCTTGTTCCTCATCCTCATATCCGACATAGACAAGGATGTCAGCCACAGCACCGTGTCTTCCTTTGCAGATGACACCCGAATCTGCATGACAGTGTCTTCCATTGCAGACACTGCAAGGCTCCAGGCGGACATCAACCAAATCTTTCAGTGGGCTGCAGAAAACAATATGAAGTTCAACGATGAGAAATTTCAATTACTCAGATATGGTAAACATGAGGAAATTAAATCTTCATCAGAGTACAAAACAAATTCTGGCCACGAAATAGAGCGAAACACCAACGTCAAAGACCTGGGAGTGATTATGTCGGAGGATCTCACCTTCAAGGACCATAACATTGTATCAATCGCATCTGCTAGAAAAATGACAGGATGGATAATGAGAACCTTCAAAACTAGGGAGGCCAAGCCCATGATGACACTCTTCAGGTCACTTGTTCTATCTAGGCTGGAATATTGCTGCACTCTAACAGCACCTTTCAAGGCAGGTGAAATTGCCGACCTAGAAAATGTACAGAGAACTTTCACGGCGCGCATAACGGAGATAAAACACCTCAATTACTGGGAGCGCTTGAGGTTTCTAAACCTGTATTCCCTGGAACGCAGGAGGGAGAGATACATGATTATATACACCTGGAAAATCCTAGAGGGACTAGTACCGAACTTGCACACGAAAATCACTCACTACGAAAGCAAAAGACTTGGCAGACGATGTACCATCCCCCCAATGAAAAGCAGGGGTGTCACTAGCACGTTAAGAGACCATACAATAAGTGTCAGGGGCCCGAGACTGTTCAACTGCCTCCCAGCATACATAAGGGGGATTACCAACAGACCCCTGGCAGTCTTCAAGCTGGCACTGGACAAGCACCTAAAGTCAGTTCCTGATCAGCCGGGCTGTGGCTCGTACGTTGGTTTGCGTGCAGCCAGCAGCAACAGCCTGGTTGATCAGGCGCTGATCCACCAGGAGGCCTGGTCACAGACCGGGCCGCGGGGGCGTTGACCCCCGAAACTCTCTCCAGGTAAACTCCAGGTATATCACTAGTCACAGTTCACACATAAGAGTTCCAGCAGCAATTCAGCTGCACTCCAACGATATTTGTTGCATGATGAGTTATCAGTCGGGTGAGATAAGCAGTTCTGATATAGAAGGCCTAGGACTTCCCTCTACACACACACGTCCTCTCCCCTCAACCACTCAGGCCTAACAAGGTAAAACCAATATTGCAAACTAGTAATACCACAGGAAATAGCAAACAAGAGGACTCCACTAGCAATAGTGAGGATATATCACCAAAAACAACTGGTGAGAGCTCCATTGTTGGTGCTAGTGAGGATAGGAATAAGACAGGTAAACATGCACCAACAGGAAATACAGTCACAGAAACCCAAGGCAAACAGAAACCAAGCCTGTGCACATACTATGCACTTGGTATCTGCAGGCATGGGAAATCTGGAAAAACAGATGGGACGTGCAACTATGACCACCCTAGAAAATGCCGTGCCCATATGACAACAGGAAAATGCAAACTCCCTTCCTGTAAGCTTTTTCACCCTGAAATGTGTCCCTCTTCAGTACAGGAAAGACTGTGCTATAACTTAAATTGCCAGGCACACCATCTAAAGGGGACAAAAAGATACAAAACATCCAGGCCATGGGAAAACCTGGGTAGCCACAGCCACTCAAGACAGGAAGGAAAAAAAACTGGCAGGAAATGGCAGAAATCGTACACCAATTCCAGTCATTCCTGGAGTGGAACCACAGTCGATGGCCTCCACTCCAAACCAACAGATACAGATACTGTAGACGAATGGTTCAGAGAACCGACATGTTGATAATTAGACCCATATGCAACTCTTGGGTAACTTTATTGAGGAAACGTTTCGCCACACAGTGGCTTCATCAGTCCATACGTAGGAGAAACTTGAAGAACAGGAGGAGAATGAGGTAATCAGTCCCTCAACCTTGAGTCGATGTGTTCAGTCAATCAATCTTGAATAGAATACGGCATATCAGCGGAGAAGCAGCTTATAAACCGTATGGCAGGAGAGGTGCAGCAGTCATAGGTCGTGTCACATTTGTTCAATGTGGAAGTAGGTCGTGCCCAAGAATTAGGCAAGCGAAGAATTCCTAAGTATTAAGATCCCAAGAAGTTGCAGTGTCTGACAGATTTGTAGATGAATGGTTCAGAGAACCGACATGTTGATAAATTAGACACATATGCAACTCTTGGGTTTCTCCTACGTATGGACTGATGAAGCCACTGTGTGGCGAAACGTTTCCTCAATAAAGATACCCAAGAGTTGCATATGTGTCTAATTTATCAGATACAGATACTAATGCCGGAAAAAAATCCCCCCCCCCAGTACCAACAATACCACCAGTACGATGACATTCTTCTTTGCAAATATACAGGGTCTAAAGCCAGCAACAAACAAAATACCTTCCATCCGTGGACTGCTTGCAGAGGCAAATACAATGTTCGCGGCTTTCACTGAGACTCACATAAAGGATCACTTGGACAACGAAATATGGATCCCAGGTTACAACCTATACAGATGCGACAGAGTGAACAGGCAAAAGGGGGGGTGGTTGGCCTGTACATCGCAAAGTCACTTGTTTGCTTAATGCCTCAAATGATGTAGTGGAAGTTTTAGCAGTAAAGATCGAGAACCTAAACCTAGTCATTGTGGTAGTCTACAAGCCTCCGGATGCAACGTCCCAGCAATTCCAGGAACAGCTGTTAAAAATTGACCACTGTCTGGAAAATCTGCCAGCTCTTGCCCCCAACATCTTGCTCCTGGGGGATTTCAACTTAAGGCACCTAAAATGGAAGAATATAGCAAATAATGTTGTTGCAGTAATAACACCAGGAGGCAACTCTGACGAGAACTCACACACGAGCTTTTATATCTCTGCACAAAATTCAATTTAAACCAGCAAATAATAGAGCCTACTAGACTGGAGAATACACTAGTTGTTTAGGTAAGACACATATGCAACAGTTAGGTGAGAGTAAGACACATGTGCAACATCTGGGTATCTTTATTGTAGACGTTTCGCCATCCAGTGGCTTTATCAATACAAATTCCAGGACATAACTTGAAGACAGTAGAACTATGTACAGAAGATGAGGTAATCAGTCCCTCAACCTAGGAGTAGGTGCGAACAGCACCATAGTCGTGGAGATTCTGAAGCAGAAGAAAGAATCCTGGCGCTTATATAGTAACGTCAGGTGAAGCAGACGAGGGCAAATTCACTGGTGGGCGGGATTCCCCAGTGGAAGTAGGTCCTTCCCAAAGAGATGGGTTAGTTGTAGTAGTAGTTGTCGTAGTTGTGAAGGTTATGTACATGTCTTCAGAATTAAGATTCCATGATGTTGCAGTGTCTGACAAGTTGTGTACGAATGGTATATAATATTCCTAGGTTGAGGGACTGATTACC
This sequence comes from Cherax quadricarinatus, assembly GCF_026875155.1. NCBI lineage: Eukaryota > Metazoa > Arthropoda > Malacostraca > Decapoda > Parastacidae > Cherax > Cherax quadricarinatus. Next base: position 7,319,188 of record NC_069442.1, on the reverse strand, counting down.
TCATCTTCTGTACATAGTTCTACTGTCTTCAAGTTATGTCCTGGAATTTGTATTGATAAAGCCACTGGATGGCGAAACGTCTACAATAAAGATACCCAGATGTTGCACATGTGTCTTACTCTCATCTTGTCGGTATTATATACTATTCGTACACAACAGTTAGGTATCTTTATTTCGAAACGTTTCGCCTACACAGTAGGCTTCTTCAGTCGAGTACAGCAAAGTTGATAGAATGTTAGGTAAGACACATATGCAACAGTTAGGTATCTTTATTATGAAACGTTTCGCCTACACAGTAGGCTTCTTCAGTCAAGTACAGAAAAGTTGATAGAAGCAGAAGATACTTGAAGACGATGTAATCAGTCCATCACCCTTAAAGTTTTGAAGTGGTCAGTCCCTCAGTCTGGAGAAGAGCATTGTTGAACATTAAAATGGTATAAAATACCTAACAAGAGCATTGTTCCATAGTATGAAACAATATGGAGAAGAAGTGACAGGATGGAGCTTTTTATAGCGCCAAGAGGTGAGACGTAGGCCACTAGGAGAGGTAAGAACTCAGATGTTAGGTCCCTCTCAAATCCAGCCCCTCTCACTAGTGGAAGTTGTCGAAGTTGATTGCAGGTCTGTACCAAGATACCCTTGTGTTGCAGTGTCTGACAGATTGAACATTAAAATGGTATAAAATACCGACAGGTTGTTAGGTAAGACACATATGCAACAGTTAGGTATCTTTATACCATTTTAATGTTCAAAGTTGATAGAAGCAGAAGAGACTTGAAGACGATGTAATCAGTCCATCACCCTTAAAGTTTTGAGGTGGTCAGTCCCTCAGTCTGGAGAAGAGTATTGTTCCATTGTCTGGAATAATATGGAGTTGAAGTGATAGGATGGAGCCTTATATAGCTCCATCCTATCACTTCAACTCCATATTATTCCAGACAATGGAACAATACTCTTCTCCAGACTGAGGGACTGACCACCTCAAAACTTTAAGGGTGATGGACTGATTACATCGTCTTCAAGTCTCTTCTGCTTCTATCAACTTTGCTGTACTCGACTGAAGAAGCCTACTGTGTAGGCGAAACGTTTCGAAATAAAGATACCTAACTGTTGCATATGTGTCTTACCTAAACAACCTGTCGGTATTTTATACTATTTTATTGTTCAGAATACACTAGACCTCATCTTCACTAACAATGATGATCTGATAAGAAATGTCACCATATCAAAAACAATATACTCAGATCACAACATAATTGAGGTTCAGACATGTATGCGCGGAGCCCCAGACCGACATAATGAGATTAGTCACGAGGGAGCATTCACCAAATTCAACTTCAATAACAAAAACATAAAGTGGGACCAAGTAAACCAAGTCCTAACCGATATAAGCTGGGAAGATAGACTAAGCAACACAGACCCCAACTTATGCCTAGAACATAAGAACATAAGAACATAAGAAAGGAGGAACACTGCAGCAGGCCTGTTGGCCCATACTAGGCAGGTCCTTTACAATTCATCCCACTAACAAAACATTTGCCCAACCCAATTTTCAATGCCACCCAAGAAATAAGCTCTGATGTGAAAGTCCCACTCAAATCCAACCCCTCCCACTCATGTACTTATCCAACCTAAATTTGAAACTACCCAAAGTCCCAGCCTCAATAACCCAACTAGGTAGACTGTTCCACTCATCAACTACCCCATTTCCAAACCAATACTTTCCTATGTCCTTTCTAAATCTAAACTTACCTAATTTAAATCCATTACTGCGGGTTCTCTCTTGGAGAGACATCCTCAAGACCTTATTAATATCCCATTTATTAATACCTATGAACATTAAAATGGTATAAAATACCGACAGATTGTTAGGTAAGACACATATGCAACAGTTAGGTTGCATATGTGTCTTACCATTAATACCTATCTTCCACTTATACACTTCGATCAGGTCTCCCCTCATTCTTCGTTTAACAAGTGAATGTAACTTAAGAGTCTTCAATCTTTCTTCATAAGGAAGATTTCTAATGCTATGTATTAATTTAGTCATCCTACGCTGAATGTTTTCTAACGAATTAATGTCCATTCTGTAATATGGAGACCAGAACTGAGCTGCATAATCTAGGTGAGGCCTTACTAATGATGTATAAAGTTGCAGTATGACCTCTGGACTTCTGTTGCTTACACTTCTTGATATAAATCCCAGTAATCTATTTGCCTTTTCGTACGCTCAGGCATTGCTGTCTTGGTTTAAGGTTTCTGCTCACATAACCCCCAAGTCCTTTTTGCAATCTGTATGGCTAAGTTCTATATTATTTAACTTATAAGTGCAGGGTTATGGGCACTCCCCCAGCTTCAAAACCTTGCATTTATCTACATTGAACTGCATCTGCCACTTTTTGACCAAGAGTAGAGTTTGTCTAAATCCTCCTGAAGTTCCATAACATCTACATTTGAATCAATTATCCTACCTATCTTTGTGTCATCGGCGAATTTGCTCATATCACTAGTAATTCCCTCATCAAGATTTATTGATATTATTATAAACAAAAAAACGGGCCCAAGATGATCCTGTGGAACGCCACTTGTTACAGATCCCACTCGGATTTAACCCCATTTATGGACACTCTTGCTTCCTGTCTGTGGGGCCATGACTCGATCCACGAGAGCACTCTTCCCCAATGCCATGAGCTGCCACTTTTTCAACAGTCTTTTGTGCAGAACTCTATCAAAAGCCTTACTAAAATCTAAGTAAATAATATCAAATTCTTTATCGTGGTCAACAGCCTCAAAAGCTTTATGAAGAAAGTTAATAAATTAGTTAGACAAGACCGGCCTCTTGTGAATCCCTGCTGAGTATCATTAATCAAGCTATGCTTATCGGGGATGGCTTCTTATAATCTCAGCTATAATTGACTCTAGTAATTTGCCTACAATTGAGGTCAGGCTTATTGGGCGGGGAATTTGACGGTAACGACTTGTCCCCCGTTTTAAAAAAAAGGAATTACATTAGCCATCTTCCACATATCAGACACTACACCTGTTTGAAGAGATAAATTAAAAATATTAGTTAAGGGTTCACAGAGTTCCATTTTGCATTCCTTAAGAACCCTTGAAAAAACCTCATCAGGACCCAGCGACTTATTTTGCTTCAGTCGGTCTATCTGCTTCACAACCATCTCACTAGTGACTGTGATGTTACATAATTTACCTTCTTCTAGCCCACTATAAAAATTAATTACTGGAATATTGTTAGTGTCTTCCTGTGTAAAAACTGAGAGAAAATAATTATTAAAAATCGAGTACATTTCATTCTCTTTGTCAGTAAGGTGCCCATAGTTATTTTTAAGGGGACCTATCTTATCTCTAACTTTTGTTCTATAGACCTGGAAAAAACTTTTTGGGATAGTTTTAGAATCCCTAGCAACTTTAATTTCATAGTCCCTTTTAGCTTTTCTTATCCCCTTTTTAATGTCCCTCTTAATGTCAATATACTGATTCATAAGATGACCCTCACCTCTTTTGATACGCCTATAAATTCCTTTCTTATGCCCTAGTAGATATTTGAGCCTATTATTCATCCATTTTGGGTCATTTCTATTTGATCTAATTTCTTTATATGGGATAAACGTTCTTTGAGCAGCATGTATAGTGTTCAGAAAACTGTCATATTGATAGCTCACTTCGTTACCCCAGTCAACAGATGATAAGTGTTCTCTAAGCCCATCGTAATCTGCTAAGCGAAAATCTGGGACTGTTACTGAGTTATCGCTACTATCGTACTTCCATTCAATGCTAAATGTAATTGATTTGTGGTCGCTAGCACCCAGTAACAGGTAACACCCCTATAAAATTTTCCATAAGTTTCAAACATACTATACTAATAAAGGGGTAACCCCAAACAGTCGTCAACTAGTAAGTGTATCTCATGACTTGATTCAAAAAGAACTAAGCAGGTTAAACCCAACTAAGGGCACTGGCCCGGATAATATCCAGTCTAAGTTCCTAAAAGATGGTGCTTCTGAACTGTCAATCCCTATTGCTCACATAATAAATCTATCAATCACCACTAATACCGTACCGGATGGGTTCAAGGAGGCCAGAGTTACTCCTATCTTCAAGAAAAATAGTAGGTCTGATGTAAACAACTATAGGCCTGTTAGTATACTCAGTATAATATCCAAAATTCTAGAGAGGGCGGTGTACTCTCATGTAGTTAAGTACCTTATTGACAACAACATTCTCCATAGCTATCAATCAGTCTTTAAAAGATCTTACTCAACCGACACCTCCCTAATTAATCTGATGGATTACCTGAGAACTGAAATGTCAAAGGGGAACCTCATAGGTATGGTAACCTTAGACCTGCAAAAGGCCTTCGATACTGTCAACCACAATATGTTATGTAAGAAACTTCAGGCTATCGGTATAGGTTCTGTAGACTGGTTTAAATCCTACCTTAGCAACAGGAGACAAATTGTCAAAATCAACATAACGTAATCAGAACCCCTGCCGATAACATGTGGAGTTCCCCGAGGTAGTATTCTGGGTCCCTTATTATTCTTATGTTATGTCAATGACATGCCTATCAGTGTCAAGTGCAAACTCCTTCTGTATGCAGATGACAGTGCTCTATTAGTGTCAGGTAAAGACCCACAAGATATAGCTAATGTTTTAACACTGGAACTGGAGTCCTGCAGCAAATGGTTAGTAGACAAGAAACTATCATTACACCTCGGGAAAACTGAAGCCATTCTCTTTGGGACGAAACATAAACTGAGAAGGGTAAATAATTTTAATGTCCAGTGTAATGGGGAGCCCATCACTTTGGTTTCATCAGTAAAATATCTGGGAACCCCCTTTGACCCATGCATGTCAGGAGAATTCATAGGGAACAGTGTAGTAAAGAAAGTGAATGCCAGACTGAAGTTCCTGTATAGACAAGCACAGTGTCTACCTACTGAGGCTCGCAGGACCCTATGTCTAGCCCTTATACAATGCCATATGGATTACGCTTGCTCTTCATGGTACTCTGCCTTGACAACAAAACTGAAAGATAGACTGCAAATCACCCAGAACAAAATCGTAAGATTCATCCTGGGGCTGGGACCAAGAGAGCATGTAGGCCAGAATGAATTACAGCAGTTGGATATGCTGAATGTTGAAGACAGAGTAAAACAACTGAAGCTAAATCTTGTTTATAAAATTGCTCACAAACAGTGTCCAGAATATCTTGTTGTCAATTTTGTCAAGGTTGGGAACCAAAGCAATCACAGTACTAGGGGGAGAGAACACAACTTTGTAGTACCCACAGTCATTGGCCAGGCTTCAAACACCTTTTATTGTACAGCAATAAAGGAATGGAACAGACTGCCTTCACATGTCAAAGCCAGTCATTGCATGAACCAGTTCAAGAAGAGTGTCATAAGGTGTCTGATGAATGCAGCTACAGAAAGGGAGGGGAATGATTTTCTATTTTTTTAGCTAACATACGTGTAAATTTTACCTTATTCCTAGTAATGACCCTCGTATTGTAGATAGTCTTAATGACCCTCGTGTAGTAGATAGTCTTTTTAGTATGATAATAAGATATTATCTTCATTATAGAATAGTGAGAAAACATTATAACCTTTATATTATAATAATAAGGTAAAAGGACCCCAACGGAAATAAGTCACTCTGTCTGACTTTTTGGGTTGTCCTAGGTTCTCTACACATATGCTGCTATGTATGATAATTCTATGTAACTGTATTTGTGTATACCTGAATAAACTTACTTACTAGGCTAAGGTCGCAAGGGATTCGAGGACTAACCCAAAAAGGTTCTTTCAGGTATACAGAAGTAAGATTAGGGACAAGATAGGCCCACTTAAGAGTAACTCAGGTCAGATCACTGACAGTGATAAGGAAATGTGTGAAATATTCAATACTTACTTCCTCTCAGTTTTTGCATAGGAAAATACTAGCGAAATTCCAGAAATAATAAATTATGTAGAACAGGCGATAATAAACTATGCACGATTAGAGTAACTAGTGACATGGTCCTCAGACAAATAGAGAAATTAAAACCTAACAAATCCCCAGGCCCTGAAGAACTGTTTGCAAGGGTGTTAAAGGAATGTAAAGAGGAACTTAGCATACCTTTGGCTAATCTTTTCAACATATCACTACAAACTGGCATAGTGCCTGATAAGTGGAAAACGGCAAATGTAATAATTATTTACAAGGCAGGTGACAGATCCTTAGCTTCGAACTATACATCAATAAGTCTTACCTCCATAGTGGGAAAATTTATGGAATCAATAATTGCCGAGGCAATTCGTAGCCATCTTGAAAGGCATAAATTGATTAATGAATCTCAACACGTTTTTACAAAGGGGCGTTCCTGTCTTACGAATTTACTAACTTTTTTCACTAAGGTATTTGAGGAGGTAGATCATGGTATTGAATGTGATATTGTGTATATGGACTTCAGTAAGGCTTTCAATAGAGTTCAGCTCTGATGTTGAACTCTATTGAAAGCTATTGAGGAAACTTAAGGCACACGGAATAGGAGGAGAAATTTTTTCCTGGGTAGAGGTATGGTTGACAAATGGGCAGCAGAGAGTTTGCATAAATTGGGAGAAATCAGAATGGGAGCACGTCACAAGCGGTGCTCCACAAGGGTCAGTGTTGGGCCCCTTGTTGTTCACAATTTACATAAACTACATAGATGAGAGAATAAATAGCGACATAAGCAAATTTGGTGATGACACCAAAATAGGCCGTCCAATTCATTCTAATGAGGACATTAGAACACTCCAGGATGATTTGAATAGACTGATGCAATGGTCGGAGAAGTGGCAGGTGCAGTTTAATATAGACAAATGCAAAGTTCTAAATGTTGAAAAGGATAATAACCATGCCACATATAAAGTAAATAATGTAGATCTTAATATTACTCATTGAGAAAAGGATTTAGAAGTTCCGGTTAGCATTAACCTGAAACCAAGACAACAGTGCATAAGCATTTGCAATAAAGTTAACAAAATCATTGGCTTCATATCAGGAAGTATAAATAATATAAATCCTTAGGTTGTTCTTCAACTCTGCATATCCTTGGTTAGGCTTCATTTAGACTATGCTGCTCAGTTCTGGTCACCGTATTACAGAATGGATATAAATGCTCTGGAAAAAGTACAGAGGAGGATGACAAAGTCGATCCCATGTATTAGAAATCTCCCCTATGAGGATAGACTGACGGCCCTGAATCTGCACTCTCTCGAAAAGCGTAGAATTAGGGAGGATATGATTGAGGTGTATAAATGGAAAACAGGAATAAATAAAGAGGGTGTAAATAGCGTGTTAAAAATATCTAGCCTAGACAGGACTCACAGCAATGGTTTTAAGTTGGAAAAATTCAGTTTCAGGAAGGATATAGGAAAGCACTGGTTTGGTAAGAGACTTGAGTAACAAAAAAAGGCACAATACCGTGACTGGAACGATACACAAATAACCCGCACATAGAAGAGAGGAGCTTACGACGACGTTTCGGTCCGACTTGGACCATTTACAAAGTCACACTAACCAAAAGTGGAGCACGACGCCTATATATAGGCAGGAAGAGGTAGGGGTGGTAGTAGTAGTGGTGGTAGTAGTGGTAGTAGTAGTAGTAGTAGTTGTAGTAGTAGTAGTGGTAGTAGTGGGGAACTAAGGAGGAGGAGCCAGTCAAACATAAAGACAGGGGAGCACTGCAAGGGAGCTAGGTGCCCACAGAGGGAGAGCAAGTGCACAGAGGTGGGGAGAAAGGGGAAGTGATGAAATAAATAATGAAGGAACAGACACACGCGACAGAAGAAAGACAAAAAAAAAAAAAAGGAAAGAGGAAAGGGGAAGAGGGAGCAGAAGAAAAAATGAGGAATCAGGTTAAGTCACGGGTGTTCTGAAGTTTGGAGCATTTTACAATGTAGTGGGAGAGGAAGGCATCTACAGAGACGAAGCCAGGACTAAGATTCATACAAGGAAAGTTGTGTATTAGAGAGGATTCAACAAGACGGAGACTGTTAAAGTTGGAATCAGGGAAGACAGTTTTAGCAGAAGACCAGTCTATAGGATGGCTGTGATCTCTGACGTGACAGAAAAGAGCATTGTTAGTGTCGGCAAGCTGGTATTTCCCTGATTAGCTCTTTTGATTCCTTTCGTCAATCTCGGTCCCGTAATCTTCCTGACTTGTCCACTTTTCGTGGCACTCTCCTTCCTGCTCTTGTTAGTCTGTTTTCTAAGAATCACCACCTTCTGCGCCGTTACCAACTTGCCCTTTCTTCTCTTAAATCTAACACTTACATTGTCGTACTATCTTCTGACAAAGGTAATTCGGTAGTTATCCTTGATCGCGAGGATTACCTCCGTAAAGCTGATGTCTTGCTCTCTGACTCACGTACCTACACTCCTCTCGTTTCCAACCCTCTTGATCGCATCAAGAGAACTTTCAACAAGAAACTAAGGACTCTCTCCGATCTCTGTCCTCCTGACTTTGACCTTGTTCAACGGTTTCGTGTCATCTGTCCCTTTCTTCCCTATTTCTATGGCCTTCCCAAAACTCATAAACTTGATATTCCTCTTCGTCCTATCATATCCTCTAGAGGTTCTGTCTCTTATTCTCTTGCTTCTTGGTTGGCCAAAACCCTCACTCTCTTTCTTGGTACTTTTTCTCCTGCCCACCTCCGTCACTCTCAAGACTTCATTGAACGGGTTCGCTCTCTCCCAACCTGTAAGATGCATAGTCTTGACGTTGAGTCCCTCTTCACCAATGTCCCTCTTGATGATGTCCTTGATTTCCTTAGAGAGAAGGCCCTTGAAGGGTTTCTACATCTCCCTATACCTACTGATGTCTTTCTTGATCTTATCCGCCTCTGTGTGGACTCGAACTTCTTTTCCTTCCAAGGGAAATATTATTCTCAAACCTTCGGTGTCGCTATTGGCTCTCCTCTCTCTCCTGTCCTTGCTAATCTTTACATGGAATACTTCGAGACTGTTCTTCTTCCTACCATCGATGTGCAACCTTCACTCTGGCTCCGCTATGTGGATGACATCTTTGCTCTGTGGCCTCATGACTCCAATCTCTTCCAACCTTTTCTTGAAGCTCTTAATAATCTTGCCCCTTCCATTAAGTTTAAAGCTGAATGGGAATCTAATTCCTTGCTTCCTTTCCTTGATGTCCATGTCCACCGCTCAGATACAGGTTTTTCCTTTTCCATTTACCGAAAACCTATGCACAGTGGCATGTACATTCACTACTTTTCCTATCTTGCTTCCACTGTCAAGAAAAGTGTTATGTCCCTCTTTCTCCGTGCCCTCCGCATCTGTGATTCTCAGTTCCTTCCAGCAGAAATTTCCACTCTTCATAATTCGTTTTCCCGTCTTGGCTACCCTTCCCATTTCATAGGCTCTGCCTTCTCACGAGCTAAACGTAATTTCTTCTCTCCCAAACTCTCTACTCCTGGGAACTCTTCTGTCCTCTGCCTTCCCTACATTTCCGGTCTTTCTAATCTCAACAAATCTCTCCGTCCCTTAGACATCAAGCTTATTTTCCGCCAGACTAACACTCTTCGCACTAATCTCGTTCATACCTCTCCTCCCTCTACAGATGTTCCTGGTGTCTACTCTATTTCTTGCTCCTCCTGTCCTCTTCAATACTTTGGAGAAACTGGCCGATCTCTTTCTGACAGACTTAGGGAGTACAAAAATAGTGTTAGGCTTGCCGACACTAACAATGCTCTTGTGGAAATTTATTTGGTCCCTAAAGTTCCACAGGACAGATATGGTGGACAAAGGGGTCCCAGCAAGGCCGTAATGGAACGGCTGAGCTGGGTGGCCCTTAAACCCACCCAAACAAAAGCATTATCTCCCGAGTTGGCGTGGATGGTAGGCACTTATTAATTGGAGGCAGTCCAGACAAGTTTTCACAGCTCTTTTCTGTCACGTCAGAGATCACAGCCATCCTATAGACTGGTCTTCTGCTAAAACTGTCTTCCCTGATTCCAACTTTAACAGTCTCCGTCTTGTTGAATCCTCTCTAATACACAACTTTCCTTGTATGAATCTTAGTCCTGGCTTCGTCTCTGTAGATGCCTTCCTCTCCCACTACATTGTAAAATGCTCCAAACTTCAGAACACCCGTGACTTAACCTGATTCCTCATTTTTTCTTCTTCTCCCTCTTCCCCTTTCCTCTTTTTTTTGTCTTTCTTCTGTCGCGTGTTTCTGTTCCTTCATTATTTATTTCATCACTTCCCCTTTCTCCCCACCTCTGTGCACTTGCTCTCCCTCTGTGGGCACCTAGCTCCCTTGCAGTGCTCCCCTGTCTTTATATTCGACTGGCTCCTCCTCCTTAGTTCCCCACTACTACCACTACTACTACTACTACTCCTACTACTACTACTACCACTACTACCACCACTACTACCACCACCCCTACCTCTTCCTGCCTATATATAGCCGTCGTGCTCCACTTCTGGTTAGTGTGACTTGTAAATGGTCCAAGTCGGACCGAAACCTCGTCGTAAGCTCCTCTCTGCTATGTGCGGGTTATTTGTGTAAGAGAGTTGAGGATGAGTGGAACAAACTCCCGAGTACCGTCATAGAAACTAAGATGTTGTGTAGCTTTAAAAATACGTTAGATAAATTCATGAATGGGTGTGAGTTGGACCTGACTAGCTGGTGCTACTGGGTCACATACCGTGCTCCTTCCTTAAGTGGAGGTAACCTGACTGGGTGGGCCATTGGTCTAAGCCAGGGGTTGACATGGACCTGCCCCCCATGGGCCAGTAGGCATGCTTCAGTGTTCCTTCTTTCTTATGTTCTTATCTCACCTTCAAGGATCATAACATTGTATCAATCGCATCTGCTAGAAAAATAACAAGATGGATAAGGAGAACCTTCAAACTAGGGATGCCAAGCCCATGATGACACTCTTCAGGCCCGGTGGCCTGGTGGCTAAAGCTCCCGCTTCACACACGGAGGGCCCGCGTTCGATTCCCGGCGGGTGGAAACATTTCGACACGTTTCCTTACACCTGTTGTCCTGTTCACCTAGCAGCAAATAGGTACCTGGGTGTTAGTCGACTGGTGTGGGTCGCATCCTGGGGGACAAGATTAAGGACCCCAATGGAAATAAGTTAGACAGTCCTCGATGACGCACTGACTTTCTTGGGTTATCCTGGGTGGCTAACCCTCCGGGGTTAAAAATCCGAACGAAATCTTATCTTATCTTGTTCTATCTAGGCTGGAATATTGCTGCACACTTACAGCACCTTTCAAGGCAGGTGAAATTTGCTGACCTAGAAAATGTACAGAGAACCTTCACGGCGCGCATAACGTAGATAAAACACCTCAATTACTGGGAGCGCTTGAAGTTCCTGAACCTGTATTCCCTGGAACGCAGGTGGGAGAGATACATGATTATATACACCTGGAAAATCCTACAGGGATTAGTATCAAACTTGCACACGAAAATCACTCACTACGAAAGCAAAAGACTCAGCAGAAGATGCAACTTCCACCCAATGAAAAGCAGGGGTGCCACTAGCACGATAAGAGACAACACAATAAGTGTCAGGGGCCCAAGACTGTTCAACTGCCTTCCAACATATATAAGGGGGATTACCAATAGACCCCTGGCAGTCTTCAAGCAGGCACTGGACAAGCACCGAAAGTCAGTACCTGACTAGCCGGGCTGTGGCTCGTACGTTGGACTGCCTGTGGCTAGCAGTAACAGCCTGGTTGATCAGGCCCTGGTCCATCATGAGGCCAGCTCACAGACCGGGCCGCGGGGGCGTTGATCCCCGGAACTTTCTCCAGGTATATACATCTTTTTTATCTTCACCCGCCATTACGTACTCAGCGCCTTTTTATGTTTTGCTTCCATACCAGGACTTTGGTCATAGAACTTGAACTGGAACGTTTGTTCTCATCATAAAAATGGCAACTGATCTTCAAAAAGAAATATATTTTGGGCAACAATTGGTCTGGGACGTGATAAAACAGTTTTTTCCCCCACTCTGTGGATTTGTACGGCCTGGCAGAAGCCGCTTACTGACTTAAGTCTGGACGTCCGGCTGTGCCGGGGTTCAGGTCTGGGGTCACTCTAACCTTATTGAAAACTTTCCATTTTTTATACTCTCTAAGGAAACCACTGTTCTTTTCCAAATTTCTGCCCAGCTTCGGGTATTTTTTTTCATCAGAAAATATGGAGGAGGGTTAAATACGGCACGAGGTGTTGTTGCGCTATAAACCACCAACAGTGTAAGAAGGAAAGAAATCATTAGTGTGAGAGTTTGTTTGACAAGTTCTTGATGCAGGTTTATCCTTCAGTCAAACTTGTGAGTCACTAGAACTTATCTCAGTCATCCTAGTCCTAAAAATAGTCATTACAGCCAAGCTTGTTCGACGTCCAGTGATTAATCAAGGTTTATCTATGTCCAGTGATCCTGGAGTGTATTGTAGGGGTCAACGCCCCCGCGGTCCAGTTCATGACTAGGCTTCGTGGTGGATCAAAGCCTGATCAACCAGGTTGTTAATGCTGGCCGCACGCAAACCGACGTACGAACCACAGCCCGGCTGGTCAGGTACTGACTTGAGGTGCCTGTCCAGCGTCTTGAAGACAGCCAGGAGTCTGTTAGTAATCTCCTTTATGGTAGTTGAACACCCTTCAAGGGAGGTTCCTACACGCTGGTGAGGGGCTCTTGATCTAGAGAATTGGATCTGTGCTCCAGTTCCCTGAATTAAGACTGAGTACCTTCCACATCATCCCCTACAATGGAAATCAAAGAACCCCAATGGAAATAAATCACTCTGACTTTTTTGGGTTGTCCTAGGTTCTCTACACATATGCTGCTATGTACGATAATTCTATGTAACTGCATTTGTGTATACCTGAATAAACTTACTTACAGGCGCTGTATAATCCTACGGGTTTAGCGCTTCCCCTTGATTATAGCTAATAATAATAATAATAATAATAATAATAATAATAATAATAATAATGGTTGTTGAACAGTCTTGGGCCCCTGACACTTTTTGTGTTGTCTGTTAGCGTACTCATGACACACCTGCTTTTCATTGGGGGGATGTTGCATCTTCTACCCAGTCTTTTGCTTTCATGGGGATTTATTTCCATGCAAGCTTGATATATACTGATCACAACCAACCTTGACATACGTTGATCACAACCAAGCTTGATATACATCAATCACAACCAGGCTTGACATACATTGGTCACAACCAAGCTTGACATATACTCAGTGATCACAACCAAGCTTGATATACATCAGTCACAACCAAGCTTGACATACATTGATCACAACCAAGCTTGATATACATTGATCACATCCAAACTTGACATACACTGCTCACATCCAAGCTTAACATACACTGATCACATCCAAGCTTAACATACACTGATCACATCCAAGCTTGACATACACTGATCACATCCAAGCTTGACATATACTCAGTGGTCACAGCCAAGCTTGACATACACTCAATGGTCACAACCAAGCTTGACACACACTCATTGGTCACAGTCAAGCTTGACATACACTCAGTGCTCACAGCCAAGCTTGACATACACTCATTGGTCACAGTCAAGCTTGACATACACTCATTGGTCACATCAAGCTTACATACACTATTGGTCCAGTCAAGCTTGAACCTACAGTTCATGCTTCCAGCCAAGTTTACATACACTCATGGCACAGTAAGCTTGACATACACTCAGTGCTCACAGCCAAGCTTGACATACACTCATTGGTCACAGCCAAGCTTGACATACACTCATTGGTCACAGTCAAGCTTGACATACACTCAGTGCTCACAGCCAAGCTTGACATACACTCAGTGGTCACAATCAAGCTTGACATATACTCATTGGTCACAATCAAACACATTTCCCAGGCACTTTAACCCCTACAGGTTCAGCACTTTCCCATGAGTTTAATAATAATAAATGAAGGATAGTTTCAGACTGAGTGCTTCTCGTGAATTTAGTAATAGTAATACTAATACTGTAAACCCTCTATATAATGTACCTTTGGATAATGGACTTAAGAAATAAGGAACATTATCCATTGGATCAGTTGATTCAGAGACTATGGATAAATTTTGTTGGTTACAAAATGTCAATTATTGTTTTACTCATGGCAAAAAAATCTCTTGTCTGTCCACCGCAACTGTAATTACTGGCCACCCATGCCTCCTATAGTCCGTTATATGGAGGACTTACTATACATAATTTCAGAGTGCTTTAGTGCCAGGATATATTACTGTCTGATAGTCTCGCCTAAACTGTAGACTTTCATTGTGGTTTCTTATATGACCACAGATTAATTACATCACCTGGGACTTGCATTCCCTTAGGGTAGGTTCCTTGATGCTGGTAGGGGCTCTGGAGCTAAGAAATTGAATGTTGCAGATGTTTGGAATAGGTGGCAGGTTACTTAAAGCAGTAAAAAGTTTTTATGCAGAATGTGAGGTTTAGGTTAAGGTAAGTAGGAAAGAAAGGGATGTGATGTTGCCATGGTTGTTTAATATATTTATAGATGATGCTGTAAAGTTATTGAACGGTAAAGTGTCAAGGAATGGTGTGGGAAATGGGAGCCGTCAATTCTTTTGGGAGGGTCTGAACGCAGATTATAGAGCTTTGCTACTCAATTGACAGCCCGCGGTCCGAATCTGGACCTTCTGAGTGTTGTAGTTGGACCGCGGGCTTCAGGAGAAAGCTTAGTTAAATAACAGCTGTTACCACGTTCAGGATCAGGTGGTACACAAGAGCAGGATTAATACATTATTCTATCTAAATGGAATGATTACACTGAATGGAATACAGTATTTTAGCATAGGTAAATAGTGATATTTTCTTCCATTCAGTGGTAATTCATGCTGGTAATTATCACTTGTGCAGTGAAGTTGACTTTTTTCATTTTGGAAAAAGAGTTTGGCCGCATATTGGCTGGGAAGTCTGGTAACCCTGGTGCAACTTTGAATTTCGGGAAAGGTTGTGCATTTGCATTTGTGCAAGGTATGACTTCAGGTTTCCTCATTTCCTTTTTAGCAAGTTTGATTTTAATTTGCTGTGCCCACCTCTTTTATGAATAAATACATTGGTGGTGTATTTAGCATTGAATCATTGTAATCAGATTGTTCACATCAATGTTTAATCAAATTGGTTAAAAATTTTCCTCATTCTGTTTGTTCCTAATTTATGTGGATTGGATATAAAACATGTTATATTTTAATAAATACAGATAAATTTCAGTAATCAATACATTTCATAATACTGTACATAGGACAGCTGCTTCACCAAACTTGTGTTTATTAAAGTAAATTGGTTAATATTTTCATATTTATTATGCATTATTTTACAGTCTAAATATGACTTCTAGTTTTAGGGTTTTTTAATGCTCCAGATATTTATTTCCATATCAGATGATTTGTTTTACTAAACTAGAAGAAAGTTTGATGATGAAAATTGTTCCTTCAAGGAAGAATGGATACAGCAGTATGCTTTCATTCTTCCCACAAGCAGGTCTAAGCCCCTTTGCCTCATATGTAGTGAAACAATTGCCTTAGTGAAGAGCAGTAATATGAAATGCTATTTTTTTTTTTTACATAATGAAACATTAAGTAAAAAATGTATCCAGACCTTAGCTTACACTGGTACTTGCCCAAGTGGACCTTTGCTCATAGTAGTTGAGTAGCCCTGTTGTAAAGGCTGGTGGAATTTGGGAGGGTGTGTAAAAGAGTGAGATGAAAAGTGAACATAGAAAAAGAGCAAGGTAAAGAGAACAACAAAAAAAATTTAAGCAATAAAAACTTGGATATCAGAGTGGAGGGAGTGTAGAGGAAATGAATGTATTTAGTTGTCTGGGAGTGGATGCTCTGGCAGTTGGGGCTATGAAAGACAAAGGAAATCATAGAATAGGCAAAGGAAAGAAAGGTAGGTAGTGTGTTGAGGTATATTTGGAGAGAGAGAGACATATATTAACCCTTTCAGGGTTGGTGCCGTACTAGTATGGCTTGAACGCCAGGGTTGGTGCCGTACTAGTATGCATAAATTCTAGCACCTTCAAATCTAGCAAGAGAAAGCTGGTAGGCCTACATATGAAAAAATGGATCTATGTGGTCAGTGTGCGTGATATAAAAAAGATCCTGCAGCACACAGTGCATAATGAGGAAAAAAAAAATCTACGACCGTGTTTTTGGTTCAAAACAGCAACTTTGCAGTGTATTTTCGTATGCTATTTATGGTTGTATTCTAGTTTTCCTGGTCTTATTTTATAGAATGGAAGACATATTATGGAAATTGAGATGATTTTGATTGGTTTCACAATGAAAAGTACCTTGAAATTGAGCTCAAAGTAGCAGAAATGTTCAATTTTTGCCAAAGTTCAAAGGTAAACAAATCATGCCACGTGTCCAATACACGTCAACTGGTGAGTGTAATATTTTTTCACAAGTGTGCTGATATTATTTATACCATTTCTACACTAATGCAGTAGTCTGCATAACATAAATCTTCTATTTTTTATGAGAATAAAAATTCATAGTGGAAAGCAAAAGAAATGTAACAGAGGCCTGGGGACATGAGTATTAACAGATGAAATGTTATTTTAGTGCCAGAAATGTCTGTCTTGTTTATTCTGGACCCTATTTGGAAACTGGCATCTTTTGAAATTGGTGTGAAATTGGCAAAATTGTCAATTTCTGACCCCGTTATTGGATAGTGGAAATCGGTAAGTGGGTGGTTTCTTGTACTCATTCGATAGAAAAAAATGGAGTTCTAGTGAAATAGGTATGATTTTTGTCAACTGGTACATTGGAATTGGCTGAAAATAGGGCTCAAAGCGGGCGAAATCGCTGGTGCCTAAACATTGTTGAGACTGCTAAATTTGTGAGAGCATAACTTCATAAGTTTTCCATCAAATTTCATACTTTTGGTGTGATTATGATCGGGAAAAGATTCTCTATCATTTCATAAGAAAAATAATTTTTTTTTTTTTTCGAAAAATTTCCGACCTTGAGAACAAGTTTAGGAGAGGCCCTGCCGACCCTGAAAAGGTTAATAGGGAAAGGAAGGGAAATTTACTGGAGTACTAACTCTTTTGTATGGGTATAAGCCATGGGCTTTTAAATATTATTGTGACTTGGAGCCAGAAGGCAGTAGAAATATCATGTTTGAGAGTAAAGTGGTGGTAATATGCAAAGAATTTGGAGCACAGAAATGGGAACATTGTATATTATTTAGGTAATTATTAAGAAGGCAGATGAAAGGTTGTTGAGGTGGTTTGGACTTTGGAGAAAATGAATCAGAAAAGGATGACTATGAGGGAGTACAAATCTGGGGTGAAAGGAAGGAGAGGTAGGGGTCATCCCAGGAAGGGTTGGAGGGAGGGTGTGAAGGGGGTTTTAACCCTTTGACTGTTTCAGGCCCCTTTCTGAAACTGTCATTCTATGTCGCTCAATTTTTTGAAAAAAAAAAATTATTTTTTCTTATGAAATGATAAACTTTTCCCGATGGTAATGACACCAAAAGTTCGAAATTTGGTCGAAAACTCTTGGAATTATGCTCCCGCGAAGTTAGCGGTCTCGGCGACATATGCGTATCGGCGATTTCGCCGACTTTGAGCCCTATTTTCAGCCAATTCCATTGCTCCAGTTGACCAAACTCATAGCTATTTCTTTAGAACTCCATTTTATCTATCAGCTGAGTACAAGAAACCTCCCATTTACTAATTTGGACTACCCAATATGGTGGTCAGAAATTGGCAATTTGGCCAATTTCACGCAAACTAAAAAAGATGCCAATTTCAAAATAGGGTCCAGAATAAACAAGGTAGAAATTTGTGGCACTAAAATAACATATGCTCTGTTCATTAGTCACATCTCTAGGCCCCTCTTATATTATTATTGCTTTCTATTTTGATTTTTTATTCATACAAAAAAATACAAAATTTACTGTTATGCAGACTACTGCATTATTGTAAAAATGGTATAAATAATATCATTGCACTAGTGAAAGAATATTAGACTCCCCAGTTGACGTGTATTGGACGTGTGGTGTGATTTATTTACTCCTGAACATTGGTAAAAATCAAACATTTCCGCTACTTTGAGCTCAGTTTCAAGGTCGTTTTCATCGTCAAAGTAATGAAAATCATCTCTATTTCTGTAATATGTTTTCCATTTTATCACCTAAGACCATGAAAACGCGAATACAACGATAAATACTATACGAAAATACACCTCAAAATCGGCGTTTTATTCCAAAAAAACGATCAGAGTTTTTTTTCTCATTACGCAATGTGTGCTGCAGGATTTTTTTGATGTGGTGCACACTGACCACACAGACCCATTCTCTCACATGTGGGCCTACCAGCTTTCTCCCGCTTGATTTGAAGCCGCTAGAATTATTGAGTATATATACGTCAGAAACATTGGCTCGTAAGACGTATTTATACGTCGAAAACAGTCAAAGGGTTAAATGGTAGGGGCTTCAGCATCCAGCAGACATGTGTGAGCATGATATATCAAAGTGGAGACAAGGGTTGTTTTAATATTTAATGTGCTATTGGAGTATGAGTGGTGCAACATTTATGAAGTGATTTAGGTAAACCAGTTACCAGACTTGAGTCCTGAAGGGGAAAAGTACAGGTCCAACACTCTGAAACAGGGGTGAGGATGTTGCAGTTCAGCAAATCAGTTAAATTGTGATTTTATGCACTTCTGGCAAAGCGGCTTTTGAATAAATGATACTGAAAAATTCTCTACCTTGGTAGGAGAGAACTAGTGCAGCAAACAAAAAAGTTATTAAGCAACTTCACTCATATACAAGCATCATGACTTTGGGGGTTTAATGATATTTTCAGTATAGATAGAGGCTAAGCAAAATACCCTGAACGTGTAATTAGTACAGTGGAACCTCGGTTTTCATATGACATAGTCTTTATGTAAAACTATAGTTATTCTCTATAAAATGTAATTTTTTTTTTTTAATATTTTTGGGTGTCTTGAATGGACTAATTGGAATTACATTATTTCTTATTGGAAATATTAACAAAAAATACATTTTATAGAGAATAACTATACATGTAGTTTTACATACAGACTAGGCATATGAAAACTGAGATTCCACTGTTTTATGTATTTTCATTTTGTCATGAAATACTGTGAAAAACAAAAAGGCACAATACCTTAAATGGAACAATACACAAATAACCTGCACATAGGAGAAGGATACTTATGACATTTTGATCCAACTTGGACAATTAACTAGTCCAAGTCGGACCAAAATGTTGTCATAAGTTTCTTTCACTTACGTGCAGGTTATTTGTGTAATGAAATACATTACTGTATATAGTTAACTCTGAAGATGTGTGTGTAAGCACTCAGGTTTTATTTCCCATTTTGACTATGGCATTTTTTTTTTCATATTTCCAGTCTTGCATTTTATTGTGATTTCTTCCATAGTTAAGTGTATGTAATAAATAAAGCTGAAACAAATTCTTATGTTTTTGTTTCATTTTGCTCACTCAGGTTACAGTACTAGCACAATCATTATGCCTTAAGAGAAACTCCAGTACTGACTGTTCATAATCTGGCATTTTGAAAAGCTGTACCTTCAAGATGGTGAGCGCACTAACAATTCGTGAGTATCTGACTGTGTCAGTTACACTGCTCTACCTGGTGCTCTTCTTCTACATCTACGTTCAACTTATACTTGTCCTTGTTTATGGGCACAAAAGATGGTGGGTATAAATTGCTTTGTGTTATTTTTTAGTAACACATCGGCTGATTCCCACCAAGGCAGGGTGGCCCAAAAAAGAAAAACTTTCATCATCATTCACTCTATTACTGTCTTGCCAGAGGCGTGCTTATAGTGCAGTTATAAAACTACAACATTAACACCCCTCCTTCAGAGTGCAGACACTGTGCTTCCTATCTGCAGGACTCAAGTCCAGCCTGCTGGTTTCCCTGAATCCCTTCATAAATGTTACATTGCTCACACTCCAACAGCACGTCAAGTATTAAAAACCATTTGTCTCCATTCACTCCTATCAAATATGCTCATGCATGCTTGCTGAAAGTCCAAGCCCCTTGCAGACAAAACCTCCTTTACCCCCTCCCTCCCCCCTTTCCTAGGCCATCCCTTACCCTGCCTTCCCTCCACTACAGATTTATATACTCTTGAAGTCATTCTGTTTTGTTCCAGCCTCTCTACATGTCCAAACCACCTCAACAACCCCTCCTCATCCCTCTGGATAATAGTTTTAGTAATCCTGCACCTCCTCCTAATTTCCAAACTACGAATTCTCTGCATTATATTCACACCACACATTGCCCTCAGACATGACTTGTCCACTGCCTCCAGCCTTCTCCTCGCTGCAACATTCATCACCCATGCTTCACACCCATATAAGAGTGTTGGTATAACTATGCTCTCATACATTCCCCTCTTTGCTTCCACGGACAAAGTTCCTTGTCTCTACAGACTCCTAAGTGCACTACTCACCCTTTTCCCCTCATCAGTTCTATGATTCAGCTCATCCTTCATAGACCCATCTTCTGATACATCCACTCCTAAATATCTGAATACATTCACCTTTTCCATACTCTCTCCCTCAAATCTGATATCCAATCTTTCGTCACCTAATCTTTTTGTTATCCTCATCACCTTACTCTTTCCTATATTCACTTTTAATTTTCTTCTTTTCATACCCTACCAAACTCATCCACCAACCTCTGCAACTTCTCTTCAGAATCTCCCAAAAGCACAGTGTCATCATCAAAGAGAAACTGTGACAACTCCCACTTTGTGTTAGATTCTTTATCTTTTAACCCCACACCTCTTGCCAAGACCCACACATTCACTTCTCTTACAACTCCATCTGTAAATATATTAAACAACCATGGTAACATCACACATCCTTGCCTAAGCCCTACTTTTACTGGGAAATAATCTCCCTCTCTCCTACATACTCTAACCTGAGCCTCACTATCCTCATAAAAACTCTTCACTGCTTTCAGTAACCTACCTCCTATTCCATATACCTGCAACATCTGCCACATTGCCTCCCTATCCACCCTGTCATATGCCTTTTCCAAATCCACAAATGGCACAAAAATTTCTTTACCCTTATCTAAATACTGCTCAACTATATGTTTCACTTTAAACACTTGGTCTACACACTCCCTACCTTTCCTAAAGCCTCCTTGTTCATCTGATATCCTGCTCTGTCTTACTCTTAATTCTTTCAATAATAACTCTACCATACACTTTACTAGGTACACTCAACAGACTTCTTCTTCTTTCAACAAACTGGCCATATCCCACCAAAGCAGGGTGGCCCACAAAAGAAAAACAAAAGTTTCTCTCTTTAACTTTAGTCAAGTATACAGAAGGGGTTACTAGCCCCTTGCTCCCAGCATTTTAGTCGTCTCTTATGACTCACATGGCTTACGGAGGAAGAATTCTGTTCCACTTTTCCTATAATTTTTGCACTCTTTTTGTCCCCTTTGCCTATGTACAAAGGAACTATGCACGCTCTCTGCCAATCCCTAGGTACCTTACCCTCATCCATACATTTATTAAATAATAGCACCAACCACTCCAAGACTGTATCCCCACCTTCTTTTAACATTTCTGTCTCTATCCCATCAGTCCCAACTGCCTTACTCCCTTTCATTCTACCCACTGCCTCACGAACTTCCCCCACACTCACAATTGGCTCTTCCTCACTCCTACAAGATGTTATTCCTTCTTGCCCTATACACGAAATCACAACTTCCCTATCTTCATCAACATTTAATAATTCCTCAAAATATTCCCTCCATCTTCCTGATACCTCTGACTCTCCATTTAATAATTCTCCTCTTCTATTTTTAACTGACACATCCATTTTTTCTCTAGGCTTCCTTAACTTGTTAATCTCACTCCAGAACTTTTTCTTATTTTCAACAGAATTTGTTGATAACATCTCACCCACTCTCTCATTTGCTCTCTTTACATTGCTTCACCATTCTCTTAACCTCTCTTTTTCTCTCCATATACTCTTCCCTCCTTGCATCACTTCTACTTTGTAAAAACCTCTCATATGCTAACTTTTTCTCCCTTACAACTTAAATTATGTATTACCTATAACTAAACCCCTTTCTGTACGAAGTTCAATCAGATGCTCCCCATTGTCATTTACACATGGCACCCGAAACTTACCTACCACACCTTCTCTAAATGTTTCTCCTTCTTTAGCATTTAGGTCCCCTACCACAGTTACTCTCTCACTTGGTTCAAAAGTTCCTATATATATTTCCTTAACATCTCCTAAAATTTCTCTCTCTCTTCTACACTCCTCTCCTCTCCATGTGCATACACACTTATTATGGCCCACTTTTTGCATCCGACACTTATTTTAATCCACATAATCCTTGAATTTATACATTTATATTCCCTTCTCTCCTTCCATAACTGACCTTTCAACATTATTGCTGCCCCTTCCTTAGTTCTAACCCTCAGATACTCCTAACTTAATTCCATTTATTTCTCCCCACTGAAACTCGCCTACCTCCTTCAGCTTTGTTTCGGTTAGGGCCAGGACATCCAACTACTTTTCATTCATAACTTCAGTAATCATCTCATTCTTATCATCCGCACTACATCCACGCACATTCAAGCATCCCAGTTTTATAAAGTTTTTCTTCTTGCTTTGTTTTTGCAATCAAAATACAGTGTTAGTATATTTTTTAATTTAAACTAGGATTACTACATTAAATAAGTACTGTACTTTTTATGGTATACTAAACACAGAATATATTGTATGTGCAACTTAAAATAAGTAATCTTAGCAGTGCACTTCTGAGAAAAGGTAGTGTTGACTATTTGTCCTTTCCTGCTTGATAAGAACAGAGCTATACATGTTTAATAATTTCTTATTAGGCAATTAGTAATATAAATTTCATTGCCATGAGTTATAGAAAAATATTTTATGCTATTGGAATGATTTTACTTTCACAAGATAATCTCCTCAGGTGCTATCGAACTTTTCTGCTGTATACGTGTGCCATGTGGGCTGGGCTGCGGGTGACTCTCTTCTCATACTATTGTTACCTAGAGCATAACAACCTTCAAGAGACCATCCCAGAGTTGTCACGTCACGTGGGAGCTGCAGTCTACTTCATTCTCTTTTCTCTACCAGTATACTTACAGTTTTGTGTCCTATGTCTTCTGGTCTCATATTTTGCACAGGTTTGTGGTGCTTTTGTTTAATCCTTCTTTGTGAATATAGTAATGCAATAATAATAGTAATAATAATCTTCTTCGTTTCTTTCAACAAACCGACCGTATCCCACCGAGGCAGGGTGGCCCAAAAAGAAAAACAAAAGTTTATCTTTTTCAATTTAGTAATTTATACAGGAGAAGGGGTTACTAGCCCCTTGCTCCTGGCATTTTAGTCGCCTCCTACAACATGCATAGCTTACGGAGGAAGAATTCTGTTCCACTTCCCCATGGAGGTAAGAGGAGATAAACAAGAACAAGAACTAGTAAGAAAATAGAAGAAAACCCAGAGGGGTGTGTATATATATGCTTGTACATGTATGTGTAGTGTGACCTAAGTATAAGTAGAAGTAGCAAGACGTACCTGAAACCTTGCATGTTTATGAGACAAAAGTGGACACCAGCAATCCTACCATCATGTAAAACAATTACAGGCTTTTGTTTTACACTCACTTGGCAGGACGGTAGTACCTCCCTGGGCGGTTGCTGTCTACCAACCTACTACCTAGGAGTATTAATAATATATAATAATAATAATAATAATAATTTATTTTATTTTATTAAGACATTGGCCGATTCCCACCAAGGCAGGGTGGCCCGAAAAAGAAAAACTTTCATCATTCACTCCATCACTGTCTTGCCAGAGCCATGCTTACACTACAGTTATAAAACTGCAACATTAACACCCCTCTGTCAGAGTGCAGACACTGTACTTCCCATCTCCAGTGTCAGCATAGTTGCTGATCCCCTACATGTGTTGTATAGCTTATCTGAGTATCATAGTTAGTACCATCCATATGTTTTACATACACGACCCCTTTGCTAGACCTAATGACTAGTTTGTATGACGTCACGTGATCCCGCATGAGTGTTTGGGCCTCAGTTTCCCGTAATCCAAGCAGGCGACAGGACAGGTAATTTGGGCTCTCCCCCTTCATACTCTGCTAATATAAGTGTTACCATCCAACAAGTGTGTTTTACTCCAATCATCATATCTCCTACGAACCCCCACTACAAATGGTGCCAGCGGAGGGCCTGTAATTCTGGCGATTACAGCGATTTCTGGAGATAAATTTCTACTGAGCCGGTCGCCATTTTGTGACATTTTAGGCCTCCCGAGACGGGTGACGCTTAACATCCCAAGCCAGCTACCCCGAGCAAGCGTTCACCAGCCTATTGCTTCCTACTTACTGGTCAGTCTTTGTGTCTTAGTGTTTTATTTGCTTATTTGCATTACTTCCGAGGGGTTGACCCGGGTTTGCAAAGTAAGCCAAGCCACCAAGCCAGTCTGGGGGGGGGAGTCCAGCCCAGCTCTACACCGTTCCAGCCTTGCCTGCTAAACCAGCTTTCCACCCCTGCTGTGCTCATCGTTGCAAGTTCTCAAGCCAGTCTGTGTGAAGGGTTAAGCCAAGCCAGTCAGCAACCAACCCAGGTGACTTAACCCAGTACTTAAGCAAGCCATGTGGGTACGGTCTTCTCCATCGCTTTGTGCTTCCAGTTCTAGCTGTTCTGAGTGCTTTATCATCCCTGTGGTGTTGTGGTATTTTGTGGGTTTTTAAGCCAGCCCGCCTTAGAATATTTTCGTGCCTAGTGTGGGTGTCGAGTGGCTTACGCCGTTCATTCCATAGGCCCACGCGGTGTCTCAGCGCGGCGGCCTCAAGCACTCGCCCACCTTCCCACTACTACTGTATTTTTTTTTTACTCCTATCACGGGTTCTAGCACCATATTTTACGGACCACATAGGGGGTCAAGAGACAAGAGTGTTCCTTCGACCCTGTGCACCTACGTAAAAGCCTCCTGTGTGAGTCCATTGTCGATTTAAGAGCAAATTCATCGAGGCGTCAATGTGTTGAGAGTAGTGGAGTGCCGCACCAGCTACAACCAACCTTCCTCTACCTCATGTACTACTCTCATTCTCCACCAACGTCGCTACAGTGATAATATTTTTATAGAGACATTTGTGAGTGTTGAGACAATTTTGCAGTGATTCATGAGTGACATTTCTTTTCAGTGACTCTTGATCGGTGTTCATTATATCCTGTTTGCAGTATTTTTTCTCTTTCTTCAGTGTTAATTTTTGTGCTTTGTTTTTATGTCTGTTATGTTGTGTTAATTCTTTTTTATATACTGTACTTGAAGTAAGTACTTCAATGTTTTTCCTTGTTGTGTGCAATATACAAGCAGTATAAACTTGTGTTTACACTTCACAATTATCTTGTGTTCACAGTATTGTGTTCCTTGCCTAGTAATTTATACAGTGAAGTAATTCAGTAACTTGTAATCTTATATTCTGCATCACAACTCAGTGTTGTCTCAGTTATTTTTTTTTCTCCCAGCATTTGTGTATTCTTGCTTTTTTTTTTAATTCATTTGCCATTTTTTTTTCTCTGTGTGTTGAACGTTCTTGTATTAATTCTTTTTTTTTTTTAGCCAGTGTCTAATTTGTCTTATCTCCACAGCCATTATTTTGTTTGAAGCAAGACAATTATTTTCCAATTTTTCACACCCCCAAGCCTCATTGCAAAAAAATTCTCATAGTATTGTGCATATATTGATGTGTTGTGTTCCTGCCTTATTGTGAGTGTTAACCTTTCTCTGTTTTGTAATTTTTGCCCTTTATTATTTTTCATATTTCATTGAACAAATTCACTCTTAGTGCAATTTTTAACTTTTTTTAAAGTAAATCATTCTTTTGCTTGTTCAGTAAGTGTTGCTTAAGCTGCAATTAAGAGTTAAAGTGTTCAATCAGTTCATTCCTTGATCATTTTTTTTATTGTTTTTGTAAACTGCATTTTATTGTGTGTGTATTTTTTTTATTATTGCAATAATTCTTGTGTAAACATTGTGCTGCCATTAAATTTTTTCTTTCAGAAATTTTTATGTAGTGTTGTGTTGTGCAGTACTTTTGATTAGAAATTGTTATTTGCAATATTGCTACAGTTTATTTCAGTGCAATATTCTGTGATTTCAGTTTCACATTCCTTGTTCTGTGCATAATATTTTATTCTTGTGTGTCATTTTATTTTTTTTACATAGAATTGCTTTCCCAGTTTGTTTTAATTTTGCACAAGATTTATTGATTCCATTTTATCATTTTTGTTTGATTTATCATTTTTTGTTGAATTTCTTTATTGAATTGAGAGTAAAGACAACTCACTGTGCCATTAATTCACTTTAAAGTAAATTTGAGTAAATTTGATTTGAGTAAAGTAAAATTTCTCTTGATTTTCAAAGTGTTTTTTATCCAGTTGAGTAATTCTTTTCTCATGTGAGTTTTCCTTGCTTACAGTGTGACGTCAATTTTCTTTACTTATGCAGAATAGTTAAGCATTTTTTTTTTCTCCCATTTCAGCTTATTGTGTCATATATTCCATTTATTATTCTTGCTTTCATGTCCTTGAGTAAGTTCCCTGAGAAGATGTCCCAGTCACTTTTGAATGTTCACTTAGTGTATCATGCCAGTCAAAGTCAATACGAATCAGTCCACAGTACCAATATTCCCATACTGACTGAAAGACAATACCTAACCCTTGAGCAATGTGTTTGTTCTCACAGCTTGTATCTGAGATTTGTTAAAGTGTTGCAAAATGTGAAGTTCAGATTAAGTCCCTATAGATCCATGCATTGCTTATTAACGTAGCAAAGCAGTCAGGCACTAGTAACTCTGTCACTCCCATCTGTGTCCCACCTACACCTTCAGACATGCAGGATAGTGTTCCGTTGCCTCAAGCGTCCGAGGACACTCAGATTGCCTTGAGTGCTCAGCCTATCTCTGCAATGTCTGCTAGTTCAAGTAGTAGTTTCTCCACAGGGGACGCCTTGTCAGAAAACGATTACTTGAAACTAGTAATGTCATCTCTTGCTGATGTCGCAACCCGTTGCAGAAAGACGTCTCTGTTGGGGCTAGTGTACTCACTAGAGTGTCTATTGTTGTTCCTAGTGTTCCAGATGGTGATCCCATCCTAGTTGACAGTAATCCTTGCAATGTAAGAAGTTGTTTCTCGAGTAACTTTTACATGTTGTTAATGTTTGTAAGTGTAGCTTCTTTATATTTGATACCTCGTGTCACTGTGTGTGACTCAGATTGAATACCAGTATTGTCGACCATGTTCATTTCTTTTCCCCTGTGCTTGCAGTGAGAGATAGTAGATCCGTTCTCCCTTGCTTATATTGCGTGTTATAGCGTTACTTTTTTCAACCGGGGAGAGTCATCCACTCCACCGAGTTTGTTCATTCCTCCAGTAAGAAAGATCCGATCCCATGTGGTCTGGTGTGATTCGATTCCTGCTCCAGGAAGACCTTATTCTGACTGTGAAGCCACCAGCACCCATTAGTGACTTCGTCATGAGTCAAGAATTACTGTATCGAACAGCCAAGTTGGGTACTCCAAGCAGAAGAGTATACCAGTTAGTAATTCCACAGTCACTAGTGAATGTAGCTGTATCTTTTGTAGATACTTGTTCAGATCTCCCTCAGTCAAGGCATGTGTTAGCTATTGCAGAAGAATTCGATCCACCCAAAGACGATAAACATTCTGCATATGTAAATCTTACCCTTGCAGAGTTGGGCTTAAATGTATATAGCCTGTATAATTAGATGTCCAAGATGAATGAAGTTGTCAACTGTATGTTTTGTTATTAGCTGATCAGTTTTTCTGGACTCAAGTCCAGCCTGCCAGTTTCCCTGAATCCCTTCATAAATGTTACATTGCTCACACTCCAACAGCACGTCAGGTATTAAAAACCATTTGTCTCCATTCACTCCTATCAGATACACTCACGCATACTTGCTAGAAGTTCAAGCCCTTCACACATAAAACCTCCTTTACTCCCTCCCTCCGACCTTTCCAAGGCCGACCCCTACCCCACCTTCCCTCCACTACATATTTAAACACTCTTGAAGTCATTCTACTTTTTTCCAGCCTCTCTACATGTCTGAACCACCTCAACAACCCCTCCTCAGCCCTCTGGATAATAGTTTTGGTAATCCCGCACCTCCTCCTAATTTCCAGACTATGAATTCTCTGCATTATATTTACACCACACATTGCCCTTAGACATGACATGTCCACTGTCTCCAGCCTTCTTCTTGCAGTATTCACCATCCATGCTTCACACCCATATAAGAGTGTTATTATAACTATACTCTCATACGTTCTCCTCTTTGCTTCCACAGACAAAGTACTTTGTCTCCACAGACTCCTAGGTACACCACTCACCCTTTTCCCCTCATCAATTTTGTGATTCACCTCATCCTTCATAGACCCATCTGCTGACACATCCACTCCTAAATATCTGAATACATTCACCTTTTCCATACTCTCTCCCTCCAATCTGATATCCAGTCTTTCGTCACCTAATCTTTTTGTTATCACCTTATTCTTTCCTATATTCACTTTTAATTTTCTTTTTTCATACCCTACCAAACTTATCTACCAACCTCTGCAGCTTCTCTTCAGAATCTCCCTAAAGCACAGTGTCATCAGCAAAAAGGAACTGTGACAACTCCCACTTTGTGTTAGATTCTTTATCATCTAGCCCCACATCTCTTGCCAAGACCCGCGTATTCACTTCTCTTACAACCTATGTATAAATACTCTATTGAAAAACCACGGTGACATCACACATCCTTGTCTAAGGCCTACTTTTACTGGGAAATAATCTCCCTCTCTCCTACATACTCTAACCTGAGCCTTACTATCCTCATAAAAACTCTTCACTGCTTTCAGTAACCTACCTCCTATTCCATATACCTACAACATCTGCCACATTGCCCCCCCTATCCACCCTGTCATATGCCTTTTCTAAATCCATAAATGCCATGAAAACCTCTTTACCCTTATCTAAATACTGTTCACCTATATGTTTCACTGCAAGTACTTTGTGTTCACACCCCCTACCTATCCTAAAGCCTTCTTATTCATCTGCTATCCTGCCATCCATCTTACTCTTAATTCTTTCAATAATAACTGTACCATACACTTTACCAGGTATACTCAAGAGACTTTTTTTTTTTTTTTTTTTTTTAAAGTTGGCCGTCTCCCACTGAGGCAGGGTGACCCAAAAAGAAAGAAAATCCCCCAAAAGAAAATACAGTGGACCCCCGGTTAACGAACTTTTTTCATTTCAGTAGTATGTTCAGGTGCCAGTACTGACCGAATTTTTTCCCATAAGGAATATTGTGAAGTAGATTAGTCCATTTCAGACCCCCAAACATACACGTACAAACGCACTTACATAAATACACTTACATAATTGGTCGCATTTGGAGGCGATCGTTAAGCGGGGGTCCACTGTACTTTCATCATCATTCAGCACTTTCACCTCACTCACACGTAATCACTGTTTTTGCAGAGGTGCCCAGAATACAACAGTTTAGAAGCATATATGTATAAAGATACACAAGATATCCCTCCAAAGTGCCAATATCCCAAACCCCTCCTTTAGAGTGCAGACATTGTACTTCTCATTTCCAGGACTCAAGTCCGGCTATATAAAAATAACCGGTTTCCCTGAATCCATTCACTAAATATTACCCTACTCACACTCCAACAGCTCGTCAGGTCCCAAATACCATTCATCTCCATTCACTCCTATCTAACATGCTCACACATGCTTGCTGGAAGACCAAGCCCCTCGCCCACAAAACCTCCTTTACCCCTTCCTTCCAACCTTTTTGAGGACGACCCCTACCCCGCCTTCCTTCCCCTACAGATTTATACGCTCTCCATGTCATTCTACTTTGATCCATTTTCTCTAAATGACCAAACCACCTCAACAACCCCTCTTCAGCCCTCTTGACTAATACTTTTATTAACTCCACACCTTCTCCTAATTTCCACACTCCGAATTTTCTGCATAATATTTACACCACACATTGCCCTTAGACAGGACATCTCCACTGCCTCCAACCATCTCTTTGCTGCAGCATTTACAACCCAAGCTTCACAGCCATATAAGAGTGTTGGTACTACTATACTTTTATACATTCCCTTTTTTGCTGCCATAGATAACGTTTTTTTGTCTCTACATATACCTCAATGCACCACTCGCCTTTTTTCTCTCATCAATTCTATGATTTATCTCATCCTTCATAAATCCATCTGCACTCTCTTTTGTCCCCTTTGCCATTATACAAAGGAACTATGCATGCTCTCTGCCAATCCCTAGGTACCTTACCTTCTTCCATACATTTATTAAATAATAGCACCAACTACTCCAAAACTATATCCCCACCTGCTTTTAACATTTCTATCTTTATACCATCATTCCCAGCTGCCTTACCCCCTTTCATTCTACCACTGCCTCACGAACTTCCCCCACACTCACAACTGGCTCTTCCTCATTAATAATAATAATATGTAATAATTGTTATTCTCTTGTGGTTTATCTCTGGTTAGCCCACTACTTTATAATTGATGTGATTTCTTATGTATTATTCTACATACACAATGGAACTCCAGTTTTCGTGTGGTCTGCATATCATACAATTTGGATTTAGAACACTTTTTTGGGCGAAACTTTGGTCCAGATTTCGCACCTTCATCCGGAAATTGTACATATCAGACACGTTTGCCTGGGCCACTCATATGTTCATGACTCACTCTTGGGCACATTATATGGCTTATTTTACATTAATGTAGTCATTTTCATTAATCCATCTATGATATTTTCTTCAAAATTATATAAGGAACACGTTACATAGCATATAAACATGAATTTTTGATATGCTATGGAGGGGTGGTAGTCAGTGGAAGGAAAACATTTTGTTTTCTCTGTACTGTGTATGTATTTTACTTTTCATTGTGTTTTTTAATGCCTAGTTCTCTTACTAACTTAATTTATTTTTTGTTAATATTTTTGGGTGTCTGGAACGGATTAATTGTATTTACATTATTTCTTATGGGAAATATTAATTCGGTTTTCGTACGTTTTGGATTTAGAACAACGCTCTGGAATGGATTAAGTACGAAAACTGGAGTTCCACTGTACCTTAACCCTTGTGCACTAGTCATTGGAACATTATTTCACCTTGTCTCTCAGTTACTGAGTGTGTCAGATCCACCCATGTGAGTCAGTGACTCACATGACACTTATTTTTTGTAATCATTGTAAGCTTTTCTTTTTGGCAGTAAAGATTTGAATATGAAATGTAAACATGAGGTAACATTCATAATTTGAATATTAAACAAGTTACACTTGTAGTTCTTCCTCTCTTGTGACTGCAACCATGTGTTGCATGAATGGGTCATCTTTGATTAACCTGCTCTGGCTATTTGCAATAGTTTTATTAATTCCTCATGAATTATCTTTTTTTTTTTTTTTTTACCATCTCGGCAATTTTCTCACCAAGGTAGAGTAACTTTAAAAGGGAAACATTTGCTAAAACTTATTCCCTAGCAGATTTTCCAGAAGTGGATAAACATCATAATTTAAATGTCCCTCTGAACATTAGTCCCCACTAATCCTTCAAAATTATCCATATTAATATAAAACATTCAAACCCAACAATTGTAAAGACTAGTTTGGTTGCAGATTAACAAGAAAGGAAGATATCTGTAGGTTGAGTGTTGGTCAGTGTTCTAGTTAAGCTGTAAGTACAGTACTAGAGTGTAATACAGTACATCATAATGTATATTGTTCCATTGTAATACCAAATTTCATTGTTTTAAATAGTACTAAACTGTAATACATCACATTGTAAATTGTTTTAAATTGGTACATTGTAATACTGTAATCTTTATTAACTAATTCAATAGTGTAATAAGTCTCTACTAGACTTATCAAAGCCATGTAGCATTACCTTATAGAATATTCAATTCTCCTGTACTCACTGTACCTCATCTAATGACCATATGAACTATATATTATCACCTTCCTAATCTTAAGTTAATCTTTAACCCTTTCAGGGTTTTGGCCGTACTAGTACGGCTTACGCACCAGGGTTTTTGACGTACTAGTACGCCCAAATTCTAGCGCCCTCAAATCTAGTGAGAGAAAGCTGGTAGGCCTACATATGAAAGAATGGGTCTATGTGGTCAGTGTGCGCAGTATAAAAAAAATCCTGCAGCACACAGTGCATAATGAGAAAAAAAAAAATTTGACCGTGTTTTTGGATTAAAATAGCGACTTTGCACTGTATTTTTGTATAGTATTTATTGTTGTATTCTAGTTTTTCTGGTCTCATTCTATAGAATGAAGACATATTACAGAAATTGAGATGATTTTGACTGATTTTACAATGAAAAGTACCTTGAAATTGAGCTCAAAGTAGCAGAAATGTTCGATTTTTACCAAAGTTCAAAAGTAAACAAATCATGCTAAGCGTGCAATACACGTCAACTGGTGAGTCTAATATTCTTTCACAAGTGCGCCAATATTATTTATACCATTTTTTAAACTAATGCAGTAGTCTGCATAACAGTAAATCTTCTATTTTTTGTGAGAATAAAAATTCAAAGTGGAAAGCAAAAGAATGTAAGAGGGGCGTTGGGACATGACTAATGAACAGAGGAAATGTCATTTTAGTGCTAGGAATGTCTTTCTTGTTTATTCTGGACCCTATTTGGAAATTGGCATCTTTTGAAATTTGTGTGAAATTGGCAAATTTGCTAAATTCTGACCACTGTATTGGATAGTTGAAATAGGTAAATGGGTGGTTTCTTGCACTCATTCTAGCGAAATATTCATGATTTTTGTGAACTAGTACAGTGGAATTGGCCAAAAATAGGGCTCAAAGTGGGCAAAATCACCAATGCGCAAACATCGTCAAGATCGCTAACTTCGCGAGAGCATAATTCCGTAAGTTTTCCATCAAATTTCATACTTTTGGTGTCATTATGATTGGGAAAAGATTCTCTATCTTTTCATAAGAAAAAATAATTTTTTTTTTTTTTGAAATTTGGGCGACCCTGAGAACAAGTCTCTGAGAGGGCCTGTTGACCCTGAAAGGGTTAAGCTTGCCCAAAATGCTCTGCATACAAAGGGGCTTTTGGCATGTACACCCAACTATTATATTCCTTTGTACAACCTTGTAACTTGTCAAAATAAACATCTTAATCTTAAAGGAAATACATATTTGCAGACAACAATCTAGACAGTATATTCTACTCTTAACTTAGTACAATACAGTTTATGTATACTTCTTTCAACAAACCAGCAGTATCCCACTGAGGCAGGGTGCCCCAAAGAGAAAAAACGAAAGTTTCTCTTTTTAACTTTAGTAATATATACAGGAGAAGGGGTTACTAGCCTCTTGCTCCCAGCATTTTAGTCGCCTCTTACGACATGCATGGCTTTTGGAGGAAGAATTCTGTTTCACTTCCCCATGAAGAGTTTATATATACGTGTTAGTATAATTTACCTTCTTAGGAAGGCACACAGCCACACAGTGCGAACTACCACTAGGGCCCTGATGGTCACCAAGTCAAATCTTAATTTTTCATCTGAGCTGTAGTGTCTGCTCACCTCTTGAAAAACAGTGATAGAGTAAATAATGGTCAAAGTGTTTCTTTTTTTGGGTCACCCTACCTTGGTGGGAGATAGACACTGTTAAAAAATTTATTACTTTCATGGTGGAAAATGGCTAATGTGTTAAAAAACATACAGTACAGAACTATATATAAATAATGTTTTCCACATTTTTCAGATTGTGCGAAGCACTGAGGATCGATACCAGCCAACAAGGTGGAGGCAAGTAAAAAGTATTTTGTGTACTGCATATGTTTCTTTAAAACCCATATTGTGTCCCTTTTATATTCTAAAAGTTAAAAGCATTATCTCATAGTACAGTTGATCATCAATAATGGCTCCCTCAGGAAGGGTCTGTGCTAAGTTTTCAACAACACCAAATGATCACACTTTTTTTTTAATTGTCCCTTATTGTTGCATATTCATTTTCCACATTTTCTATTTAGGTGCTAGATTGAACAGAACTGCTGGATAATGTAGAATGGTGAATAACTAATTGCTAGATAATGAATGACCTGTGCAATACTGTACAGTCAACCTCAATATAATGGACTAATGGGGGGGGGGTGAGAGAGATAGGTAATCCTGGGCAGATGGTACCAGTCCGATGTTTTGGAATCTCCTGAACTACTTGGTTGGAGCACCACAAGTAAGATAAATAAGGGCCGGTAGTAGTCGGACAATGTTAATTAGTCCAATTAACAAGTACCTTGCTCCCTTATCTGGCGTTTACCCTGGATGACCATGCCAGGAGCAGAGCTGGTATTAGAAAAAATAAACTGGTTACCAATGGTTATGCAAATATAACATTTAAGAATGAAAAAGAGTGGTATTAAATGCCAAAATCATTACTGGTAACCACAAACAAAAGAAAACAATGAACAGTAATGCTCCTGGTAGATCACCTTACCTGATCAGGAGAAGAGTAGAGGTGAAGTGACTCTCCAAACTTCAACCCACACCAGGTAAGGTCATTACTACCAGGAGTAGAAATTGAAGCACATCAGACACCAGGAACTAGAGTTTTGCCCCAGCCCGCCAGAGGGAAGTGTGCGACATAACTCGCTAATGGTTCCTGGTTGCCTGAACAACCCTAACCCCACTTATAACCCACTTTTCCCTCACACTCTCTTAGGGTCAAATGAGTGTCCGAGGTCACTTCAAAGCACCTCTGAAACACTGCTTTTGTGTAGAGTTTTTTGAAGTTAGAAATGATCTGCTGGCCTATGGGCTGGATGAGAGGAGTGGTATTACAACCCAGGTTCTCAGAGGCCTGCTATCCTGTGTGTAAAGGGAGCAAAATAAACACAGCAGAAAAAGTGACTTGTATTATCCTTCGCCAAGTATAAACAGCAATATATACACTATATACACTATGTACAGCAATAGGTATTAGTGCATGCCACGGTAATCAAGGCAAAGAAGCTGCCAATAGAACAGCAGACTACCGTGCTTCAACCAGCTTTAGAATGGAAATGACAAGGGTAAAAACATGCGTGGTAACCACGTCACCGTTACAATTGCCTGATCCACATTATGATTGCTTGAACCTAGACACTGATCTGATGATGGGGTCCTGATCATCCGACCCTTAGTTTCTGGTTTGCTGGTTGGGGAGGTAGCCTTTTAATGAGGGTGTGTACATGCGCCGAATGAAGGTTACGTACTCTTTGCATGCCACAAGTGGCGTTAGGAGACAAGAACTTCACTGTTATAAAACGGAAGTCTCTGAACAAGTGGTCTTCCAAGTCTGGAGGATGAGCAGGAGCATTGTCCAGTACCAGGAGGCACTTAAGTGGCAATTTCTTTTCCAGGAGGTATTTTTTCACACTGGGGCCAAACACATCATTGACCCACTCTTTGAAAACGTGCCTTGTGACCCATGCCTTATTATTAGCTTTCCACATCACACACAATCTGTTCTTGACGACATTGTTTTTCTTGAACACTCTGGGATTTTCACAGTGATACACCAGTAAAAGCTTCACTTTGAAATCCCCATTAGCATTAGCACAGAACAAAAGAGGAAGCCTGTCTTTCATAGGCTTGTGTCCTGGCAGTGCTTTTTCCTCCTGCATAATGTAGGTCCTCTTTGGTATTTTCTTCCAAAAGAGGCCTGTTTCGTCACAATTGAACACTTGTTGGGGAAGGAATCCTTCAGCCTCTGTGTTCCCCTTGAATTCCTGCACAAATTTTTCAGCCGTACATTTGTCAGAACTTGCAGCCTCCCCATGCCTTACCACACTGTGTATTCCACTTCGCTTCTTGAATCTGTTGAACTAGCCTTTGCTGGCCCTAAATTCACTAACAGCAGCACTTGTTCCAGGCATTTTCTTTACAAGATCCACATCCAGCTGCCTTGCCTTCTCACAAATCATCGACTCCGCAACCCTATCTCATGCTAATTGTTTTTTGGTGATCCACAAAACCAACAACTTCTCCATATCTTCCATTATCAGTGACCTTTATTTGGTTAGCACATTTACTCCTTTCTCCATGGGGAAGTGGAACAGAATTCTTCCTCCATAAGCCATGTGTGTCGTAAGAGGTGACTAAAATGCCAGGAGCATTGGTCTGGTAACCCCTTCTCCTGTATGCATTACTGTAGTTGAAAAGAGAAACTTTTGTTTTTCTGAGGTCACTTCAAAGCACCTCTGAAACACTGCTGTTAGAAATGATCTGCTGGTCCATGGGCTGGATGAGAGGAGTGGTATTACAACCCAGGTTCTCAAAGGCCTGCTATCCTGGGTGTAAAGGGAGCAAAATAAACACAGCAGAAAAACTTTGACTTGTATTATCCTTCACCATCTGAGCAAAAACCTAATGGAAAAATATATAAATAAAGAAACAACTCTAGGAATAATAAGAATATTGTCTTTCGTGGATTTTACTTAAAATTTAAATATAAAAGTGGCCGTTGGTTCTGGTGCTGTGTTTGGGCAGGAGTAGGTAAGGCCCTGGATGGATCTCTGATGTTAAAGACGATGTAGGTAATCCTGGGCAGATGGTACCAGTCCGATGTTTTGGAATCTCCTGAACTACTTGGTTGGAGCACCACAAGTAGGATAAATAAGGGCCGGTAGTAGTAAGGATATATTAAAGAAAGGTATAGGGTAAAGAGAGTTGTTTGTGATACATAGTATTGTATCTTGGAAAGGATGCCACTGATTTGGAAGTTTTCTTGGAGATATGTTGGATGTGAGAATGAAATTTGAGATTACAATCAAGGAGAAGACCTAGAAATTTACCCTCAGTGTGTCTTGATAAAGGGGAACCATTTATCGATATAAGTTGGATATTTAAGGCTGTTTCCAAACAACCTGAAGTATGTTTTGTCCATGTTGAGAGTGAGTTTGTTGGTCATCATCCAGGTATATATTTTTAGCAGCTCATTGTTTACAGTGTCTCTAAGTATAGCTGGGTTTGAATGGGAGTAAACATAAGTAGTGTCATCTGCGAATAGAACTGGTTTAACCCTTTGACTGTCGCAAGCCCCAATCCTAAAGTGTCTCCTGGTGTCGCAAGATATTAAAAATAAAAATTAATTTTTCTTAAGAAAATGTTAAGATTATTTTTCTGATTGTTTTAGTCCAAAAAAAAATTTTTTTCGCCATCAGTACTTACTGAGATATAGAGGCGTGAAGTTTGCAGAAAATGAGCCACATATGGCAACAGCAGCGACTGCCGCTCACCCGGTAAACTTTGGTTTACTTTCATTCAAAGGTTTCTTGTTTTTTTTCACTATTTTATTTTTTCACATAACTTTTGTGGCCTGTGAGACCAAAGTATGGTGCAGTGTTCATATATACACTTGTTGAATGTAACACAATTATAGCAAAATCATTAGTATTGTCATAATGTTTATAAAACTTGTTTACACAAATAACAATATAAAAAATTGTTTATTACGATTGTTCTATAATATATATACATATGTACAATCACTGGACACTTTTCTAGAACTGCTGCAGCTTGTGGAATTCTTTGAAACATGGGTATAAGCACAATGATATTTTACACTCCTCACACATAAAACGAGTGTCTCTGCATTTTTGTGGGCATTTTGTGGTATGTCCACAAACAAAACACCTCTTCTGAGCATTTTTCTTGAGAGCAGTAGCAAGCAGTGGTATGGGGTAGTGATCACCAGGCCTCAGACGAGATGACATGTGTTGATAATTTCGTGGGCACTGGTCTATTGCAAGTGTTGTTCCTTAGTACTTGAATATTATTTGTCTGATGACTGACAAACAAAATTCACCATATTTGGGTTTGTTTTTGTTCTTCAACTTATACATATTATAAGCATTCAGCATGGAAATGTCAAGAAGATGGAAAAAGAGTTTTATGTACCACTTATAACTCTTGCAAACACAATCAGCAAACCCAATCTGCATGTCACATTTGTCCACTAACTGCATATTGAGGTTGTAATCCATCACAGCTGCAGGTTTTACAATGGGTTCATTGGTCTCTGTTCTGCTTGCCAATGTCTACCATTTCGTTTCGGTGAACTGATGTCAACAGTGTGACATCGCGTTTGTCATGCCATCGAAATGCCATGATGTCATTGACAGCAAACACCTGAACTTCACCTCTATGAGTGCCAGTGTCTAACCTAGGCATATGCTTAAGATTTCTACGCACTGTGCCACACACATCTGTCATGTTCACTCGCAAGAAATCACTGAGTAAAGGGCTTGTGTACCAGTTGTCAGTGTATAAAATATGCCCCTTACCAAGATATGGTTCATCATTGTTCTAACCACATCACCAGAGATACCCAGTAACTTCCTGGTATCTTGCAATGTTTTACTGACAATGTACACAATTATATCTAAAACCAGACCACTTTTGCAATCACACAGCACAAATAACTGTATACCAAAGCGTTTCCTCTTGCTTGGTATATACTGCTTGAATGAGAGTCTTCCTTTGAACAAAATCAATGACTCATCAATAACAAGCTTCCTGAAGGGATAAAAATACATACAGCACTTTTGTTTCAGGCACATAAACACATTTCTGTCACTTCTGTCACTTCTGTCAGGCCTTGTTTTGTCTGAAAAGTGTAGCATACATAACAGTAGCACAAATCTATTCACTGGTATAATGTCACTGAAAGCTGGGGTTGAAATCAGGCGGTCTGTCGACCAGTATGTGTTGATACTGTGCTTATACACATGTGGCATAAACATTATTGTGGCAAAGAACAGATACATCTCTGCCACAGTTGTGTCCTTCCACTGGTGCAAGCATGATCTTGGTGAAAGAATTGTGTTTGCCATGGTGTACTCATAGTATGTATTGCTTTCCCTGACAATTATGTCCATCAGGGGTTCATCGAAGAACAACTGAAAGCATTCCAGTTCAGTGACATAGTTCCCAAGTGTACATGATGGCCGTATTCCACTTTGTGTTTCATCAAAGTAATGGGGACTGGGAACAAACTCGTCACCTTGCTGCCAATCCCAGATGCAGTCAGCTGGTGGGTTCTGGATATTGAAACGTGGTTGTGCAGGTTGTGGTAGATGTTGTGGGAGTGTGGGGTTGGGTGAGGCTGGTTGTGGTTGTGCAGAGTCAGCAGCGTTGGTAGTAGCGTGACCTGCTGCTGGTGCCACATGACTCATGCCACCATCACTATCACCACCACCACCTGCTGCCTCACTCACATCATTCATACCCATCGTAACAATATGTCATCTTCACTCTCAGTTCATGGTGTAGGGCCACAGGATGTGCTCTGAGATTTACTCCTTCCCCTTGGAACAGCATATGACACACTACCAGACCGCATGCTACACCGTATATATTGCCGCTTCATTGGGGAATATTCACCCTCACTGTCACAACTAGAACTGCTTTCAATAGCTTTGAAATCACTATCACTTTCACTGCTCACATCTGAGTCTTGTACATGGGCAAATAGTTTTCTCTTTCATCCTGGTACAGGTGAACATGAACGAGCCAGCCCAGCACCAGAGGTGGAAGGTCGTGGGTCATCTGGCTTTTCATCACTAATTATGTTATCCTGGGCACTGTTTTTGGTCACACCCACTTGAAAACCATGGAATTCACTTTCACTGACACTTCCATCGCTGTTAGCGCTATCACTTGGGAACAAAAGACCTCCAATCCGCCGAGGAGTGAGGTACTTCTTACCGCGAGGCATGGTGAAAATGGACTACCAAGATGGTGTTCCCACAACGCACCACTGAGTCCCAGATTTTTTCACGGTGTGCACACTCACCACTCAGACCCATTCTCTCTCATGTAGGCCTACCAGCCCTCTCCTGCTTGATTTGAAGTCGCTAGCATTTATGCGTATAAATATGTCAAACACGGTGGCTCGTAAGACGTATATATATGACTGAAACAGTCAAGAGGTTAAGGAGTTAGGATGTATTGGGGAGGTCATTGATGTAGATGAGTTAGAGGAGTGGGCCTAGGACACTACCCTGGGGCACTCCAACAGCTACAGGCTGGATAGTGGAGTTGACTCCATTTGCATATATGTACATACAGTACAGTACCTTATTTTTTCTGAGGCAAGGTGACCCAAAAAGAAAGAAAATCCCCAAAAAGAAAATACTTTCATCATTATTCAACACTTTCTCCTCACTCATACGTAATCACTGTCTTTGCAGAGGCACTCAGATATGACAGTTTAGAAGTCCCTCCAAACTTCCAGTATCCCTTTAATCCTTAAACTGTCCAAACGTTGAGCTACATTCACTCTTGTAGCACTCCGAATATATGGAAAAATTAAAAAATCTTTTTTTTTTAAATAAAGAGCACATTTTTCTACATGTTATAGGATAAAAAAAATTTAGGGTCAGTACTTACCAAGATATAAGACTGCAAGTTGGCTGTGGATGCTCACCTGACGGCAACATCGACTCCTGCCGCTTGCAGAAGTGTTGCCTATATACCTTTTTTCTCATTTTTATTTTAATTTATATATTTTTTATGTTTGGATAATTACAATTTATAATAGTTCTTGTGATTTCATAGCCAATCTTTGTTCTGACACTAATATTAGGTAATGAAATAGTACTCAAATAGTCACAATCACATTGACAGGTGAACATTTACACCTGCCTGGGCTATTTACTGTTGTCTAGAAGTATATCCAAAGTATTTGTAGGTCCCAGCAATGTTTTAGACATGCTGGAGTATACCTTGAAACATGGTGCTATGAAAGGCATCCCTATACATACTGTTAACAGCCCTGTGACATTTGATAAATGCCCACTGCTCCAGCTAACCCTCGCTGTATTTGTTATTGCTGTTACACACAAACATGTCTTGTCTGTCTGTCTATCTGCCTATCTATCTATCTCTTTGTCTATCTGGCAGCCTGTCTGTCTCTGCTTATCTGTCTAGCTCTGCTTATCTTTTTTTTCTGTCTGTCTAGAGTACACATATATGTGAAACTCCTTGAAGAATGGTGTTATGACAACTGTTGACAGCCCAGTGACATTTGATAAATGGGCACTTGGGAGCCCTGGCTTTATTTGTTTTCACTGATACACACAAACATGTTTGTCTGTCTGTCTATTTTTACTTGGAATTTTTGGGTTATCCTAGGTAATTTACACTGTGTATAATGGTACTTATGTGTACATGTGAGACAGATATATAGATAAACAGAGATATTGACAGAGAGATGGCCAAAGTTAGCCAAAGCCAGCCAGCCAGCCAGCCAGCCGGCCAGCCAGCCGGCCAGCCGGCCAAATACATAAGAAAGAAGGAACACTGCAGCAGGCCTACTGGCCCATGCAAGGCAGGTCCATGTCCCCCCCATGACCCACCTAGTAGGTCACATCCACTGAAGGAAGGAGCATGACATCAGACCTAATAGCACAAGCTAGTCAGGTCCAACTCACACCCACCCACACTCACTCATGTACACCTACCATCTGACTTACGACCTGCTCGACATACGACGACTTGACTTATGACCATGTTTTTTATGCCAAATTTCTGGGAAATAAACAAGTGTTTGTGTTGTACACAGTGTTTATCCTAAACCTTACAGTATAAAATACAGTACTAACAGCATAAAAAGTAAAGTACAACATGAAATACCAAAATAAGACAATAAAATAAAGTCATTACAAAAATGTTATGTTGATATTCAGTAGTAAAGTTTGACTTACGTCCATTTCGACTTACGACTGGCTTCTCGGAACCGAACTCGGTCGTAAGTCGGATGGTAGGTGTATTTAGCTAACCCCTCGCTGTATTTGTTATCACTGTTAGACACAAACATGTCTGTCTGTCTATCTATCTGTCTATCTGGCTATCTATCTGTTTCTGTCTATCTGTCTGCCTGCCTGTCTGTCTCTGCTTATCTGTCTTTCTGTCTGCCTGGAGTATACATATATGAAACTCCTTGAAGAATGGTGTTATGACATCTGTTGACAGCCCAGTGACATTTGGTGACATTTGATAACTGGGCACTCAGGAACCCTGGCTTTATTTGTTTTATTTGTTTTCACTGATACACACAAACATGTTTGTCTGTCTGTCTATCTATATGTCTGTCTGTCTGTCTGTCTGTCTGTCTGTCTGTTTATCTTTGCCTGGAATTTTTGGGTTATCCTCGGTAATTTACATTATGTATAATAACTGTACTTATGTGTACATGTGAGACAGAGATATAGACAGAGAGAGATATAGACAGCCAAAGCAAGCCAGCCAGACAGCTGGCCAGCCTGCCGGACACATAAGAACATAAGGAAGAAGTAACCCTGCAGCAAGCCTACTGGCCCATGCAAGGCAGGTCCGTGTACCCCCCCCTCGGCTTAGATCAATGACTCACCTAGTCAGGTCACATCCACTGAAGGAAGGAGCATGACATCAGACCTGGTAGCACAAGCTAGTCAGGTCCAACTCACACCCACCTACACTCATATATTTATCTAACCTTTTTTTACTTTCCTCTTAAAAGGGGAGTGTTAATGCGACATGGCATCAGTGAATCCCTGGTGTTAGC
Source organism: Cherax quadricarinatus (assembly GCF_026875155.1). Classification (NCBI taxonomy): domain Eukaryota; kingdom Metazoa; phylum Arthropoda; class Malacostraca; order Decapoda; family Parastacidae; genus Cherax; species Cherax quadricarinatus. Next base: position 7,276,415 of record NC_069442.1, on the reverse strand, counting down.
CAGGCTATTTGTTCTAACTGGTGCTCCCACAAAGTACTAGCTGGTCCCAGATTTTTTTAATACTGCACACACTGAGTGCACAGACCCATTCTTTCATCTCTAGGCAACTCAACCCTGTTGTGCCAAATTTGAAGGAATGAAAAATAAAACGTAGATCTACGTTTGGAGCACTATACGTGCAAACGTAGGTCTACATTTGGACAGTTTAAGGGTTAAAGTGCAGGCATTGTACTTCCCATTTCCAGGACTCGTGTCTGGCTAAATCTATAATAACCGGTTTCCCTGAATCCCTTCACTAAATATTATCCTGCTCACACTCCAACACTTCATCACATCCCACAAACCATTTGTATCCATTTACTCTTATCTAACATGCTCACACACGCTTGCTGGAAGTCCAAGCCCCTCGCCCACAAAACCTTCTTTACTCCCTCCCTCCAACCTTTTTTGAGGACAACCCCTACCCCTCCTTCCTTTCCCAACAGATTTATATGCTCTCCAAGTCATTCTACTTTGATCCATTCTCTCTAAATGACCAAACCACCTCAACAACCCCTCTTCAGTCCTCTGACTAATACTTTTAGTAACTCTACACCTCCTCCTAATTTCCACACTCCAAATTCTCTGCATATTATTGCTCCAGCTGCCTCCTCGCTGCAGCATTTACAACCCATGCTTCACACCCAAGTAAGAGTGTTGGTACTACTATACTTTCATACATTCCCTTCTTTGCCTCCATAGATAACGTTTTTTGTCTCCACAGATACCTCAGTGCACCACTCACCTTTTTTCCTTCATCAATTCTATGGTTAACCTCATCCTTAATAAACCCCTCCACTGACACGTCATCTCCCAAATATCTGAAAACATTCACTTCTTCCTTATTCCCTCTCTCCAATGTGATATCCAATTTTTCTTTATCTAAATCATTTGATACCCTCATCACCTTACTCTTATCTGTGTTCAATTTCAACTTTCTACCTTTACACACACTCCCAAACTCATCTACTAACCTTTGCAACTTTTCTTTAGAATCTCCCAGAAGCACAGTATCATCAGCAAAAGTAACTGTGTCAACTCCCAACTAATTAGGAATAGAAAAAAATTATTTTTTATTATTAACACACTGGCCGATTCTCACCAAGGCAGGGTGGCCCGAAAAAGAAAAACTTTCACCATCATTCACTCCATCACTGTCTTGCCAGAAGGGTGCTTTACACTACAGTTTTTAAACTGCAACATTAACACCCCTCCTTCAGAGTGCAGGCACTGTACTTCCCATCTCCAGGACTCAAGTCCGGCCTGCCGGTTTCCCTGAATCCCTTCATAAATGTTACTTTGCTCACACTCCAACAGCACGTCAAGTATTAAAAACCATTTGTCTCCATTCACTCCTATCAAACACGCTCACGCATGCCTGCTGGAAGTCCAAGCCCCTCGCACACAAAACCTCCTTTACCCCCTCCCTCCAAACTTTCCTAGGCCGACCCCTACCCCACCTTCCTTCCACTACAGACTGATACACTCTTGAAGTCATTCTGTTTCGCTCCATTCTCTCTACATGTCTGAACCACCTCAACAACCATTCCTCAGCCCTCTGGACAACAGTTTTGGTAATCCCGCACCTCCTCCTAACTTCCAAACTATGAATTCTCTGCATTATATTCACACCACACATTGCCCTCAGACATGACATCTCCACTGCCTCCAGCCTTCTCCTCACTGCAACATTCATCACCCGTGCTTCACACCCATATAAGAGCATTGGTAAAACTATACTCTCATACATTCCCCTCTTTGCCTCCAAGGACAAAGTTCTTTGTCTCCACACACTCCTAAGTGCACCACTCACCCTTTTCCCCTCATCAATTCTATGATTCACCTCATCTTTCATAGACCCATCCGCTGACACATCCACTCCCAAATATATGAATACATTCACCTCCTCCATACTCTCTCCCTCCAATCTGATATCTAATCTTTCATCACCTAATCTTTTTGTTATCCTCATAACCTTACTCTTTCCTGTATTCACTTTTAATTTTCTTCTTTTGCATACCCTACCAAATTCATCCACCAACCTCTGCAACTTCTCTTCAGAATTTCCCAAGAGCACAGTGTCATCAGCAAAGAGCAACTGTGACAACTCCCACTTTATGTGTGATTCTTTATCTTTTAACTCCATGCCTCTTGCCAAGACCCTATCTTTCAACCCCATCTATAAATATATTAAACAACTATGGTGACATCACACATCCTTGTCTAATGCCTACTTTTACTGGGAAATAATTTCCCTCTTTCCTACATACTCTAACTTGAGCCTCACTATCCTCGTAAAAACTCTTCACTGCTTTCAGTAACCTACCTCCTACACCATACATCTGCCACATTGCCTCCCTATCCACCCTGTCATATGCCTTTTCCAAATCCATAAATGCCACAAAAACCTCTTTAGCCTTATCTAAATACTGTTCACTTATATGTTTCAAAATAACCTAAACAAATGCTGTAATGTTTTTCTGCAGGACAGTATCAGGACACACTATTGGAGTTTTACTGGCAAATTTGGTGGTGTTTGTGACCAACTTGACATGTGCAATCCTCATCAAAGAAGCTGAGCATCAGATGCCTGGTAAGTGTGTGGTATAGTTCTCTGTCTCTTTAGTATCACCCAGTGGTCTATTGGAAAGCTTTAATAGAAGTCTACTACTATTTTATAGGAAGTTGTTTACACTTCTTTAATACAGTTTATATAGTCATATTACATATTTGTAATACTGAAAATGAGTAGAGGCAAGCGGTTTTTATGACAACATGCTGATGGAGTATGAGCTAGGTAGTGTTTATATGAAGAAAGTATTCGAGAAAACTGGTTAATTAGACTTTAGATCTGAAGGGGGGAAGTACAGTGCCTACACTCTACTGTGAAAAATAGTACCCTCTCTCCCTAACATATCCCAACATCAGCTAAATATGAGAAAACTGTTTATCCATATTCTCATTGCCACAAACATATTGAAAACAATATGTATTCTTATTCTCATTATCTGTACTCCTCATTATGTATAATGATTATCCAACCTGTAATTCTTAAAATAATTAAACTTGATAAAAGTCATATAGCATGTACTAATATGATATTCAATTCACTTATATTCATTGTAACTCCTAATTTTATTTTTACAACCACTTTAGAGACTGTACAGTTGGCTTAATATATAATAATATATAATAGCCAAATTCAAATCCAAATACCTACAAAAACCTCTCACATTGATAAACATCTACAGAGTTCCACAGTCAAACATTAGCCAATTTAGTCAAAACCTAGGAAGTATGATAACTGATGCACGCATGAACAAAGATCACTTACTACTCTCAGGTGACTTCAATATAAATCTCCTGCAAGACCAGGACCCACACGTTACTGAATTCACAAACACAATGAGTAACTGTATGTTGCTACCAACAGTAACAAAACCTACAAGAGTTACAGAGACTAGTGTTTCCCTACTTGACCACATCTGGACCAACACCATATCCCCTTTAAAATCAGGCATAATTACAGATAATACCACAGACCACTACCCTACTTTCCTCATAACAACTCTTGGTAAACTACCCCAAGACACTACTAAAGTCACCTTCAGACTTCACAATGAGGCAGCCATTAATAACTTCACAACAGCAGTAGCAAACATTGACTGGCACACTGAGCTAGAAATCTATACAGATATTGACGAATGTATTAATAATTTTCTAAAAAAACCCAATACCTCTATAACAAGCACTGCCCTAAAAAAAACTAAACAGATGACAGCTAAGAGACTGAACAGTCCCTGGCTAACACCCAGCATTCTCAAATCCATAAATACAAAACACCAATATGAAAAACAGTACAGAATGGGTCACATAACCAGAGACCAAACAAAACGTTACTTGTCAATCCTAACCAGCCTGATAAGAAGGGCAAAAAAATTGTATTATGAGAACAGATTATCCAACTTATGAGGTGATATAAAAACGACCTGGAAAACCCTATCAGAAATTCTGGGAACAAAAAAGATATCACGAAATAGCGAAATAAAATTAGCAAAATCAGATGAACCCCAACTCCCACCAACAGAAACAGCAAACAGACTCAATGTTTTCTTCTCCACTATAGGACAAAACCTTGCCAATAAAATCCCAAGCTCAGATACCCCACCAAATGACTACCTCACCGGCAACTACCCGAACACACTGTTCCTAGCTCCGACTAACCCATACGAAGTCTCCCTTATTATCAACGCATTAAAAACAAGGCAGGAGATTTAAATACCTTACCACCCTTTATATACAAAAAAGTGTCACAAGTGCTATCACCAATCATTGCAACACTCTTTAACAAATCCATTGAATCCTCCACCTTCCCTACAGTACTCAAAATAGCAAGGGTCACCCCGATCCACAAAGGAGGAGACCAAACAGAGTTGAATAACTATAGGCCAATATCCAACTTACAACCCTCTCTCAAAAATCTTCGAAAAATTAATTCATAAACGAATCTACTCCTACCTTATCTCCCAAAACATACTCAACCCCTGCCAATTTGGATTCAGGCCTAATAAAAATACTAATGATGCTATTATACACATGCTAGAACATATATACACTGCAATAGAGAAAAAAGAAGTCCCACTGGGAATCTTCATTGACTTACGTAAAGCTTTTGATACAGTTGACCATGACTTGCTCCACGTAAAATTGTCACACTATGGTATAAGAGGGCACTCCCTCAACTACCTCAAGTCATACCTCAGCAACAGAAGCTAATATGTGTACGCAAATGGGGCAAACTCTTCTGCACAACCAATTACAGTTGGTGTCCCACAGGGAAGTGTCCTTGGCCCTCTTCTCTTTCTCCTATACATAAATGACCTACCAAATGCTTCGCAATTACTCAAACCCACACTATTTGCAGATGACACTACATACGTCTTCTCCTACCCGAGCCCAGTCACGCTAGCCAATACTGTAAATACCGAATTACAGAAAATATCTACCTGGATGAGGACTAACAAACTTACACTAAACATTGACAAAACCTACTTCATTCAGTTTGGTAACAGAGCTACAGATGTCCCTCTTAACATAATGATAAACAGATCACCTATCACAAAGCTAACAGAGGGAAAATTCTTAGGAATCCACCTTGATAATAGACTCAAATTTCATACACATGTACAACAAATTTCTAAAAAAATTTCCAAGACTGTAGGCATACTATCGAAGATACGGTACTGTGCTCCACAGTCAGCCCTCCTGGCCCTATATCACTCTCTTATTTACCCCTATCTCACCTATGGAATTTGTGCATGGGGCTCAACAACAATTAACCATCTCAGACCACTAATTACCCAACAAAAGGCTGCAGTTAGAATGATAACAAATTCTCACTACAGGCAGCACACTCCACCAATATTCAATACACTAAACCTACTCACCATACAAAACATCCATACTTATTACTGCACCTATTACATACATAGAACACTTAACTCTGATATTAACCCTCCCCTCAAACATCTCCTTGCCAACCTCAACAGAACACATGACCATAACACAAGGCACAGATCACTCTTTGATGTTCCTCGTGTCCATCTCACACTATGCAAAAACTCAATGCACATAAAAGGCCCTAAAATCTGGAATTCATTACCTGTAAATATAAAAGAAACACTACCTGTTTATAAATTCAAGTCTCTTCTCAAAGATCACTTACCCAAAACCAAATAAATACTGAATAACTGAACCTGATAAATTGTATATCTTAAATGTTTCTCACAATTATATCACATAAATGTTAAACCTAAAACCCAATCTAACTTTATTATTTTTTAAATACACTACCTAACAGAATACTCCATACGACTGAATGTACAACAATGCATGCAACTATATGACCTGTCTTTGTAATACTCATTTGTGCTTTATAGTAATCTGTTTACATTAATGTTTTATCACTGATTTCATCATTGCTTAGTTAATCTTAAGTTAATTTTAAGCCAGCCCGTAATGCTATGCATAGTATAAGTGGCTTTGGCATGCTGCTCTTATCTGTATTTTTTTGTACCTCTGTATGTGTGCTCAAATTGTTAATAAATAAATAAATAAATAAATAAATAAATAAATAAATAAAAAGTTTGCCCAAAATGCTCTGCATATTAAGGGGCTTTCTGCATGCACACCTAAATGTCATTCACCCTTGTACAAACATTGTATCATGCTGAAATAAGGAATCTTTAGAACTTTTATCTTTATTATTACAGCTTGGAGGGGCATCTAAGCTATAATGTCAGCACGCTTGTAGCAAGACTGTGATTGAATGAGTGATGGTGAAAGTGTTTCTTCTTTTTCAGGTCACCCCACCTTGGTGGGAGATGGCCAGTGTGTTAAAAATAAATAATAATAATAATAATAATAATAATAATAATAAAAAGGTTGATGAGTAGATTTCAGGATGACTATGATATGTCAGATCATTACTTTGTGATACAGTAGTTAAAACAGATTAAGAGACAGATGGTTTATAAGGAAAATAGCATCATTTTGTAAGAGAGAAGTGACATAAATGAATTAAAGGAGGAGACAGTGGGAGATACAGTGGACCCTAGGGTAACGATTTTAATCCATTCAAGAGAGCTTGTCCTTAACCGATTTTATCGTTAGCTGAATTAATTTTCCCCATAAGAAATAATGAAAATCCAATTAATCCATTCCAGACAGCCAAAAGTATTAAAGAAAATAATTTTTTGACGTGAAATATAAATTTCCCTACAAAGCAAACAATGAGATATGCAGAATAAATACATAAATAAATACTAAAATGACACCTACCTTTATTGAAGAGTATTAACCCTTTCAGGGTCTGTCCCGTAGATCTACGGCTTTACGTTCAGGGTCCAAACCATATATCTATGCCATGAGCTTAGCTCACTCTGATAAGCTGTGAGTGGTAAATTTGGGCCTAGATATGAGAGAATACATCTATGTGGTATGTGTGCACCACATAAAACAAATCCTGCAGCACACAATGTATAATGAGAGAAAAAAAACTGAGTGATTTTCGATTAAAACAGCGAATTTGCAGTGTTTTTTCGTATGTTTTTTATATTTGTATATGCGATTTCTTGGTCTCATTTGATAGAATGGAAGACATATTACAGAAATGGAGATGATTTTGATTGGTTTTAGTACTGGAAATGGCTTGAAACTGAGCTCAAAGTAGCGGAAATGTTAAATTTTTGTCGATGTTCAAGAGTAAACAAATGACCTCACACGTCTAATACACGCCAGCTGGTGGGTCTAATATACATTTACAAATGTGATGATGATATTTATACAATTATTACAATATTGCATAACAGTAAATCTTCTATTTTTTGGTTTGAATAAAAATTCATTATGTGAATAAAAAATTAAAATGGAATTCATTTGTAAAGCCTGAAAATGTAACTAATGAACAGAGGAAATGTTAGTTTAGTTCCAGAAATGCCTGCATTGTTTATTCTGGACCCTATTTTGAAATTGGAATATTTTGAACTTTGTGTTAAATTGGCCAATTTACCAATTTCCGATCACTTTATTTTGTAGTTAAAACAGTTGACTGGGCGATTTCTTGTGCTCAATTGATAGAACAGAAGTAATACTAGTGAAATAGCTAAGAATTTGGTCAACTGTAATAACGTAATTGGCCTAAATTGAGAGCCAAATTCGGCAAAATCGCCGATTCGTAAATATCGCTGACACACCAAAATTCGTGAGAGCATAATTTCATCAGTTTTCCATCAAATTTCGTACTTTTTGTTTTATTACCTTCAGAAAAAGATTCTCTACCATTTCATAAGAAAATTTTTTTGAAAAATTCTTGGACAGTGGTGCACCCTTTGAAATTTGGCCTCTGGACCCTGAAAGGGTTAATGAGTGATGAGACACTGTTTTTCTTGAACACTCTGGGAGTTTCAGAGTGATACACCAGTAAAGGCTTCACTTTGCAATCCCCACTAGCATTACAACAAAACATGAGAGTTAGCCTGTCTTTCACAGACTTGTGTCCTGGGAGTGACTTTTCCTCTTGAGTAATGTAGGTCCTGTTTGGCATATTCTTCCAGAACAGGCCTGTTTTGTCACAATTGAACACTTGTTGGGGTTGGAATTTTTCAGCTTTGCCATGCCTTATCACACTGTGTATACCATTACGATTCTTAAATCTCTCAAACCAACCTTTGCTGGCCTTTGAGTACTAGTTCCAGGCATTTTTTTCCTGTTCACCTGGGTGTTAGTCGACTGGTGTGGGTCGCATCCTGGGGGACAAGATTAACCTTTTGACTGTTTACGCCATATAAATACGTCTTACACGCCACTGTTTCTGACGTATATATACTCAATAATTCTAGCGGCTTCAAATCAAGCGGGAGAAAGCTGGTAGGCCCACATGTGAGAGAATGGGTCTGTGTGGTCAGTGTGCACCACATAAAATCCTGCAGCACACAGTGCGTAACGAGAAAAAAAAACTCCGACCGTTTTTTTGGATTAAAACGCCGACTTTGAGGTGTATTTTCGTATAGTATTTATCGTTGTATTCTCGTTTTCATGGTCTTAGGTGATAAAATGGAAAACATATTACAGAAATAGAGATGATTTTCATTACTTTAACGATGAAAACGACCTTGAAACTGAGCTCAAAGTAGCGGAAATGTTCGATTTTCACCAATGTTCAGGAGTAAGCAAATCACACCACACGTCCAATACACGTCAACTGGGGAGTCTAATATTCTTTCACTAGTGCACTGATATTATTTATACCATTTTTACAATAATGCAGTAGTCTGCATAACAGTAAATTTTGTATTTTTTTGTATGAATAAAAAATCAAAATAGAAAGCAATAGTAATATAGGAGGGACCTAGAGATGTGACTAATAAACAGAGGATATGTTATTTTAGTGCCAAGAATGTCTACCTTGTTTATTCTGGACCCTATTTTGAAATTGGCATCTTTTTCATTTTGTGTGAAATTGGCCAAATTGTCAATTTCTGACCACTTTATTGGGTAGTTCAAATTGGTAAATGGGCAGTTTCTTGTACTCAACTGATAGATAAAATGGAGTTCTAAAGAAATAGCTATGAAATTGGTCAACTGGAACAACCTAATTGGCTAAAAGCAGGGCTCAAAGTCGGCGAAATCGCCGATACGTATATGTCGCCGAGACCGCTAACTTCGCGGGAGCGTAATTCCATGGGTTTTCAACCAAATTTCAGACTTTTGGTGTCATTACCATCAGGAAAAGATTCTTTATCATTTCACAAGAAAAAAGATTTTTTTTTTTTTTCAAACATTTTGTGACATAGATTGACAGTTTCAGAAAGGGGCCTGCAACAGTCAAAGGGTTAAGGACCCCAATGGAAATAAGTTAGACAGTCCTCGATGATGCACTGACTTTCTTGGGTTGTCCTGGGTGGCTAACCCTCTGGGGTTAATTGTTTCTCGGTACATGTAATTGTTTCTCATTAAGCCACACCAACAACAGTCTCTCCACATCTTCAAGTAGTACAGCTGACGGTGGTGCAGCAGCAGCTGACGGTGGTGCAGCAACAGCTGACCGTGGTACAGCAGCAGCAGCTGACGGTGGTGCAGCAGCAGCTGACGGTGGTACAGCAGCAGCTGACAGTGGTGCAGCAACAGCTGACGATGGTGCAGCAGCTGACCCTGATACAGCAGCAGCTGATGGTGGTGCAGCAGCAGCTGACAGTGGTGCAGCAACAGCTGACAGTGGTGCAGCAGCAGCTAACCGTGGTACAGCAGCAGCTGATGGTGGTGCAGCAGCAGCTGACCATAGTACGATAGTGTATTTCAATAGTATTTCTCACCCTTTTTACCACAGGCTTGGCACTAGAAGCCTTCTTTGGGCCCATGCTGGCTTATTTAGCAGTTACAAGCACTAAATACAATGGAATAATACAAAATTTATCAAATGTATGTGTGTGGAACCATCCTCCCTGGCTTGTAAACAATGGCACATTAGCTGAAGGCAGGGCAGCTGAGGCACTCAAGCTGGACGGACAGGTGGACGTGTTCGGGACGAATGTCCCTAACCGACTTTTTTACCGTTGGCCGCGCCAATATTTTTACGCAAAGACTCATCGATATCCGATTTTATCGCTAACCGATGTCATTGTTACCCAAGGGTCCACTGTATAAGCAGTAGTTGAAAGAAAGGTGGGCTAGACAGAGTACAGGTAATGTGAAGGTGAAAAAATTATGAGATACATTTAACTTGATAGCATTCCATGGTACTATTCATTAAGGGGTTTTCAGTAAATAGTAGTATATTATAGTAGTACAGTAGTAGTATAATAGTATACACAAGACTTTGGGACAATCTACAGTAGAACTAAGATTGCATAGTTTTACTAATTTGTCTAATACAAGGAATTTACTAGAGTTAAATTTCTTAAGATGCAAGTTAAAAGATTCTTGGAAATTTTTAAACAGATGCAAGGTAGGATACAGTACTACAGTGGACCCCCGGTTAACGATTTTAATCCGTGCAAGAGGGGTAATTGTTATGCGAAATAATCGTTATGTGAATGAATTTTCCCCATAAGAAATAATGGAAATAAAATTAATCCGTGCAAGACACCCAAAAGTATGAAAAAAAAAATTTTACCACATGAAATATACATTTTCCCACACACAAAGAGAAGGATACATGCACAATAGTAGAGTAGTACATGCACAGTATATATTGTGCATGTACTACTCTACTAAATGAAGAATAAATGACACTTACCTTTATTGAAGATGCAGCAATGACTGATGAGACACTGTGTCCTGGGAGTGCCTTTTCCTCCTGAGTACTGTAGGTCCTGTTTGGCATTTTCTTCCAGAACAGGCCTTATCACACTGTGTATGCCACTACGATTCTTAAATCTCTCAAACCAACCTTTGCTGGCTTTAAATTCACCAATATGAGCACTAGTTCCAGGCATTTTTCCCTGTTCACCTGGGTGTTAGTCGACTTGTGTGGGTTGCATCCTGGGAGACAAGATTAAGGACCCCAATGGAAATAAGTTAGACAGTCTTCGATGACACTGACTTTTTTGGGTTATCCTGGGTGGCAAATCCTCTGGGGTTAATTGTTTCTTGGTATTCTCAATAAGCCACACCAACAACGGTGCTACAGCAGCAGCAGCAGCTGACAGTGCAGCAGCAGCAGCAGCTGACAGTGCAGCAGCAGCAGCAGCTGACAGTGCAGCAGCAGCAGCAGCTGACAGTGCAGCAGCAGCAGCAGCTGTACCACCAATAGTAGCGATGGTTGATTGGGGTTTATTATACAACCTGGCCAGCTCGGAGACATGCACTCCACTTTCATACTTATCAATGATCTTTTTCTTCATCTCTATTGTAATTCTCACCCTTATTGCTGTAGGGGTTGGCACTAGAAGCTTTCTTGGGGCCCATGGTCACTTATTTTCCAGAAAAAGCACCGAAAACACTGTAATAATACGAAATATTCCGATTGTATGCTTGGATGTTACCGCGGAGGCTGGCTGGTAAACAATGCCACCGGCGGAACATGTGAGCGTGGCTCAGGCCGCACATTGGACGCGTCTCGGACGAAAATCGGTAAGCGGGTTTTTAAGCGGTATGTGAGGCAAAATTTTTGCAATTAAAGTAAGCGGTATGCGAAATAATCGCTATGTGATGCCATCGTTATGCGGGGGTCCACTGTATTTGTATAATGTGTACATAGCACTACCATAATTATTTGCTCTTAATTCCAGCCCTAACAGATAGTGTTCTTCCTAGTTCGAAGCTCCTACTTGACAAATTACCAGGAACTATACCATATGTAATATATGTCCGAGTTATTATCAATGGAGTGATGTTCATTGCCATGGCAGCTGCTCTGGCATACCTCATAGTACAGGTGGCAAAAACTGCTGAGGTCCGACTTCTTCTAGAAACTGAGGTACAGCATCAGTTATTTGTTATCTTCACTACTTTTATATATTTAAAGTTACATCTGTTACATTCTAGGTAAAGTACAGTACTGTACTATAAAACAGTTGTTAATTTTATTCACTTTAGTGCAATAAAAATTTAAAATTAAGTTCCTAATTAGAGCTAATACTGTAAAGTTCATTTTGTCCCGAAACCAATTACAGTATTCAAAACTTTGAAGTACAGTACTGTATAGTGCAGTACATTATCCAGAATTTGGAATTAAAGTAATTGTGCTCACATTATCAATGATTATGCTGCAGTTTTGATTCCTTCCTGCAAAGGAAGGAAATGTGACGAAATTTGGCACAGAATAAGGCTAGTGTGCAGAGATTCTACGAGCTCCATGCCAGCTCAATTAAATGAAATGCTATTACATCTCTATTTAGTGGGAAGGTAGGCCGTAGGGATCATGGCTCATAAAGGGGACTTTGAAACAAGCCGCAACTCACAAGCAAATTTTCTGTGATACTTAAATGGTGTTTCAGTCCATCATGGGCCACTCACTTGCTCTTTCTCATTTAGTAAATAGCAGAATACAAACAAAATACACAGTGACTGACTGTGTTTCATGCTGCTAAAATGTATGTACACATCTCTTATTCAGGATATGACTCAAGCTGGGGCTGGCAGTGTTGGCATACTGGTTGTGATGCTCTACTTGTGTCGAACTGTTGCCAACATCCTGGCACTTGTGCCTAATGTGAACTGGGTGTATGACACTGACCAGGTAATGTACCTTATACCTTGAGTGTGCGGTATTTTTGTGAAAGCTTCTGAAAAATTCCACAGTTATGTGCAAACATATCTATTCAGTGTGTAATGAGGATGAATAATACACATCTATTAAATACAAGTGGAGGGGAGGAGGGGTAGGGATCATCCTAGGAAAGGATGGAGGGAGGGGGTAAAAGACGTTTTGTGTGCAAGGGGCCTGGACGTGCAGCAGGCAAGTGTGAGCATGTTAGATAGGAGTGAACGGAGACAAATGGTTTTTGGAACCTGACAAGCTGTTGGAGTGTGAGAAGGGTAATATTTTGTGAAGGGATTCACGGAATCTGGTTAGCTGGACTTGAGTTCTGGGAATAGAAAGTACAATGCCTGCACTTTAAAGGAGGGGTTTAGGATATTGGCAGTGTTCGCATCGCTATTGGGCCGTGCGGACGTGCTGCGCAGTAGCTCCTGATTGAGTTGGCTTTTGCGCAGTGTTGACGTGTACTTGGCTCTGTGAAGACCTGTTTGCGCGCTCTCTAGAATTGAAGCAAGATGCCCTCCATCAAGCAACTTTACCAACAGCTTAAGGAAGAATTGAGGTTGGCGAATATGGAAATTCGGCGACTGACCGAGGAAAACAAAAAGATTCGGAGTAGTCCTCCTGTTTTGAGTCCTCAGGTCAAGAAGGGAAACTGGTCAGTGGCTGGACAGCAGGGAAAGAAGTTGACGATCAAGAAGACGAATGGAAAAGTAGAAACAATGAAGAAGAAAGAGACTGCCATGGAAACTGTTGTGGAAACATCCAATACATTCTCAGTGCTACCCGACGAACGTGAGTCGAATACTGGGAACGTCACGACGAAAGACATTAAGGAAGGTACGAATATTGTTGTTGTTGGGGATAGCCAAGTTAGGTATATGGATAGGGCGTTCTGCTTGAAGGACAGGAGTAGGAGACAGAGAGTTTGCTTTCCTGGGGCTGGGATGGAGGATATTGTTAGCCGTCTGGATGACATCATGAGAGGTAATGGGAGCAATCCTATTATCTGTCTCAGTGCTGGAGGCAACGATGTTGGCAGACGTAGGAGTGAAGACCTGATTAGCAGGTATAGGTCAGCAATAGAAATAATTAGAAGTAAGGGTGGGAACCCTCTCATATGTGGTATTTTGCCAAGGAGGGGAGTTGGAAATGAATGGTTGTCCAGGGCAATTGGTGTCAATTGCTGGCTGGACAAATACTGTAAGGAAAATGCGGGTAACATTCATTGACAACTGGGACCTCTTCTATGGCAGAAATGACATGTATGCTAGGGATGGGGTTCACTTATCTAGGTGTGGGGTGGGAGCACTGGCAACTGCAGTGGAGGGAGCAGTTAGGACTTTAAACTAGGAATAGTTAGTGGTATGGGTTTTGGCAGGAAAACAGTGAAGTCCCAGTGTAGTAATATTACGAGTTCTAGGGGAACTAGTAATAATAAGAACGAGATAGATATTGAAAAACCAGGGACCTTGGTGATAAGGACAGTAATAGGTTTAGTAGAAAATAGAAATGAGCAGGAAGGGTAAAGAGAAAGGAGAGTCTTTCAATGTTTATTATGCTAATTGCCGTAGTGCTAGGAATAAGATGGACGAGTTGAGATTAGTTGCTAGTGTAGGTAACATTGATGTATTTGCCTTAACTGAGACGTGGTTTAATTCAAAAAGTCGGGACATGCCTGCGGAATATCATATTCAGGGTTTTAAATTGTTCCAAGTAGATAGAAGTATCGGGAAGGGGGTGGGGTGGCATTGTATGTCCGAGATCGCTTGAACTGTTGCATAAAAACGGGTATTAAGTCTGAAGTAACACATACAGAGTCTGTTTGGATAGAATTTTCAGAGGGGCATGAAAAACTGATTTTAGGAGTGATATACCGCCCCCCAAACTTAGATAGGGACCAAGGGAAACTACTATGGGAGGAAATTGTTAAGGCCACAAGGCACGATAATGTAGTAATTCTAGGAGACTTTAACTTTAGTCATGTTGATTGGAATTTCTTGACTGGGAATTTAGAATCATACGACTTCTTAGAAGTATTTCAGGATTTTTTTTTTGAAGCAGTTTGTGACAGAACCTACAAGGGGAAATAACCTGCTTGACTTAGTTATGGCAAACAATGAATCCCTTGTTAATAATTTAGAAATTTCAGAGGAACTGGGTGCTAGCGACCACAAATCAATTACATTTAGCATTGAATGGAAGTACGATAGTAGCGATAACTCAGTAACAGTCCCAGATTTTCGCTTAGCAGATTACGATGGGCTTAGAGAACACTTATCATCTGTTGACTGGGGTAACGAAGAGAGCTATCAATATGACAGTTTTCTGAACACTATACATGCTGCTCAAAGAGCGTTTATCCCATATAAAGAAATTAGATCAAATAGAAATGACCCAAAATGGATGAATAATAGGCTCAAATATCTACTAGGGCATAAGAAAGGAATTTATAGGCATATCAAAAGAGGTGAACGTCATCTTATGAATCAGTATATTGACATTAAGAGGGACATTAAAAAGGGGATAAGAAAAGCTAAAAGGAACTATGAAATTAAAGTTGCTAGGGATTCTAAAACTAACCCAAAAAGTTTTTTCCAGGTCTATAGAACAAAAGTTAGAGATAAGATAGGTCCCCTTAAAAATAACTATGGGCACCTTACTGACAAAGAGAATGAAATGTGCTTGATTTTAAATAATTATTTTCTCTCAGTTTTTACACAGGAAGACACTAGCAATATTCCAGTAATTAATTCTTACAGTGGGCTAGAAGAAGATAAATTATGTACATCACAGTCACTATGGATGGTTGTGAAGCAGATAGAAGATGAAGCAAAAAAATCGGGGGTCCCCTGATGAGGTTTTTTCAAGGGTTCTTAAGGAAAGAAAATGGAACTCAGTGA
>NC_069442.1:7255299-7260213 GCF_026875155.1 Cherax quadricarinatus | reverse complement strand
TAATTAAAATTAAATTGAAAAGAACCAGACAATTACAAAACCACCAGTACAAATTTTTACAGGTAAAAAAAAAAAAAACTCTGCCACTGTACGGGAAACATTTCATCCACAAAAGGGGTACACTACACCTCCCTTGCCTTAAAGGGGGAAACAAAAGTCACAAACATTTTTCCTTAGAGAATATGAAAATAATGTTACAAAAATGGAAAAGGGGCACAAAAATTGGGGAATTGTGGAAATTTAAAAAATAAAGAACAAAAAAAAAAAATTCCGCAAAAAATTAAAAAATTTTTCCACTGAATTTTTTTTGGGTTATTTTTTGGGGGTTTGAGGGGTTTGTTTTTAACTGTTTGTCTGCTAAAAAAACAATACTTACGCATAAATTTACACAAAAATAGCCCTTTGAATGCATTTGTTTCAAACTCTAATAATTAAATTTTATATGATTGTATAGGACCCATTTTTTTCCCGCAATTCTCTTTGTGTATATGAATTTTTTAAATGCCATAGGCGATTTGCAAAAAAAAAAGATTTCTATAACAAGGGTTAAAAAGGGAAAAAACCCGACGGGATTACAACATTTTGCCATGGCTCTGGAACACATCTACACTAAAGCAAGAAACTTATGTTTAAAAAAACCATTTGAAAGGAAAGCCAACAAAATGCCGAGTTTTTCATTACAGACGGGTTTGTATACGACCCCTAGGGTTTAGTTCCCCCCCCAGGACTGTAATAAAAATTAATAAATAACCCACAAACCCTGCATGAGAAAGCTTAGATTTTACCACTCTTCAGATTTTCCCACTCTTACATGAGTGGGGAAGCTTGGGTTGGGCAAATGCTGCAGCGAGGAGGCGGCTGGAGGCAGGGGAAAGATGTCCTGTCTAAGGGTAATGTGTGGTGTAAATTTTTGGGGCAGAGAATTCGGAGTGTGGGAAATTAGGGAGGTGTGGAGTTACTAAAAGTATTTAGTCAGAGGGCTTTAAAAAGGGGTTGTTGAGGGGGGTTTGGTCATTTGGAGGGGCATGTAAATCTGTAGGGGAGGGGGGGGGGGCAGAGTAAGGGTTGTCTCAAAAAAAGGGTTTGGGGGGGGAGGGGGGGTTGTAAAGGAGGTTTTTGTGGGCGGGGGGACTTCGACTTCCAGCATGTGTGGGGCATGTTTAGATAGGAGTAGAATGGACATGAATGGTTTTTGGGACCTGATGAGCTGTTGGAGTGTGAGCATGGTAAAAGTTTGTGAAGAGATTCAGGGAAACTGGTAGCCGGACTTGAGTCCTGGAAAGGGGAAGTACAATGCCTGCACTTTAACCCTTTCGGGGGGTCGGTGGTCATCTAGTATGGCTTGAAAGCCAGGGTTTTTGCCAACTTGGGGCGGGTAAATTCTAGCGCCTTCAAATCTAGTGGGAGAAAGTTTACCTACATATGAAAGAATGGGTCTGCGTGGTCAGTGGCCACAGTAAAAAAAAAAATCCGCAGCACACGGGGGCAAAATTTAAAAAAAAAAAAAAAAATCTGACCGGTTAGGGTTTTAAAAAACAGCGACTTTCAGTCTATTTTCTTTGGGGTATTTATTGTTGTTTTCCCTCTTTTTTTCTTGGTCTCTTTTGATAAATGGAAATATATTAAAAAAAATAGAGATGATCTGAGATTTCACAATGGGGGCCTTGAAATTGAGTGCAAAAGTAGCAAAATGATCGATTTTTTTGCCGACGTTCATGGGAAAAACAAATTAGGGCCCACAATCCAATTTACACATCAATTGGGGGGGGTGGGGGGGGGGGGGGGGGGGGGGGGGGGCTAATATTTTGAAAAAGGGGGTGTGTGTATTTTTTTATTTTTTTTTTATTATCCACGGCGATTCCCCCCAAGGCAGGGGTGCCCGAAAAAGGAAAAAATTTCACAATCATTCACCCCCATCACTGTCTTGCCAGAAGGGTGCTTTCACAAACAGTTTTTAAAACTGAATTAACACCCCTCCTTCAGATTTCAGGCACGACTTCCCATCTCCAGGACTCAAGTCCTGAATTTTTTTATCCCTTTTTTTTCAATGATGCATTTGGGGGGGGCATAAAAAAGTAAATCTTTTTTTTTTTGTGCGTAAAAATTCAAAATGGAAAGCAAAATAATGCAAGAGGGGCCGGAGATGTGACTAATGAACAGTTTAAAATTTATTTGTGCCGGGGAAGTTATCTTTTTTTTATTCGGGAAACCCATTTTAAAATTCGCATTTTTTGAAATTTGTTTTAAATTGGCCCAAAAATTGCCATTTCTGAACATTATTGGGTGGGTTGAAATCAGTAAATGGGCAGTTTCTTGTACAAAATCGATAGAGCAACGAGTTCTAGTGAAATAGCTATGATTTTAGTAACGGGGAGTTGGAAATGGCCGAAAATGGGGCTCAAAGGGGAAAAAAACGCCCTTTGCCAAATATCACGAGGATGCTAATTTTTTAACTAGAGCTAATACCCTAATTTTCCTTTTAAAAATTTAATATTTTTAGGTCATTACCACCGGAAAAGATTCTCTATCATTTTTAAAAAAAAAATAACTTTTTTTTTTTTCTAAAATTTTTCACCCTGAAAAACGAGTTTGGGGAGGGGGCCTCTTGACCCTAAAAAGGGTTTTAAAGGAGGAGTTTGGATATTGAAGTTTGGGGGGGATTTTCAAAAAACTTTGTATTGAGTCCCTCTGCAAAGGAAAATGATCTGTATGGGTGAGGTGAAAGTTTGAATGATGAAAGTATTTTTTTTTTGGGGGATTTTTTTTTTCTTTTTGGGTCACCCGGGCCTGGGGGAGATGACTGACGTGTTAAAAAAAAAAAAAAAATTATCATCAATTAATAAATTAAAACCTACCCCCCGACTTCGACATGTCAAATACGCCACCGAACTTAGGACCGTGTTTTTTATGCCAAATTTCGGAAAAAATAAACTAACTGTTTGTGTGTACACCAAGTGTTTTCCAAAACCTTAAGTAAAAATACAGTACTAACAGCATAAAAAGTAAAGAAAAAAACATAAAATTTCCAAAATAAAAACATAAAAAAAGTCTTAAAATGGTGTTTTTTCGGGGTTAAAGGGTTTTGATTTACGTCCATTTCGACTTACGACCGGTTTCTCGGGGAACGAAATGGTTTAAGTGGGATGGTACCTGTATTTATTTTTAATTTACTATGGGGTTTTTAAAAAAAAAAAAGGATTATTTTTTTAAAATTTTTTACGGGATGTTTTGGGATGAGTGAGAGGGAAGCACAGCAAACAACACATGCATCAACACCCCAAGGGAATGAACATAGAGTAAACCAAAAAGAATCTGGTTCTATTTTAAGAAAAAACTGCAAAAATTTTAATTTTATTTTTGGTTTCATAGGAACAAAACTGTGGTACAAGACATTAAATGCCGTAAATCCGTCACATTGTAAAAAATTGTACTTAACTCTGTTGTGGCTTCAGAGGGTTTTTTGTTAAATGGCAATCTTCAAACTAGTTTACCACCCCTGTTTGATGGGGTTTAAAAAGGGTTTTTTATAAATTTTTAAAGGGCTACGGTCCCACCCGTTTTTCCGAAAATTTTGAAATTTGAAAAGTTCCGAAAAATGAAATTTTTTTTGTGGAGTGTGGTGGGGGTCATCATCTATGCTGGTCTGTGCCATGTGGAGGCTTGACCCAGCATGACAGCCGAGTTGCAGGAGAAATTGAAAAAAATACGGGGCCCCAAGGGGGGTTTTAGATAAAGGGGTGGGGGGGGGTGGGGATTGGGGGTTTTGGTGCATTTTTTCCTTGGGATTGATTTATAAAAAAAAATGTAGTTCACTTTTTTGGGGGGAAATATTATGTTTTCTTTGTAAAAACTTTTAAAAGTATTTTTGTTACTTTGGTTTTTTGATGTGTGAGGGTCTTGAAATTGCAAATGGTTTTATGTTTCCCTTCCTTGAAAGAACCCGAAATTTTTTTCATTTCCCCCCGGAAAATATGACCTACAAAAATTTTGTACACTTCATGAATTTAAAAAATTAAAATGCTAAAACATAGATAAAGCTGAAATAAAAAAACAAAGTGACAGCAATAGTTTTAAGATGCATAAATGCCAAAAAAGCATATCAGTGCCCGTTACTTTATTTTCTTTTTTATTAAAAAAAACTGGCCGATTCCCACCAAGGCAAGGGGGGGCCCAAGGGGGGGAAAAAAAAAAAAGGGGGGCAAAACCCCCGGGTTTAAATTTTTGGGTTTAAAAAAAAAAATTTTTCCCCCCCAAAGGGTTTTTAAATTCCCCAAAGGGAAAAACCCCCCTTTAAAATTTTTTTTTGGGCCGGGGGGGGGGGGGGGTTTTTTTTAATTTTTTCCCCCCCCTTTTTGGGGTTTTGGGGGGGGGAAAACCCCCTTTTAAAAAGGGGGTTTTTTTTTTAAAAAAAACCCCCCGGGGGGGGGGGGTTTTGGGGGGGAAAGGGGGGGGTTTTTAAAAAAATTTTTTCCCTTTTGCCCCCCAAAATTTTTTTTTCCCTTTTTTAAAAAACCCCCAAAAAAATTTGTTTAAAATTTCTTTTTTTTTTTTTTTTTTTCCCCCCCGGGGTTTTTTGGGGGGGGGTTTTAAAATTTTTTTTTTTTTTTAAAAAAAAATTTTTTTTTTAAAAAGGAAAAGGAATTTTTAAAAAAAATTTTTAAGGGGGAATATAAAAAAAAACCCTAAAAAAAAAAAAGGGGGGTTTAAAAAAAAAAATTAAAACCCCCCCTTTTTAAAATTTTAAAAAAAAAAAAAAATTTTTTAAAAAATTTTTTAAAAAAAACCCGGGGGTTTAAAAAAGGGGGGGGGGAAAAAAAAAAAATTTTCCCCAACCCCCCCGGGGGGGGGAAAAAGGGGCCCTTTTCCAAAAATTTTTTAAAATTGAAAAAAAAACCCCCCGGAAACCCCAAAAAC
>NC_069442.1:7227799-7250299 GCF_026875155.1 Cherax quadricarinatus | reverse complement strand
TTTTAAAAACCAAAAATTTTTTTTTCCCCCCCTTTTTTAAATTTTTCCCCCAAAAAAAAATTTTTTTAAAAACCCCCCCCCCCTTTTTTTCCCCCCCTTTCCCCCCAAAACCCCCCCTTTCCCCCCCCTTCCCCCAAAATTTTTTTTTAATTTTTTTTTTTTCCCCCTTTCCCTTTCCAAAAAAAAACCCCCTTTTCCCTTTAAAAATTTTTTTTTTTTTTCCCCCCCCTTTTTTTAAACCCCCCTTTTTTCTTTTTTAAAAAAAAACCCCCCAAAATTAAAAAACCCCCCCAAAAAAACCCCCCCCTTTTTTTTCCCCCGGGGTTTAAATTTTTTTTTCCCCCCCCTTTAAAAAACCCCCCCCCCCAAATTTTTTTTTTGGGGAAAAAAAACCCCCCCAATTTTTTTTAAAACCCTTTAAAAAAATTTTTTCCCCCCAAAAAAAAACCCCCAAACCCAAATTAAAAATTTTTTCCCCCTTTTTTTTAAAATTACTTTTTCCCAATTTATTTTTTTTTAAAAAACTTTTCCCCCTTTCCCCTTCCCCCTTTTCTTTTTTTTCCTTTCCCCAAAAATTTTTTTCCCCCCTTTAAAATTTTTTTTTTTTTCCCCCCCCTTTGGTTTTTTTTAAAAAAAAATTTAAATTTTTTTTTTAATTTTTTTTTCCCCCCCCCCCCCCCCTTTTTTAAAATTTTTAAAACCCCCCCCCTTTTTTTAAAAACCTTTTTTTCCCCCCTTTTTAAAACCTTTTAAAAAAAACCCCCCCAAAAAAAAATTTTCCCCCCCCCTTTTTAAAAACCTTTTGTTTTAAACCCCCCCAAATTTTTTTCCCCCCCCCAAATTTTTTTCCCCCCCCCCTTTTTTTTTCCCAAATTAAAAAAAAATTTTTCCCCCCCTTTGGGAAAAGGGGGCCCCCCTTTCCCCCCCTTTTTTTCCCCCCCCCTTTTTTTCCCCCTTTTTTTTTTTTTTTTTCCCCCCCCCTTTAATTTCCCCCCTTTTTTTTTTAACAAAAAAATTTTCCCAAATTTTCCTTTTTGGCCCCCCCCCTTTTTTTTAAAAAAAAAATTTTCCCCCCGTCCTTTTCCCCCTTTTTTTTCTTTTTTCCCCCCCCCCCCCCCTTTTTTCCCCCTCCTTTTTTTTTTTTTTTAAAAAAACCCCTTTTAAAAAATTTCTTTTTTTTAAATCCTTTTTTCCCCCCCCCAAAAAACCCCTTTTTTTTTTTTTTAAAAATTTTTCCCCCCCCCCAAAAACCCCCCTTTTTTTTCCCCCCAAAAAAAACCCCCAAAAAAACCCCCTTTTTAAAAAAACCCCTTTTTCCCCCCCAAAAAAAAAAAACCCCCCCCCCTTTTTCCCCGGTTTTTTTTTAAAACCCTTTTTTTTTTTAAAAAATTTTTTTTAATTTTTTTCCCCTTTCCCCCCCCCCCCCTTTTACTTTTTTCCCCTTTTCCCCTTTTTTTTCCTTTTTCCCCTTTTTTTTTAAAAAAAAAAATTTTTTTTTTTTTAAAAAAAAATTTTTCATTTTTCCCCCCCCCCTTTTTTTTTCCCCCCCCCTCCATAAAAAAAACCCCCCTTTTTTTTCCCTTTTTTCCCTTTTAATTTTTCCCCCCCCCCCTTTTTTTTTTTCCCCCTTTTTTTTTTTTTTTTTTCCCCCCCCCCAAATTTCCCCCCCCTTTTTTTTTTTTCCCCCCCCCCTTTTTTCCCCCTTTTCCCCCCTTTTAAATTATTTTAAAACCCCCCAAAAAAAAAAAATTTTTTTTTTTCCCCTTTCCCCCTTTTAAAATTCCCCCCTTAAAAAACCCATTTCCCTTTTCCCCCTTTTTTTAAAAAAACCTTTTTTGGGGTTTAAAAATTTTTAAAATTAAAAAAAACCCCCCCCAAAATTTTTTTTTTTTTAAAAAAATTTTTTTTTAAAAAATTTTTTTTTCCCCCTTTAAAAAAAATTTTTCTACTCCCCCTTTTTTTTTTTTTTTAAAAAAACCCCCCCCAAACCTTAACCCCCTTTTTTTTTTTTAAAAACCCCCCCCCCCCCCCCTTTTTTTTTTTTCCCCCCCCCCCCCCCAAAAAAAAAAAAAAATTTTAAAATTTTCTTTTTTTTTTTTAAAACCCTTAATTTTTTTTCCCCCTTTCCCTTTTCTTTTTTTTTTTTTTTAAAAATTTTTTTAAAAAATTTTTAAAAATTTTTTTTTTTTTTTTTAAAAAAACCCCCATTTTTTTTGGGGGGGGAAAATTTTTAAAAAACCCCAAAAAAAAATTTTTAAAAAAAAGGGAAAAATTTTAAAAAAAAAAAAAAAAAAAGGGAATTTTTTTTTTTTTAAAAAAATTTTTTAAAAAAAGGGGTTTTTCCCCTTTTTTGGGGGAAAAAAAAATTTTTTAAAAAAAAATTTTTTTTTAAAAAAAATTTTTTTTTTTTTTTTAAAAAAAAAAAAATTTTTTTTAAAAAAATTTAAATAAAAAAAAAAAAAATTTTTTTTTTAAAAAAATTTTTTTTGGGGGGGGGTTTTGGGAAAAGGGGCCAAAAAAAAATTTTTTAAAAAATTTTTAAAAGGGGGGTTTAAAAAAAAATTTTTTTTTTTTTAATTTTTTAAAAATTTTTGGGGTTTTTTTTTTTTTGGGGGAAGTTTTCCCGGATTTTTTTTTCCCCTTTTAATTTTTTAAAAAAATTTTAAATTTTTTTAAAAAAAATTTAAACCCCTTTTTTTTTTTTTAAATTTTTTTTTAAAATTTTTTTTTTTTTTAAATTTAAAAAAGGGGGGGGAAAAAATTTTTTTCCCCCCTTTGGGTTTTTTTTTTTTTGGGGGTTTTTTTTTTTTCCCCCAAAAGGGGGGGGGCCCCCTTTTTTTTTAAAAATTTTTAAAAAAAAAAAAAACCCCCGGGGGGGGCCCCCCTCCCCCCTTTTTAAAAAAAAAAAAGGGGTTTTTTAAAAAAAAAAGGGGGGGGGGGGGTTTTGGAAAAAAAAAAAAAAATTTTTTTTTTTAAAAAAATTTTGGGGTTTTGGGGGGGGGGAAAATTGGGGGGAATTGGGAAAAAAATTTTTTTTAAAAAAAGGGGGGGGGTTTTTTTTTGGGGGGGTTTTTTTGGGGGGAAAAGGGAAAAATTTTTTTAAAAGGGGGGTTTGGGGGGGGGGGGGGTTTTTTTTAAATTTTTGGGAAATTTTAAAAAAATTTTTTTTTTTCCCCTTGAAAAACAAAAAATTTTTTTTTTTTAAAAAAAAATGTTTTGGGGGGGTTTTTTTTTTGGGGGGTTTTTTTTTTTTTTTTTTTTTTTTTGGGGGGGGGTTTTTTTAAAAAAAAAAAAAAAAAAAAAAAAAAAAAAAAAAAAAAAAAAAAAAAAAAAAAAAAAAAAAAAAAAAAAACCCACCCCCACACCCCACCCCCCCAAAAAAAAAAAAAATTTTATTTTTTTTTTTTTTTAAAAAAAAATTATTTTTTATATAAAAAATTTTATATATATATAAATTTTTTTAAATTACCCTTTTTAAAATTTTTTTTTAAATTAAAAAAAAAACCCAAAAAAATTTTTTTTGGGGGGCCCCAAAAATTTCCCAAAACCCAAAAAACCCCCTTTTTTTTTAAAACCCCCAAAAAAATTCCAAAAAATTTTTAAAGGGTTTTTTCCCCCCCCCCTTTGGGGGGGGGGGAAAAAGGTAAAAAAGGGGAAAAAAAAATTTTTCCCCCCCTTTTTGGGGGTTTTTTTTTCCCCCTTTCCCCCCCCCCCCTTTTTGGGGGGGGGGGGGGGGAAAAGGGGGAAAAAAACATGCCTTTTTTTCCTTTATTTGGGCCCAGGGGAAAAAAGGGGAAAAACCCAAACCCCCAAAAGGGGGGGGAAACCCCCCCCTTTTTGGTTTTCCCCCAAAAATTTTTAAATTAAATTTTTTCCCCCGGGCCCCCGGGGCCCCCAAAAAAAATTTTTAAAAAGGGGGGAAAGGAAATTTTTTGGGGCTTTTTTCCCCCCCCCCCCCTTTTTTTTTTTTGGGGGGCCCCCCGGGGAAAAAAAAATTTTTTTAAAAAGGTTTGGGGTCTTTAAAGGGGAAAAAGGGTCCCTTTTTTTTTTTAAAAAAAACCCCTTTAAAAGGGGAAAAATTTTTTAAAAAAAAGGGGGGAAAAAAAAAAACCCCAAAAAGGGGGGGGGTTTTTTAAAAAAGGGGAAAAAAAAAAAAAAAAAGGGGGAAAAAAAATTTTTAAAGGGGTTAAAAAAAAAAAAAAACCCTTTTTTGGGGTTTAAAAAAACCCCTTTTTTTTAAAAAATTTTAAAAAAAAAAAAAATTTTTTCCGTTTTTTTTAAAAAAGGGCCAATTTTTAAAAAAGGAAAAAAAATTTTTAAAAATTTTTTTTTTTCCCCCAAAAAAAAAAATTTTTTTTTTTAAAAAAATTTTTTAAAAAAAAAATTTTTTTTTTTTTTAAAAAAGGGGGTTTTTTTTTTTAAAAAAAAATTTTTTTTTTTTTAAAAAAAAATTTTTTTTTTTTTTAATTTTTTTTTTTGGGGAAAAAATTTTTTTAATTTTTTTTTGGGGAAATTTTTTTTTTTTTTAAAAAAAAAAACCCCCGGGGTTTTAAATTTTTTAAGGTCCCAAAATTTAAAAAATTTTTTTTCGGGAAAAAAAATTTTTTATTTAAAAAAATTTTAAAAAAATTTTTGGGGAAAAAAACACAAAAAAATTTTAAAATTTTTTAAAAAGGAATTTTTAAAAAATTTTTTTTTTTTTAAAATTTTAAAAAAAAAAAAAAAAAAAAAAATTTTTTTTTAAAAAAAAATTTTTTAAAAAATTTTTTTTTAAAAAAAATTTTAAAAAAACCCTTTTTAAAAAAAAAAAAAAAAAAAAATTTTTTTTAAAATTTTTCCTTTTTTTAAAAATTTTTTTTTAAAAAAATTTTTGGGTTTTTAAAATTTTTTTTGGGGGGAAATTAAAAAATTTTTGGTTTTTTGAAAAAAAATTTTTCCCCTTTTTTTTTTTTTTTTTTAAAAAAAATTTTTTTTGGGAATTTCCCCCAAAAAAATTTTTTTTCCCCCCCAAAAAAATTTTTTTTTTTTTGGCCCCCAAAAAAAAAAAAATTTTTCCCCACGGGGGAAAAATTTTTTTTAAAAAGGAAAAAATTTTGGGGGGGGAAAAAAAAAAAAGGGAAATTTTCCTATAACACTTAGAAAAATGTGCTCTTTTTTCAATAAAAAAAACAATTTTTTTATTTTTCAAAATATTCGGGGCACTGGGGTAGTGAATGTATATATACGTTTGGACTGTTTATGGGTTAACGTAATATATGACATTTAATGCACCACAGAGTGATTATTATTACATATTTTTATTATCATTATTAATATATCATCTCTGAGACTAATAAGACACTCTTAGTGATTTTAATGTGTACCCACATGTCAGCACAGTGTGTAAGTTTACTTAGGAACAGGTACACATACTCTGATAATTATACTTATATGTACCTGTACCTAAATAAACTTACACAATGTGTTGGCATGCAGGTACACATTAAAATCACTAAGAGTGTATCATTAGTCTCAAAGATGCCATATTAATAATAATAAAATGCAAAAATAATCACTCTGAGGCATATTAAATGTCATATATTATGTTAATATAGATATTTTCATTAATCCATCTTTGATATTTTTCAAAATTATATAATAAACACTCTACATAACATATAAACATGATAAATGCACCCCACAGTAGAATAAATTAACACAAATGTTTTCCAGTCGGCTTGCCAAAGTGTTGGAAAGAATAACATTTTCTCTAGTTCAAGATCAAAGAAAATGTACACACAATAGTATTACTGGGGGTAACTATAGAAAATTATTCCTTTCGTATGCCTTCATTCAGAGTGTCACTCCTTCTAAAAATGGTGTGTTTCATGTGAATGGGAGTGTTGCTATGTAAAAGGTATAAGCAAATTCTAGGTTTAAATAGTTACACTCAACTAATTATTACACCAACCTGGATTACACAGTTCTCAGCCACCCTAACTGACCACATACTTTGTAACCACTCTGAGATCATTAGTCAGTCAGGCATCATTACCACAGGCCACAGTGATTATTTCATCATTTACTGCACCAGGAAAATCACTAGAGAATGAAAAGGCCTACAAGGACAATAAAAATGAGATCAACTAGAAACTACAGTAAAGAAACACAGGTAAATAGGCTACACAATTGTGACTGGACAGTGATTACAAGTTGCACGGATGTAAATGATACCTGGGAAAAATTCAAAACAATGTTCACTGCCGTCCTTAATAATACAGTGGAACCTTGACTTATGAGTGCCCCAACATATGAGTTTTCCGAGTTATGAGCCATCACTCAGTCGATTTTTTGCTCCGAGTTACAAGCCAAAATCCGAGTTACGAGCGAACTTCAAATACACCGCCACTAGTTGGCGCAGGAAACGCCACCACATCCGCTCAGAAGTGCACATGTTTACTTCGCAGTGGAAGCATCTGTCTTGTGTTGTGCTTGTGTTTTGTGCAGTTATTTTGCCAAATTTCTTTTTTTCTAACCATGGGCCCTAAGAAAATAAGTGCAAAGGACAGTTCTGAGAAGAAGAGGAGGATAATATCCATTGAATTAAAGCATGAAATCACAGAAAAACACGAGTGAGGTGTGTGGGTAGTGGAGTTGGCGAGGCTTGTAACTGCCTCGTTCTAAGGAACGGAGACAACTCTCTCCGTTCCTTAGACATCAAACTTACTTTCTGCCAGACTAACAATCTTCGCACTAATCTTGTTCATACCTCTCTTCCCTCTATAGATGCTCCTGGTGTCTACTCTATTTCTTGTTCCTCCTGCCCTCTTCAATACTTTGGAGAAACTGGCCGATCTCTTTCTGACAGATTTAGGGAGCACAAAAGTAGTGTTAGGCTTGCCAACACTAACAATGCTCTTTTCTGTTACGTCAGAGATCACAGCCATCCTATTGACTGGTCTTCTGCTAAAACTGTTTTCCCTACTTCCAACTTCAACAGTTGCTGTCTGGTTGAATCCTCCCTAATACACAACTTTCCTTGTATGAATCTTAGTCCTGGCTTTGTCTCTGTAGATGCCTTCCTTTCTCATTACACTGTTAAATGCTCCAAACTTCAGAATACCCATAACTTAACCTGATTTCTCCTTTTTCTTCTTCTCCCTCTTCCCCTTTCCTCTTTCCTTTTTCTCTTGTCTTTCTTCTGCCTTGTGTATTTGTTCCTTCATTATTTATTTATTTATTCTCCCCCCCTCTGTGGGCACCTAGCTCCCTTGCAGTGGTCCTCTTTCTTAGTATTTGACTGGCTCCTCCTCCTCCTTATTACCTTCCCCACCACTACTACCTTCTACCTCCACCAAACTACTACTACTACTACCACCACCACCTCCTGCCTATATATACCCCTCCTCTCCTTTTCGTTAGTGTGACTTTGTAAATGGTCCAAATTGGACTGAAACGCTGTCGTAAGCTCCTCTCTTCTATGTGTGGGTTATTTGTGTATTGTTCCAGTCACGGTATTGTGCCTTTTCTTGTTATTTAGTAGGTCTGATGTCTGCAGCTATAGGCCTGTTAGTATACTCAGTGTAATATCCAAAATTCTAGAGAGGGCAGTGTACTGCCAAGTAGTTAAGTATCTAAATGACAACAACATTCTTCATGCCAATCTGATGGATTACATGAGAACTAAAATGTCAATAGGGAACCTCATAGGAATGGTAACCCTAGACTTGCAAAAGGCCTTTGATACTGTCAACCACAATATATTATGTATGTAAGAAACTTCAAGCTATCTGCATAGGTTCCATACACTAGTTTAAGTCCTATCTTAGCAATAGGAAACGAATTGTCAAAATCAACAAGACGGAATAAGAACCCCTGCCAATAGCATGTGGAGTTCCCCAAGGTAGTATTCTGGGTCCCTTATTATTTCTGTTATGTAAACAACATACCCTTCAGTGTCAAGTGCAAACTTAACACTTCATTTTTTTTTTTTTAAATTTGGGCGACCCTGAGAACAAGTCTGGGAGAGAGTCTGGGGACCCTGAAAGGGCTAATGAACAGAGAAAATGCTGTTTTAGTGCCAGGAATATCTACATTGTTTATTTGGAACTCCTAATTTTAAGCTGTTATTTTTTAATTATGTGTATTCACTGGGTAGTTAAAATAGTATAACTGGCAGTTTCTTGTACTTGACAGAATGGATATACCTTTACCTTTGATGAGTTTCAAGAGCCTTTCTACTCCTGGAGCTCGACCATGGGCCAGGTTTATCTGGTGCTAGCCTAGTCAACCAGGTTGTTGCTGCTGGAGGCCTGCTGCCAAACATATCCATCACAGCCTGGTTGATCTGGTACCTGGTGAAGATACTTGTCCAGTTTCCTCTTCAACACTTCTACACTTGTTCCAGCAGTGAAATAGCTAAGAATTAGCTAATGCAGTTGTCAAAGTGCAATCTTTACTTCACCAGTGAAAAGACACTTCCATTGCAACACTAATGCCAGCACTACTTACTCATAAGATCACTATATCTTTATGTGTCAAGTACCAAAACACCTTGAAACACAACTATGTAATATTATATAAGAAACAACAGTATATAGTACTAGACACTGAAAAAAAAATTGAAAATGACATCAAAATTTGGCATCAATAAACTGTAAAACATAAGTGCTGCTGTGTGCATTTATGCCACTTTTGTTATCGAGTGATCATTTTTTCAAGTTTCAACACCATAAAAGTATTAATGTTCTTTTGATTACAGTTTTCTTTTTGTAATTCTATTCAGAAAAATATCCTCTTTTCAACATTTTGTTCTCAAAATTTCCCTATACAGGTGGCAATTAGCAATGCATAACCTCCACATCTGAAGGATTAAATACCATCTGTTATTTACTGACAATCTACTATTCTCCCCTTTATCTGTTATTCTTTCATTTCCACCTTTGGTATCCTCACATATTTTACTTCGATAGTTTACTTTCTGTTACGAGTATGGCCATACCTGTTTTATTTTATAATAGGATACACCCCCTTATTTTACAATATACATGTTAAGGCTAATATTAATGCTAATAAAAACTTAGCTGAACTATCAATTCAGAGTATGCCAGAACTCGTAAGTGACGGACTTAGTCTCATTCCCATCCAGCATGACTTAGAAGAGCATAGACCACAAATTAACCCACAAGGTCAACAAGGCTTGTTCAGTCAACTGAAAGATTAATTTGCTAGAGTATAAATAACTCGAAAGTGACAAGCTTAAGAAAGGGAGTCGAGTATGAAAGAAAAACGACCACCAGAGAAAACTTGACATGTCTCTTATGAGAGGTCAGTGATTAACTGAGTGAGATATGCTCCCTTGGCTATGCAAGCCCGGACTAGAAGTGAGAGTGCTAGTCAGAGTGAGTGTGAAGGACCTACGCTAACCGAGTGCTGTAAAGCTACTCAGAGCAAGGGTGGTGAACCTACTCTGAGCAAGTGCTGTGAACCTACTTCTAGTCCAGGCTTGCATAGCCAAGGGAGCATATCTCACTCAGTTAATAATTGATCTCTCATAAGAGACATGTCAAGTTTTCTCTGGTGGTCGTTTTTCTTTCATACTCGACTCCCTTTCTTAAGCTTGTCGCTTTCGAGTTATTTATACTCTAGCGAATTAATCTTTCAGTTGACTGAACAAGCCTTGTTGGCCTTGTGGGTTAATTTGTGGTCTATGCTCTTCTAAGTCATGCTGGATGGGAATGAGACTTACGAGTTCTGGCATATTCTGAATTGATAGTTCAGCTAAGTCTTTATTAGCATTAATATTAGCCTTAACATGTATATTATAAAATAAAGGGGCATATCCTATTATAAAATAAAACGGGTATGGCCATAATCGTAACACTTCCATACTTGTCATGTGTAGCAATTGTCATGTCAGCCCCCCATTCTTTGATATTTTCTTTATTCTACCCACTGCCTCATGCACTTTCCCTGCACTCACATCAGACTTTTCCTTACTACTTCTTCTTTCAACGCACTGGCCATATCCCACTTAGGCAGGGTGACCCAAAAAGAAAAACAAAAGTTTCTCTTCATAACTTAAGTAATATGTACAGGAGAAGAGGTTATTAACCCCCTGCTCCTTCCTTACTACTATAAGATATTATTTCTCCATGCCCAATGCATGAAATTACTGCCCCCCATTTTTCATCAACATATAACAGTTGAAAATAGTTGATTAACAAAAGTTCTGTAGGTATGTTAGTTGTACTCCCTCAGTAGCTTCTAGCATCACATTCAAAGTTTGCTAATCTGTGATTTTTTTCCTGCTCTTGCCCATTATCTGCAACACATATATGTATTGTACACTGTCATTATGTATGCCCTTATAAGATCTTGGAACCATGATGATCATTCAATACAGTGGAATAACAGTATCAGCAATTTTGGCACAATGATCTGCAGCATGCATATGCTATTACATCTCACATACATATAGTATATAGTACTGTTGTATGTTATATTGGATGACTAATACTGTGGGTACGTTGATCATTAGGGTCTGCAATGTATCCCCTCTTTTCCACATTATAGTCAAATCTACTGTATAACTTCCATGTTTACCACTCACAAGTATTTAAGGAGTGCATTAAAGGCTGATCAGAAACAATTCTACAACCTTTCTAAGTAGATATATATACAGAGCATTTTACTAGTAAATGAGTGGGATAAATCATGCTCAGAAACACTATTTAATTAAAAAAATCAAGTTTTAAGAGAAAGATACCAGTCCATAGGATTTTGGACTAATTAACTACAACTGTATTAGTTTTCTGAAATACAAAATTTACTGCTATGTCTATCAAGATGTCCTTCTGCTAACTCTAACCAACAGCATTTTCACATTACAGAAGCAATTCACAAGTCATGGTAGTCAACATAAGGTAACTCAATAAATTTCTCACTAAACATATCAGCAAGAATAATGTCTCAAGTCATGACCAAGCTAGACTATTATACACACACCACCTCTTGTTCCATACAGCCGGGCCAGATTTGCCTATTCTCTCCATCGATTTTTTTACCTCTGCCATACAGTGCAGTACAGCCCATATGAATACAGCTACGTCACTGAATACAATAAAAGAACTATAACAGTAATCCATACAGGCAGAGGCAGAACCAGTACATGTGTGACTTTTTGATTAAGTCACATATGTAATCACACGTATGACTTAACCAAAAATATAAGAATATTTACATCAAAGTCTTTGGGATACAACTGTATATTACGGTACAATTAATGCTAATATACTGGCAATACCATACAGCTTAATACATGAAAAAGATGTCTGTCACACTTATAAAAAAGAATACATTATAATACAGTGGACCCCCGGTTAACGATATTTTTTCATTCCAGAAGTATGTTCAGGTGCCAGTACTGACCGAGTTTGTTCCCATAAGGAATATTGTGAAGTAGATTAGTCCATTTCAGACCCCCAAACATACACATACAAACGCACTTACATAAATACACTTACATAATTGGTCGCATTGGGAGGTGATCGTTAAGCGGGGGTCCACTGTATATATAAAGATTTTTTCCATCTGGAATTTTTTTTTTTTACACACCGGCCATCTCCCACCGAGGTAGGGTATAGTAACATTAAAAACTGTATTCTATTATAAATAAGATATAGAGGAGAGCTTAATCTCCTTTCATGCAATATTAGTAAATTTTACTGTTTACTTTTCTTAATTCAGAAAGCACTGCAAGTAATATTTACATACTAAATACGTACAGGTATTTCTGTTGATCTAACATGATGTTCATACAATGTTGATACTTTATCCATTGTAAACATTAGTCACGAGTCTGAAACTCCTAATTTGCAACACAAAATTTCGTGAAAGCTTATCACTAATTTCTATTTAGTTATTCAGTTTTCGTTAAGGGTTTTGCCAAATAAATATGGAATGTTTCTTGAAATAAATCTTACCTGTAAAATTGCCATTCTTCAATGACAAGAATATCTCTGAAAACCTGAAACCCACTACTGAGCTTCCAGGTAAGGACGGTAGCCCAGGTATCGATAAAGGAAGCGGTGGGCTGGAGAGTGGGCTGTGTTTTGGTTTGATCCACTGCGAGAGGTGAGGTTGTGAATGTCTCCGATGCTATTTTCATTCACATTACTGAACCATGTATCTGAGGCTTGCTGAAATGATATACTGGACAGAGAAATACAGTGGTTAGTATTATGGAACACATACAGTACACTAAATATGTTACAGCACAATATATTTTATTAATTTATTTCTTTTATAATAAAGTACAGGTCCTCCATCACAAATCTGGCATCACTGGGACCTGTAGTGTGCTAGATTACTGAGTCTGCCGGATTCCAGAGTGGTTAGGTTAGGATACACTTAATAAAATTAACCAACTTGACTTACACAAGAAAGTTCATCGAACGTGGGCAAAAATCGAACATTTCCACTTTGAGCTCAATTTCAAGGTATGTGTACTTTTCATCGTGAAACCAATCGAAATCATATTTGTTTCTATAATACTTCTTCCATTCTATCAAATGAGACCAAAAAAACGAGAATACAACCATAAAAAAACACGAAAATATACCGCAAAGAGGCGGCTAATGGCTGAGAAGTGAACTCCCTTATTTATCATCCGTTTTTTAATTTTTGGTGTACGTTAACCCTTTCAGGGTCCATGCCATAGATCTATGGCTTTACGTTGAGGGTCCAAACCGTAGATCTACGCCATGAGCTCAACTCACTCTGATAAGCTGTGAGCGGTAAATTTGGGCCTAGATATGAGAGAATACATCTATGTGGTATGTGTGCACCACATAAAACAAATCCTGCAGCACAGTGCATAATGAGAGAAAAAACTGAGACCGTAATTTTCGATTAAAACAGCAACTTTGCAGTGTTATTTCGTATGTTTTTCATAGTTGTATTTGTGATTTCTTGGTCTCATTCGATAGAATGGAAGGTATATTACAGAAATAGAGATGATTTTTATTGGTTTTATTACTGAAACTGAGCTCAATGTAGCGTTCGAGTTCTAATGACCAGAGCTTTGGTAAGATGGGTAAGGATGGAAATATTGGAAAAGGGTTGGAGGGGGGGGGGAGAGGTAGGATATAAAAGGTAAGTGGCCCAACCACTTTGGTGTAATTTAAAAAGTGTATGTGAATTGATAAGATATTCTTTAAGGGGTATAATACTAACCCATCAGAGTCACATAGATATAATAGGTATATAAGTACATGACTCTGAATTGGTAGTAGTTATACAAGTTGCAACTGCTTTTTTTTTTTTTTTTTTTTTTTTTTTTTGGCGATTGTACAACGGATATTTATACGACAAGAAAGGCAATAATTTTCTGGCCAGTTTATAAGCTCGTGACAATAGCTTCTTAATGGTGGTGTCCAACAATAGTCAATAGCATAATTTTACATTAGAAAGTTATTTAAGATGTCTCCCTAATTGGGGGCGATGATTTTCTCAGTATACATAGAAGGGTTCTGGTGGTATCCAATCTTCTTCGTCAGGTAAGTTGCTCAAAATTATGGGTCGAGGGTAATCATCTTTATGAATAAAACGACGAACCCTCTGTGGGAGAGTCATTCTTTGAGTCCTGTGAGGCGGAGTATTGATGGTGTAATCGGTGGTATTTATCACTTGTATAGGATGTTCTCTATCTGGCATGTACAGTTCTTGCATTGTATAAAGTTGTTTCTTTTTTAGGGTGTCAAGGCGTACATTTATGGCAGTAATATCTTGTTGTGTGTGTAAATCTGCCATTTTAACTCTGTCTCTCCTCCTGGTATCGGTAATAAAGCGAAGAGCTCTATTCTGGACCCTTTGTAACCGTAGCATGTTGGTCTTTGTTGTTAATGACATTGGGACACAAGGGTATTCAAGTATAGGTCTTATTATCATTTTATACAGATGTTTTTTGACATGTTGAGGGCTTGATTGAATCGAAAGAGTCTGCTAAGACCGGCTTTGGCTGTGTTGATCTTTTTAGTTACATGAGATGTTGAGTGGAGCAGCCTGTCTATTTCATATCCCAAGATCTTGTTAGGGTTTCTAATGGCTACAGGTGTACCTCTGATGGAGATACCCCCTTTATCTTCGATGGTTGATGCAAAACATCCTATCGTGCTAACAAGGACCTTGTCAGGATTAGTGTAATTCTCCATTTCTTCTCCCAATTAGATGTTCGACGAAGTTCAATATTCATTTTTTCTATGACTCTCTCATACTTGTATTTTCCTGTTACTGGAGTTGATGAGACGACATGAATAACATCATCTGCAAACTGTGTCACAATTGTGTCATTAACTTGGTTGAGGAAGGTCATTCACATAAATGTTAAACAGAAGTGGACTGAGACAAGAACCTTGTGGGACACCAGCCGTCGGTATAAAAGGTTCTGTCGACTTGCCATGAAAGGTGGGAATGATTTTTCTTTGAGTTAAGAAATTATAAATTACTCTGAGAAAAGTCCAGTTATGGTCTGGTAGGTCAATGAGTTTGTATATAAGGCCATCATGCCATAAGCTATCAAAAGCTTTATGAACATCTCTGGTGGCAATTAAGGCAAGATTGCCCTGCTGTTTTAGACTTGCTACAGTGTCAAAAATAACATTTATTGCATGATTGGTACCTCTATGTGTTCTAAAGCCAAATTGTTTTTCAGTAAACAAGTGATTAAACTCCATATAGTAATTCAATCTGTTGGAAATGACTTTCTCAAGAACTTTTCCAGTGACTTCAAGTAAAGATATAGGTCTATAGTTCCCAGGTTGGTGGATGTCTTTATTGGGCTTAGCAAGAAGATCATCCTAGCAGTCTTAAAAACAACTGGAAAATGTCCTGAGGCCAAGATGGCATTAAAGATATTTACCAAGGACTGTTTGCAATTTCTAGGTAGGTACTTTATTTGTTTCATTGTTATTCCAGAGAGGCCAGGGGCTCTATTTCTCATTCTTCCAATAACCTGACTTATCTCTAGTAATGTAATAGGTCTAGTAAGCGGGTGGGTATCTTCAAGAGTTGAAGTATCGATGGTAGGTAGTGGTTGTAGATCATCCAAGTTCTCATCTCTCCATTCATTTACTAACTGATAATGATTATTATTAAATTGACGACTGTTAATTGTGAGAGAGAATTTTCTCCCATACATCACCCATCAAATTAGCCTGGTCCTGTGGATCGTCAAGTTTAATTTCAACATCTTCATCATCCTCATCAGTGAAGGTATGAACTAGGTAGTTAGGAACCTTGTGCTTTCCCCTAAAAGTTGTCGGATCTTACTCCAAAATTTGCTGGTTCACGTTTATATTGATTAGCTTGAAGAACTAGAAATTTCCATTGTCTCGTTTGTGTTGACTAATCATGTTAATTAATTCGTGCCTTAATCGGTGCAGTGTAGCTGCTGGTGGTTGTCGCGTTTGAAGATGCCTTCGACATTCTGCTTGATAATTTCTTAAAGTGTCTCTAATTTCTCTAGTAGGTTTATATTGTTGGTATATCTTTGTGGAAGCTAATTGGCAAGTTGCATTGGTAGCTTCAATTATTCGATTGTGCAGGGACCTGATTGCATCATCAATTGCAGTGGAAGGTAGATTTTCCAAAGACACAATTTCATCCTCACCCAGATATGCCCTGAAGGGGTCAAATCCTAGGGTGTTAAGATTGGGTTTAGGAGTTACAGGTATTCTAAATGGAGAAGTTTGTAGTTGTATTATAACAGGGATATGGTCAGATCCTACATTTCCACCAGGAGATATACGACAGTGAAAGATGTCACAGTCTCTGTTTGTCAGTACTATATCTGGTGTTCCTGGATGAGGTCCAATGTACGATTTGAAGAATGGGCCTTGAAATGACAAGTTTCTAGCTGTCATGATATTAAAGAGTTGTTTTCCTTTTAAGTCACCCAGTGGAATACCAGCTCCACAGTTAAAGAGGGCAGGGTGATGAGCATTAAAATCTCCAGCTAGAATTGTTGGAATATTTCTGCTTAATATCCTATGTAGAGGAATTGACTCTATATATGGCTGTCTCGGGGGAAAATATCCAGTTCCTATCACTAGTTGTCCATGCGACGTTGTTAGTTCTATTGCAAGAATGTTATCTTCATCAATATGAATATGTATTTTTAAATGTATATCCTAATTTAACCAAGATGGCTACACCACTAAAGGGTCCTCTCGATTTCTCCACAGTACAGTATCCACGTAATTTAATATGTTGATCAACTCTTGCAGCTGTCTCGTTCAAAAGTACATGTATAACATCGGGATTGTAGTTATGTAGTTCAACCTCAAGAAGGTAACGGTTATTAAAGAAATGTTGAACATTAAGTTGGAAAATTGTAATCCCCATTATTTCTTTTTCTTCGCTCGTACACTGCGTTCTGAATGCCTGCAACTAATGTCATGTGTTGTATCTACACTATCCCTGCTGGACTCGTCAAGGGGAGGAGGGAACTTTTGCATGGATGCTTGTGTATTAAAAATGCCATCATCTTCACTACAGGTAGTAATATTAACAGACTCATTAGAATCGTTAGAGTCGTTAGAGTCATCATCATAAAACTGAGTTGTGCTATTCTCAGTTTCAGGAAGCAGAGGCTCGTGAGAGTTAATGGGAGACTGTGTAGGCTCCAAGGGAATATTAGATAGGCAAGGTGAGTTACCTTGGGAAAGTTCCTGTTCAACAGGATCAGCTACAATAGCGAGAGAGTAGGCACCACTTTCTGGGGCATTGTTATGTTCAGGTGTTGACTTATCGGGTTGAGAGGAGTTGACAACCTGGGTTTGTGAGGAGGGCGATCCCTGGGCCAGGGATGACTTAGGCTTATTTTTAGATGTAGAGTATGGTACATACTTCTTGTTATGAGAAGGCTGGGTCATAATAGCCTTCACATTTTCAGGGATAGTGATGGGAGTGATCCCATTATCCATTAACAGATCATTTAAAACCTGAGAGCAGAGTTGAATGTCACCACCTGCTATGTCTTTGGCCAACAAGTACATTAGTTGTGCTCTCGTTATATCCCCGTCTGTGGATACCTGAGACATATGAGATGCGACTGAACCTTGTTGTTGTGTCTGTTGTAAGTGAGGGTTAGATTGGGGTGCTCCAAGAGGGGCAGAATTCCAAACATTGGAACCATTGGTAGAGACCTGAGGAGTCCCACTTGATCCAGGCAGAGCTGGGAAGGAAGCTTGGGACATGGTTGGTGGTGCCTGGGGAGTGGTCTTCTTAGAAGTGGATAGTTTCTTGGCGTCAAGAATTTTCTGCATTTCCTTTTTTCTTTCAGGACAAATAGCAGAAAACGCATGATGTTTTCCATTACAGAGGACAGAAATGTTAAATTCTTGCCGATGTTCAAGA
Organism: Cherax quadricarinatus; assembly: GCF_026875155.1. Taxonomy (NCBI): domain Eukaryota; kingdom Metazoa; phylum Arthropoda; class Malacostraca; order Decapoda; family Parastacidae; genus Cherax; species Cherax quadricarinatus. The sequence goes on along the minus strand of NC_069442.1, from coordinate 7,232,902 downwards.
GTAAACAAATGACCTCACACGTCTAATACATGCCAGCTGGTGGGTCTAATATACATTCACAAATGTGCTGATATTATTTATACAATTATTACAATATTGCATGACAGTAAATCTTCTATTTTTTGGTTTGAATAAAAATTCATTATGTGAATTAAAAATCAAAATAGAATTCATTTGTAAGGCCTGAAAACATAACTAATGAACAGAGGAAATGTTAGTTTAGTGCCAGGAATGCCTGCACTATTTATTCTGGATCCTATTTTGAAATTGGAATATTTTGAACTTTGCACTAAACTGGCCAAATTACCAATTTCCAATCACTTTATTTTGTAGTTGAAACAGCTGAGTTGGCACTTTCTTGTGCTCAATCGATAGAATAGAAGTAATACTAGTGAAATAGCTAAGAATTTAATTGACTGGGATAAGGTAATTGGCCTAAAATGGGAGTCAAAGTCGGCAAAATCGCCGATGCGTAAATATCACTGACACATCAAAATTCGCGAGAGCATAATTTCATTAATTTTCCATCAAATTTCGTACTTTTTGTTTTATTACCTTCATAAGAAGATTCTCTCCCATTTCATATGAAAAAATAACAAATTATTTTTTGAAAATTTTTGGACACTGGTGCGCACTTAGAAATTTGGCCTCTGGACCCTGAAAGGGTTAAGAAGCATCTTTCTATCATACACTGCCAAGTTTCAATAAGGTAGCCCAAAAAAAAACAACTGAGAAAAAAATATTTACGAAAAATCATATATGGCAAGCCCAAGCCAGATACTGGAAATAAATCACTTTGTCTGACTTTTTTGGGTTATCCTAGGTTCTCTATACATACACTGCTATGTATGATAATCTATGTAACTGTATTTGTGTATACCTGAAAAAAACTTATTTATTTACTTCTATTCTGTTGATTAAGTACAAGAAACCGCCCTTTCACCTATTTCAACTACCCAATAAAGTGGTCAGAAATTGGCAATTTGGGCCCAAATTTCACACGAATTTCAACAGATGCCTATTTCAAATAGGGTCCAGGATAAACAATGCAGACATTCCTGGCACTAAAGTAACATTTTCTCTGTTTATTAGTCATGGCTCCAGGCCCCTCTTATTTTTACTCTTACTTACCATTGGAATTTTTATTCACACAAAAAATAGAAAATTTACTGTTATGCAGACTACTGCATTACTGTAATAATTGTATAAATATCACCCCATTCTTGACTGCACATTGGAATTTGGACTGGGAGGTGCACACGTATTAGACAGTGACATCATTTGTTTACTCTTGAACATTGCTAAAGAATTGAACATTTCCACTACCTTGAGTGCAATTTCAAGGTACTTTTCGTCGTGAAAGCAATCAAAATCATATCTATTTCTGTAATAACGAGAATGCAACCATAAAAACCATACAGATATATGCCGCTATGGGGCCACTAATGGCTGAGAAGTAAACTCCGTTATTTATGGTCTGTTTTCTTGTTAAGAAGCATCTTTCCATCATACATTGCCCAAGTTTCAGTAAGATAGCCCAACAAACAACTGAGAGAGAAAAAATAATAATTATAATAATAATAATATCTTCATTTACTACACGTACATGTATATGGTATACAGGCCTAGCTGACATCAGTGACATACTACTACATAGAAAGCCCCTTGTTATACTAAGCATTTCAGGCAAATTAGGTCAGTGTCCAGGATAAGACCCACACCAGTCCACTAACACCAGGTACCCATTTCCTGATGGGTAAACATAGACAACAGGTGTAAAGAAACACACCAATGTTTCTACCTGACTGGGAATCAAATATTTATCAAAAATCATGTATGGCTACCAGGCCAGATACTAGAAATAAGCCACTTTGTCTGACTTTTTTGGGTTATCCTAGGTTCTCTACACATATGCTGCTGTGTGTGATAATCTACGTAGAGAAAATAGCTTTTTTTGCTTCAGTTTTATGGTGCAGTACAAGTGTATATCACAGTTAGCCATGCTATACGTACTCCGTTTTCTCTAATATAAGCCCCTAGACAGGGATAGGAGAATGGTACTTGATCCCTTTATCCTCTTCATACCTCTGTCGAACTGCTTGGTATAATGCCCAAAAATTATTCATTCTGCAGTATTTAACATGTTTTTATGTTATTTATATTGTTTATTATGTCATATTAGATCAATTGTGATAGGCAAATAAGCCATAGTGTTGATATTAGCGTAATAATAAGCATATTCTCCTGCATCATGAGACTGAGCTCATGGCAGCCGCAGTGGCTTCAAAGCACCTTATCTTTAATGGACAATGTATGAGAAACATTTCTTTTATTCGTTGGAACCATGGCTAGGGCTAAAAGTAAGCAGTTTATAACAAAAAATAGAGAAAAAAATTAGAATGACTTGTGCAGCAAGTAGTGCCACCAAACAGTGCCAGCAGGTTAGTGTGGCAACCCTGGAAATTTGAAATTATGCTAGCTGAAATTAGTGCTGAATAACTGACGGAAACAGGATGTGTGATTGCCGGATTTGTGATGGTGGACCTGTACTACTGCACATACACACCATTTTATAAAATCTATCAACATATCCACCCAGCAATCTACAACATAAAATTACAACTTTAGTATTTAAAATACAAGCCTAAGACTTATTAGCCTCTATGTTGTGTACTCAAGCAACAGTATCCACATAAACATACACATGCCCAACAAGACATCATTCACTACAAGAGCAATATTCTGCCCAGCAAATGGAGAAAACCAAAAATTATACAAAACTAAGTTGCATAACAAATTTATTTCATACTAGAGGTAATTTTGTGTTTCAGAGCCCCATCTCTTTGCAATGTTTTTTTCATGTTAATATTAATATGTATAGGAAAGACATTCAGCCAGAAATCCTTGGATAATTAAATCTATGTGCTGGCTGCCAATCAGTAAAATTTAGATAATCAAAATTCACCCATAAGGAAGTCTGCAAATTTGCAGGTAAAACTACATTTCCCAAACCCAGAGTTCCCTTATCCCCAAAGTGACCCTCATTTTTATAAAAACTATGTGCAAGATTTTTTTTTTTTTTTTTTTTTTTCTGAGCTTCGTGGTATCCATTTTTAGAAGGGATAAGAAGAGGAGGTAAATTTTATATGGGAAAACTACAATCGATTATCACCAATGAGCTTCACTGGGACAGGAATGTTCCGAATCTCTACAAAATGTATGTACTTGCACTACTGTAAAAAAAATACATTAATAAACCCCAGCGCATAAATGCACGAAAACAGATGATGGGAGAACTGTTGAGGTAAATAAAATTATCATGCAGATTTAACCCTTATTTGATTGAAAAATGCACCCAAAATGGAATACACAAAAAAGGCCTTTTTTACAGAAAAAACATCCTAAGTACTATATAGCTTGTGTTTTAAAATTTTTGTGAGGTAGAATTGTGGAAAGGGCCTTTTTTTGGAGGGGGGGAGGCAAGCACACTACTCATGAAACAAATTAGTCTTTAAATTTTTGGCATGTCCCATACACGGCTTCTGGGGGTTATGGTCTCTTTTTTGTTCACTCCCCTTTGCTTCCTCTTGGATTTTAAATCACTGCCCCCAAAATGAATAAAAGTGATGTGAAGGTGCAAGACAATTCTAAAAAATTGTATTTGAAATTGTAGTTAGAGTGGAGGGGGAGTGGTTGTTATGGCTGTAGGTTACTGGATGGCTAGTATTCCCTAATTTAGATTCCTGTCCTTCAACTTTTACTATTTATATATGCAGCTGCATTTATATAATCGTTGATATGCTGGTGAATGTAATAGCATGGAAAAATTATTAAGAAAAAAAATTTCATAGAGTTTAACAGACAAAGCAGATTGTCCAAATACACTGCTTACTGCTAAAAATATTTCAGTTTTAATTATAATATTGCCCCCTAACAAACATATGATGACCAAAACCAAACCACAGGTGGGGTTGAACCCGCAATAGAGAGTCACAAAACCCAACCGTCGGTTAAAAATGGGGCCACAATCGTGTCATTACGATTTCAAAGAGTCACTAGATGACCTCCTGGACCATTGATTCCCTAAACAACCTTTTTTTGTATTTTTCTCACTGAAACCCCGGGTTAAAAAGGACACAATAGATAACTCACTACCAGGATACAAAACAATCCACAACTGCAGACCACACAAATTTTGGGGGGATATTGCAATCTATTTCTTAAGAACTATCTTTTTACAAAAACCACTTGCTTAAAAGGGTGAATATGGAGAAAATATTTTTGCAAATTTTACTGTAAAAAAACCCTTAAGTCATAACAAATTTGGGGCCCTTTTCCGGGGCCAAATAAAACATCCCAAAATTTTTGTGATAAACTAAAGCACTAATAACAAACAACTAAATGAACCCAAACACCACCCCTTTTCTTAGCTGGAGACTTCAAAATTAACCCCGGCTAAAAGTAATCAGCCTGTAACGATTTCATCAAAAAATATGAAAACACACTTCTAAAAGCAACTATAACAAAACCCCAACCGGCTAACTGGAAAAAATGCAACCAAATTGACCCAAAATGGACCCAAAACTAGCCCCCCTTTTAAAAAAAGGATAATCACAGCAGACTATGTCACTCCCCCCTTCCTTTAAAAAACATTAGTAAAAAACCCCTGGAATACAACAAGTTTCTTTTAGACTCCATGACGAGGCCTTAACAAGTAACTTCACAAGGAAACTAGGGTTGTTGACTGGCCCACAGAAATTTTCAATACCAATAGTATTGATACTGGAAGACTTTTTTCTTAAAAATTAATTTGATTATATAACAAACATTGTCCCTAAAAAGGAAACAATTACATGTCAAATAAAAGGTAGGTTGCCATGTAAATAACAGATACCAAAACCATTGATAAGAAACATCAAAAGAAAAAAATACAGAAAAGGGTTAATACCAAGGGGTATTATTAAACATTATCATCAATTCTCAACCAAAAAATAATAAAAAAAGGGGAAGCAATTGTATATAAGCGATTCAGCGAAACAAGAGGAGATATAAAAAAAACCTGGAAAAAACCCCCCTCAGATTCTGGGCACCCAAAAAAACTGA
>NC_069442.1:7093792-7227299 GCF_026875155.1 Cherax quadricarinatus | reverse complement strand
AGGCCCCTAGAACTCAATTTTGTCTACCCACAGGACGCCAGTGTATCATCAACCCCTCTCTCCGCCGCCACCCAAGGAACAACAACAACAACAACAAACATGGCTGACTCCCCCTCCAACTCCACTCCCTTCAAAGGATTCATCCATGATAACTCAGGTACGATTATTCCTGACAATATCAAGGACTACATCGTTGCTCTAGAAAATGAAATCAAAGATATCAAAGCAGCACTCGAGCGACGAGATTCCAAGATAACCAACCTCGAGAATAAGATCCAAAACCTTGAAGAGAAGATTACATCGGGAAGTGTTGATACAGAAAATACTCTAAAAGCAGCTATAGCCAGTCACACTGAACAAATAACAACAATAAATATGAAGGTTGAAGAAGCAATCAAGGACTGGAATCTGAACATGCACACTCGACTAAATGAATACCTTGATTTCCAAGACGACAAAACTGAACAAGATAAGTTGTCTGATGCAGTTATAATAAACAGTCCACACATTCCTAGTGACATAACACAAGCACAGTGCAAAGAAACTGCTATCAGGATAATACAGAACCACGTACAAGTCATCGTGCAAAACAATGAAATCAAAGAAACACGTTTGTTAGGAAAACCAGGAAGTAAACACAGTATAATGATCCGACTTCATTCATACGATAAAAGAAAGGACCTAATTAAATCAGCAATTACAATGAAAAATGGAGTGTACATAAATGAGTGTCTAACAAAAAAACGTCAAAACCTTCTGTTCAGGCTGAGAAAACTTAAACAGGAAAACAAAATACATCAGTGTTTCACGCGAGATGGGAAAATACTAGTAAGGAAAACATCAACAGGACAACAATATACCATCTCAAACGAACATGATTTCTCTACCTTCCTTAGAAAAGCTGACATTTCTGTAACAGATTAAATAAGTGCCCTTAATACATATATACGTGTGGTGCATATAGTGTACGTTACTATCATATTGTACATTATTATTTTTATTATTTTTCATCACTAGCTAATGCCAACTACCTCCAATACTCTATAACTTTCTTTACTGCTATTAATTGCTCATAATTTTAAATTAAAAGTCAAATCTTACTCCAAATTAATAATATTCATTTTTCTTACCTGTCCATTTAATTTTGTTTATCACTACTTGTTTTTTTTAGTCACTTTACATTGTATATTCAATTAGTGTATATTCCAATTACTTTTTTGCAAGTACCAAAACTATCTTTTGCTAGCTAGTACCAACTACCTCATTTTTTTTACTTTTATTGTGCAATAAACTGCTCAATTTATCTAATATTACAAATCAGATCTTACTCCTAAACCAATATTATTTCATAGTGACCATCTGTTTCCATTTAACTTTGTTTACCATTACTTTAATTTTAGTCCCTTATATATTTTCTCCTTTATTTAGCTTTATGATAACTAACCTAGCATATACATTCACAATTGTTAAATAATCAAGGGCTATTCTCAGGTGCTAAAGTAGAACAAAGTTCACAATTTCGGCATTATAAGTCCAAAGCTCATTTATTTTATAGTACTACCTTACTGATCATATTCCAGCTCCCATTATTTGATTCATCACTTGTATTGTACTAGTCCCTTTATATGTCTCCTTTTATTTTAGCTTAAAAAAAAAAAAAAAAAAACAAAATACCTTAGCTCATTATTTTTACATTTGTAAATAATTCAGGTGCTATTTTTTATACTTAAGACTATTTTACTTTGTTTATATACTTAATTCAACTATAGATTCACTGACAAAATCTTATGATTACAAGCATTGATCCAGATACCAACCTCTTATTAATGACTTAAATGAATCAAACAGTTACTGTATACTACACTGCAGAACAATAAAGCACTTCTCAGTGCCAAACAACAACATAACTATCTTTAACTACATTATCAGATCTTTAAGCAAGCATTACGATACCTCATAGCATTACTTAAATTCCTTACATGCCAATATGTCCATTTTCCCCACCATTACACTAACTGAAACCTGGCTAAAGCCTGATACTACAGATGTCTATAACCATTCCTGGTTACACAGGCCATACACACTTAGTCCAGACCAACAAGGTGGTGCACAGCCATATACACTCAGACCAACAGAATTATCACTAATATTGCACAAGAGGATGAACATGGGGAATTATATAATAGCAAATCAAATCCAAATACTACAAAACCTCTCACAATGATAAACATCTACAAGTTCCACAGTCAACATTAGCCAATTTAGTCAAAACCTAGTAAGTATGATACACATGATGCACGCATAAACAAAGACAACTTACTACTCTCAGGCGACTTCAATATAAATCTCCTGCAAGACCAGGACCCACACGTTACTGAATTCACAACACAATGAGTAACTGTATGTTGCTACCAAACAGTAACAAAACCGTACAAGAGTTACAGGAACTAGTGTTTCCTTCCCTACTTGACCACCATCTGAACCAACACCATATCCCCATTTAATTCAGGCATAAATTACAGATAATACCACAGACCACTACCCAACTTTCCTCATAACAACTCTTGGTAAATTACCCCAAGACACTACTAAAGTCACTTCAACTTTCACAATGAGGCAGCCATTAATAACTTTCACAACTAGCATTAGCAAACATGATTGGCACCTGAGCTAGAATCAATACAGATATGACGAATGTATAAATAAATTTTCTAAAAAGACTCAATACCTCATAATCAAGCACTGCCCAAAAAAAAAAACTAAGCAGATGAACAGCTAAGAGACTGAACAGACCCCCTGGCTAACACACCCAGCATACTCAATCCATAAATACAAAACACCAATATGAAAAACCAGAGTACAGAATGGGTCACCTAGACCAAGCCAAACAAAACGTTACTCGTCAATCCTAACCAGCCAGATAAGAAGGGCAAAAAATTGTATTATAGAACAGAAATTATCCAACTACGAGGTGATATAAAAAAGACCTGGAAAACCCTATCCGAAATTCTGGGAACAAAAAGATATCACAGAAATAGCGGCAAAAAAATTAGCAAAATCAGATGAACTCCCAACTCCCACCAACAGAAACAGCAAACAGACTCAATGATTTCTTCTCTCTCACTATTAGGAGCAAAACCTTGCAATAAACCCAAGCTCAGATACCCCCCAAATGACTACCTCACCGGCAACTACCCGAACACACTGTTCCTAGCTCCGACTACCCATACAAGTCTTCCCTTATTAACAACGCACTAAAACACTAAGGCAGAGATTAAATACCTTACCACCCTTTAAATACAAAAAAGGTGTCACAATTGCTATCACCAATCATTGCAACACTCTTTAAACAAATCCATTGAATCCTCCACCCGTCCCTACAGTACTCAAAATAGCAAGGTCACCCCGATCCACAAAGGAGGTGAGACCAACAGAGTTGAATAACTATAGGCCATATACCAACTTAACACCCTCTCTCAAAAATCTATCAAGAAAAATTAATTGCATAAACAATCTACTACAACCTTTCTCCTAAAACCCAAAACCTACTCAACCCACTGCCAATTTGATTCAGCCTAATAAAAATACTAATGATGCTATTAAACAAACATCTAGAACATATAACACTGCAAATAGAGAAAAAAGAATTCCCACTGGGGATCTTCATTGATTACGTAAAGCCTTTTGATACAGTTGACCATGACTTCCCACGTAAAATTATCACAACTATGGTATAAGAGGGCACTCCCTCAAAACCTACAAGTCATACCTCAGCAACAGAAGCCAATATGTGTACCAAATGGGCAAACTCTTCTGCACAACCAATTACAGTTGGTGTCCCACAGGGAAGTGGGACCTGGCCCTCTTCTCTTTCTCTCTATACATAAATGGACCTACCAAAGGCTCTCAATTACTCAAACCCACACTATTTTGCTGATGACATCAACATACGTCTTCTCCCACCCGAGCCCAGTCACTCATCCCATACTGTAAATACCGAATTACCGAAAATAACTACCTGGATGAGTTACTAACAAACTTACACTAAACATTGACAAAACCTACTTCATTCAGTTTGTAACAGAGCTACAGATGTCCCTCTTAACATAATGATAAACGGGATCACCAATCACAAAGCAACAGAGGGAAAAATTCTTAGGAAATCCACCTTGATAATAGACTCAAATTTCATACACATATACAACAAATTTCTAAGAAAATTTCCAAGACAGTAGGATACTATCGAATATACGGTACTAATGCTCCACAGTCAGCCCTCCTGGCCCTATATCACTCCTTATTTACCCTATCTCACCTATGAATTTGTGTCATGGGCTCAACAACAAGTAACCCATCTCAGACCCACTAGATTACCCCAACAAAAGGCTGCAGTTATAAGAATGATAACAAATCTCACACAGGCAGCACACATCCACCAATAATCAATACACTCAACCCACTCACACATACAAAACATCCATACTTATTACTGCATCTATTACATACATAGAACACTCAACTCTGAAATTAACCCACCCTCAATACATCACCTTGCCACCTCAACAAGAACACATGACCATAACACAAGGCACAGATCACTCTTTGAATATTCCTCGTGTCCATCTCAACGCTATGGGCAAAAACTCAATGCACATAAAAGCCCTAAAATCTGAATTCATTACCTGTTTAATATAAAAGAAACACTACACTGTTTATAAATTCAGTCTCTTCCTCAAAGATCCACTTACTCACCCCAAAACCTAATAAATACTGAATAATCTGAACTTAATAAATTGTAATATCTTAAATGTTACTCACAATTATATCACATAAATGTAAAACTAAAACCCAAATCTAACTTTATTAATTTTTTACATCACTACTAACAGAATACACCATTTCTACTGAATTTACAACAATGCATGCAACCATAGACGCTGGTCTTTTGTTATACTCCCTTGTGCTTTATAGTAATCAGTTACATATTGGTTTTCACTGATTTCATCATTGTTCTTAGTTAATCTTACATTAAATTTTAACCAGCCCCGTAATGCTATGCAAGTATAAGTGGCTTTGGGCATGCTGCTCTATCTTTATTTTTTTTGTACCTCTGAAGGGGGTGGGCTCCATATGATAATAAATAAATAAATAAATAAATAAATAGTGAGGCTCCAAGTTAGAGTATGTAAAGAAAGAGGAAATTTTTTCCCAGTAAAAGTTAGGCTAAACAAGGATGGTGAATGTTCACCGTGGTTGTTAAATATATTTAATAGATGGGTTGTAAGAGAAAGTAAATCGAGGTCTTGCAAGAGCGGGAGTTAAAAGATCAAAATCAACACACAAAGTAGGGAGTTGTCACAGCTGCTCTTTGCTGATGACACTGTGCCTTCTTGGGAGATTCTGAAGAAAGCTTCAGAGATTGGTGATGAAATTTGTAGGGTGTGCAAAAGAAGAAAATAAAGGTGAATACAGGAAAGAGTAGGTGTATGAGGATAACAAAAGATTAGGTATGAAAGATTGAATATCAGATTTGAGGGAGATAGTATGGAGGAGGTGAACGTATTTCAGATATATGGGAGTGGACGTGTCCAAGCGATGGTCTATGAAAATGAGGTGAACATAGAATTGATGAGGGAAAAAGATGAGTGTTCACTTAGGAGTCTGTGGAGACAAAGAACTTTGTCCTTGGAGGGGCAAAGAGGGGAATGTATGAGAGTATAGTTTTACCAACGTCTTAATATGGGTGTGAAGCGTGGGTGATGAAATGTTGCAGCGGAGGAGAAGGCTGTGATGCAGTGGAGATGTCCATGTCCTGAGGGCATAATGTGCGGTGTGCATATAATGCAGAGAATTCGTATTTGGAAGTTAGGAGGATGCTGGGATTACCCAAACTGGTTGTCCAGAGCTGAGGAAGGTGGTTGAGGTGGTTCTGACATGTGAGAGAGAATGGAGCGAGAACAGAATGAACTTCAAAGTGTATAATCTGTAGTGGAAGAGGACGGCGGGTAGGGGTCCTGCCTAGGAAGGTTGGAGGGAGGGGGTAAAGGAGGTTGTGTGCGAGGGGCTTTTGGCCTTCCAGCAGGCAATGCGTGAGCGTGTTTGATAGGAGTGAATGGAGACAAATGGTTTTTTATACTTGACGTGCTGTTGGAGTGTGAGCAAAGTAACAATTATAAGGATACAGGAAACCGGCAGGCCGGACATTGAGCCCTGGAGATGGGAAGTACAGTGCCTTCACTCTGAAGAGGGGTGTTAATGTTGGCAGTTTAAAACTGTAGTGGTAAAGCACCCTTCTGGCAAGACAGTGATGGAGCAAATGATGGTGAAAGTTTTTCTTTTTCGGGCCCCCTGCCTGGTGGGAATGGCGCCAGTGTGATAATAAAAAAAAAAATGTCACATCAAGCTTATTTCTTTGGTGGCCATTGAAATTGGTTGGCAATGTTTTGTAAGTGGGATAAATTGTAAAGGACCTGCCTAGTATGGGCCAGCGGGCCTCCTGCAGTGTTCCTCCTTTCTTATGTTCTTATATGTTTGGAGAGACATCTAATCAGTCATTTATCTGAGCACCTCTGCAAGACAGTGATTATGTATGAGTGATGGTGAAAGTGTTGAATGATGATGAAAGTTTTTTCTTTCTGGGTTTTTCTTTCTTTTTGGATTAGACTGCCTCAGTGGGGAACGGCCAACGTGTTAAAAAAAAATAGGCTTTATTAACACTAAATAATTTTAGTCTATTTGAAAAAAGTTATCTATGCTGTGTCATTTATTGTTTCTTCCTCTTCTGTAATCCTGGCTACAGTTTGGGTCACCTTATTTATTGTTGCTTTTTTTGCAAGAATGTTGTGTTATATTGGCTACAGTACTCTGTTCTTTTCTCTTCTTTTCAAGAATATAGTAGTTTTTTTTTTTTTTTTTTTTTTCCAACAAGTCGGCCGCCTCCCACCGAGGCAGGGTGACCCAAAAAAGAAAGAAAATCCCCAAAAAGAAAATACTTTCATCATCATTCAAAACTTTCACCTCACTCACACATAATCACTGTTTTTGCAGAGGTGCTCAGAACACAACAGTTTAGAAGCATAAACCAAAAAAGATTCACAACATATCCCTCCAAACTGCTGATATCCTGAACCCCTCCTTTAGAGTGCAGGCATTGTACTTCCCATTTCCAGGACTCAAGTCTGGCTATATAAAAGTAACCGGTTTTCCCTGAATCCTTCACTAAACATTACACCCTGCTTCACAACGTCCAACAGATCGTCAGGTCCCAATAACCGAATCATCTCCATTCCACATCCTGTCAAATACGCTCACGCACGCCTTGCTGGAAGTCCAAGCCCCTCCGCCCCACAAAAACCTCCCTTTACCCCTCCAACCTTTTCGAGGATGACCCCTACCCCGCCTTCCTTCCTTTACAGATTTATACATTCTCCATGTCATTCTACTTTGATCCATTCTCTCTAAATGATCAAACCACCTCAACAACCCCTCTTCAACCCTCTGACTAATACTTTTATTAACTCCACACCTCCTAATTTCCACCTGGAGTTTACCTGGAGAGAGTTCCGGGGGTCAACGCCCCCGCGGCCCGGTCTGTGACCAGGCTCTCCTGGTGATCAGAGCCCGATCACCGGCTGTTGCTGCTGGCTGCACGCAAACCAACGTACGAGCCACAGCCCGGCTGGTCAGGAACCGACTTTAGGTGCTTGTCCAGTGCCAGCTTGAAGACTGCCAGGGGTCTGTTGGTAATCCCCCTTATGTATGCTGGGAGGCAGTTGAACAGTCTCGGGCCCCTGACACTTATTGTATGTCTCTAACGTGCTAGTTTACAACCCCTGCTTTCATTGGGGGATGTGCATCGACTTGCAAGTCTTTTGCTCTTTGTAGTGATTGATATTCGTGTGCAAGTTCGTACTAGTCCCTCTAGGATTTTTCCAGTGTATATAATCTTGTATCTCGTCCCCCTGCGTTCCAGGGAATACAGGTTATAGGAACCTCAAGCGCTCCCAGAAATTGAGGTGTTTTAATCTCCGTTATGTGTGCCGTGAAGGTTCTCTTAGCATTTTCTAGTCAGCAATTTCACCTGCCTTGAAAGTGCTGTTAGTGTGCAGCAATATTCCATCTATTATTAGAACAAGTGACCCGAAGGTGTCATCATGGGCTTGGCCCACACCTAGTTTTTTTGAAGGTTTCTCATTATCCATCCTGTCATTTTTCTATCAGATGCGATTGATACAATGTTTAAGTGTCTCTTGAAGTTGAGATCCTCCGACATGATCACCACAGGTCTTTGACGTTGGTGGTTTCGCTCTATTTTGGGCCAGAATTTGTTTGTACTCTTGAGATGATTACTTTTCCCGTGTTTACCACATCTCGAATTCACTGCTGCATAATATTTACACCACACATGCCTTAACAGGACATCTCCACTGCCTCCAACCACAATCCTCACTGCTTGCATTCACAACCCAAGCTTCACACGCCATATAATATGTTGGTACTACAATACTTTCAACATTCCCTCTTGGCCTCCTAGTAATTTTTTTTTGACTCCACATATACCTCACCGCCCCACTCACCTTTTTTTCCTTCATAAATTCTATGGTTAACCTCATCCTTCATAAATAAATCCAAATCCACCTGACACGTCAACTCCCAATTATCTGAAAACATTCACTTCATACTACTCTCACTCCCCAATTGGATATCCAATTTTTTCTTTATCAAAATGCATTTGAACCCTCATCACCTTACTCTTTTCTATGTTCACTTTCAACTTTCCTAACCTTTACACACACGTCGTCCAAACACATCTACTAACCTTTGCAATTTTCTTAGAATCTCCCATAATCACAGTATCATCATCAAAAAGTAACTGTGTCAATTCCCATTTTGAATTTGATTCCCCATAATTTAATCCCACCCCTCTCCCAAACACCCTTGCATTTACTTCTTTTACAACCTAATCTATAAATATATTAAACAACCATGGTGACATTACACATCCCTGTCTAAGACCTACTTTTACCGGGAAGTATTCTCCCTCTCTTCTACACACCCTAACCTGAGCCTCACCATCCTCATAAACACTCTTTACAGCATTTAATAACTTACCACCTATTTGATATACTTGCAACATCTGGATAAATTACCATACATACACTGTTGCCTCCCCTTCAAGATATACAGTATTAAGTACAGTTTTGGTCACTATATTTGTTGTTGCTTCCTCTTCAAGGATAGTTTTGGTAACTGTGTTAACATGTTGTAGTGCCCAATGACAGAGATGATATCTAAATTGAAATGTAAATCAAATGAAACCTTTTCATTTTTATTTATTACCACACCGGCCGATTCCCACCAAGGCAGGGTGGCCCGAAAAAGAAAAACTTTCACCATCATTCACTCCATCACTGTCTTGCCAGAAGGGTGCTTTACACTACAGTTTTTAAACTGCAACATTAACACCCCTCCTTCAGAGTGCAGGCACTGTACTTCCCATCTCCAGGACTCAAGTCCGGCCTGCCGGTTTCCCTGAATCCCTTCATAAATGTTACTTTTGCTCACACATTCCAACAGCACGTCAAGTCTTAAAAAACATTGTTCATCCATTCACTGTCCTATCAAACACGCTCAGCATGCCTGCTGAAGTCCATTCCCTCGCACACAAAACCTCCTTTACCACCTCCCTCCAACCCTCCTAGGCCGACCCCTACCCCGCCTTCCTTCCACTACAGACTGATACACTCTTGAAGTCAATTCTGTTTCGCTTCCATTCTCTCTACATGTCCCGAACCACCTCAACAACCCTCCTCAGCCCCTCAGGACAACAGTTTTGGTAATCCCCAACCTCCTCCTAACTTCCAACCTACTGACGAATTCTCTGCATTATATTCACACCACACATTGCCCTCAGGACATGACATCTCCACTTCCTCCCAGCCTTCTCTCGCTGCAACATTCATCCACCCACGCTTCAACAACCCCATATAAAGAGCGTTGTAAAACTATACTCTCATACCATTCCCTCTTTGCTCCAAGACAAAGTTCTTTGGTCTCAAAGACTCCTAATTGCAGCCACAACACTCTTTTATCCCTCATCAATTCTATATTCACCTCATCTTTCATAACCCATCCGCTGACACGTCCACGTCCCAACTGATCTGAAAACGTTCACCTCCTCCATACTCTCTCCCCCAATCTGATATCAATCTTCATCACCTAATCTTTTTTGTTATCCTCATAAACCTTACTCTATCCTGTAATCACCTTTTAATTTTCTTCATTTGCACATCCTACCAAATTCAACCACCAATCTCTGCAACTTCTCCTTCAGAATCACCCAATAGCACGAGTGTCATCAGCAAAGAGCAGCTGGTGACAACTCCCACTTTGTGTGTGATTCATTATCTTTTTAACTTCACGCCTTCTTCCAAGACCCTCGCATGTACTCTCTTACAACCCCATCAAAATAAAATTAAACAACCACGGTGACATCACACATCCCATGTCTAAGCCCTACTTTTAACTGGGAATAAATTTCCTCTTCCCTCCATACTCTAACTTGAAGCCTCACTAACCCTCGTAAAAACTCTTCACTGCTTTCAGTAACTACCTCCTACACATACAACTTGCAACATCTGCCACATTTGCCCCCCTATCCACCCTGTCATACGCCATTACCAAATCCTTAATAATGCCACAAAGACCTCTTTAGCCTTATCTAAATACTGTTCACTTATATGTTTCACTGTAAACACCTGGTCCACACACCCCTACCTTTCCTAAAGCCTCCTTGTTCATCTGCTATCCCTAGATCTCCGTCTTACTCTTAATTCTTTCAATTATAACTCTACCATACACCATTACAGGTACAGATCAACAGACTTATCCCCCCTATTAATTTTTTGCACCCTCTTTTATTCCCCTTTGCCTTTATACAAAGGAACTATGGCGTGCCTCTGCCAATCCTAGGTACCTTAACCCTCTCCATACATTATATTAAACAATTGCACCAACCACTCCAAACTAAATCCCCCCACTGCTTTTAACATTTCTATCTTAAATCTCCCATCAATCCCGCTCCTCACCCCCCTTTCATTTTACCTACTGCCTCAGAACTTCCCCCACACTCACAACTGGCTCCTTCCTCACTCCTACAAGATGTTATTCCTCCTTGCCCCTATACACGAAAACACAGCTTCCCTAACTCATCAACATTTAAACAATTTCCTCAAAATAATCCTTCCCATCTCCCAATACTCCTAAACTCTCCATTAATAACTCCCTCATCCTATTTTTAAACTGACAAATCCATTTGTTCACTAGGCTTTCTTAACTTGTTAATCTCACTCCAAACTTTTTCTATTTTCAACAAAATTTGTTGATAACATCTCACCCACTACCTCATTTGCTCTCTTTTACATTGCTTCATCCACAGACTCTAAACCTCCTCTTTCTCCATATACTCTTCCCCTCCTTGCATCACTTCTACATGTTAAAAACTTCTCATATTCTAACGTTTTTTTCTCCCTTACTAACTACTCTCTTTTAACATCAATCATTCCACCAATATCTATCCCTCTTCCCTCCTGCACCCACTTTCCTGTAACCACAAACTTCCTGCTTGAACACTCTAACACTACATTATAAACCTACCCCATACCTCTTCGACCCCCAGTTGCCTATGCTCTCATTAGCCCATCCTATCCCCAATAGCTGTTTATAATCTTACCCTAACTGCCTCCTCTTTTAGTTTTATAAACCTTCACCTCTCTCTTTCCTGATGCTTCTATTCTCCTTGTATCCCATCTACCTTTTACACTCAGTGTAGCTACAACTAGAAAGTGGATCGATATATCTGTGGCCCTCTATAAACATGTACTTCCAGAAGTCTACTCAACATCTTTTATCTACCAAACATAATCCAACAAACTACTGTCATTTCGCCCTAACATCATATCGTGTGTAAACTTATTTATCCTCTTTTTCTTACAATATGTATTACCTATAACTAAACCCCTTTCTATACAAAGTTCAATCAAAAGGGCACCCATTATCATTTACACCTGGCACCCAAACTTACCTACCACAACCTCACGTAAAAGTTTCTCCTACTTTAGCATTCAAGTCCCTACCACAATTAATCTCTCACTTGGTTTCAAAGCTCCTATACATTTCCCTTAACAACTCCCAAAATCTCTCTCCTCTCCTCTGCATTCCTCCTTCTCCAGGTGCTATACACCTTATTATGACCCCACTTCTCGCATCCAACCTTTAACTTTAATCCACAATGTCTTGGAATTTACAGCATTCATATCCTTTTCTCCTTCCATAACTGATCATTTAACATTACTGCTACCCCTTCCTTTGCTCTAACTCTCTCAGATACTCCAGATTTAATCCCATTTATTTCCCCCCACTGAAACTCTCCTACCCCCTTCAGCTTTGTTTCATATTAGCATAATTTATTACCTAGTTAGGCAGAGAGTAAGAGAGAGGCCTTTATAAAATATTTTAAATAGATAATCTTGGTTTATGAAAGACTTTAATGCAGTGTTTCTGATCTTATGATAATGAACAGTAGGGATTTTGTAATGTAATGAACTATGAGGTCAAGAGGTAAACAAATGTACATAACAAATAGCCAGAAGAAATAATGGAGTGCAATACAGTTGTGTATATGTGACACATTTAAAAATAAATTGGTTCATTTTCTTAAAATGACTGCCTTATTACATTTCACCCACAATGGGGATTTGCCAAGTACAAATAAATAGGCAGAATATTGCTTCATAAACTATACAGTCATCCTTAGGTCAGATCAGCAGTAGAGAGGTCTCTGGTGACAAAAGTCACTTGATATCAAGAGAACATGGGGTTAAGATCTGGACGTTAGGTCATGGAGTTTTATGTTGAACCTGGATAATGTATACAATTGTACATGGCATACAATACCGACAAGATGAAAATTAGACATGTGCAACACCTGGGCATCTTCATTGTAGACATTTTGCCATCCAGTGGCTTTATCAATACAAATTTTAGGATATAACTTGAAGACAGTAGAATTATATACAAAAGATGAGGTAATCAGTCCCTCAGCCTTGGAGTTGGTGTGAAGAGCACCTTAGTTGTGGAGATTCTGGAGCACAGGCAAGGAGGCTGGTGCTTATATATCATCCCCCAGTGATAGGGACGGGTAATCAGACCGAGGCATAGTTCACAGGAAGGGCGGATTTCCCATGTTATACTCAAGGGATAGGTTAGTGATAGTAGAAGTAGTAGTAGCAGCCATGAAGAAGGTTATGTAGATGTCCTCTGAACCAAGAATCCATAATGCTGCAGTGTCTGACAAGTTATACATGAATGGTATACAATACCAACATGATGAAAATTAGACACATATGCAACATCTGGATATCTTTATTGTAGATGTTATGCCATCCAGTGGCTTTATCAATACAGATTCTAGGACATAACTTAAAGAAGTAGAACTACAGTGAACTCCCGGTTCACGATATTAATCCATTCCTGAGAGCTCATCGTAAACCAAAATTATCGGAAAGCCTAATCAATTATCCCCATGAAAATAATGGAAATCAAATAAATACCGTGCAAGACACCCAAAAATATGAAAAAAAAACTTTTACCACATGAAATATTAAGTTTAATGCAATATAATAATTACAATAACAATAATAATAGAATAATCACAATAGAATAATTGACACTTACCTTTAATGAAGATCTGGTGATGATTGATGTGATGGGAGGAGGGGAGAGTTTCGAAGTTTTTAATGTTTAGAAGGGTAATCCCTCTCCATTAGGACTTGAGGTAGCAAGTCCTTTTCCAGGGTTACTTCCCTTCTTCTTTTAATGCCACTAGGACCAGCTTGAGAGTCACTGGACTTCTGTCGCACAACATATCTGTCCATAGAGGCCTGTACCTCTCGTTCCTTTATGACTTTCCTGAAGTGGTTCACAACATTGTCAGTGTACAGGTTGCCAACATGGCTTGCAGTAACTGTGTCAGGGTGATTTTCATCAAAAAAGGCTTGCACTTCAAGCCACTTTGCACACATTTCCTTAATCTTTGAAGTAGGCAAGTTCGTCAATTTCTCTCTCCCCTCCTCCGAAGCAGTTTTCTCAGGTCTGGCCTCTTGCTGTTGAAGATGATCTAGCAGCTCATCAGTGGTTAGTTCATCATTGTCCTCCTCCACCAACTTTTCCACATCCTCCCCACTAACCTCCAACCCCAAGGACTTCCCCAATGCCACAATGGATTCCTCAACTGGCATAGGATTCCCAGGGTTAGCCTCAAACCCTTCAAAATCTTTTTTGTCTACACATTCTGGCCACAGTTTCTTCCAGGCAGAGTTCAAGGTCCTCTTAGTCACTCCCTCCCAAGCCTTACCTATAAGGTTTACACAATTGAGGATATTAAAGTGATCCTTCCAAAACTCCTTTAGAGTCAATAGAGTATCTGTGGTCACTTCAAAACACCTTTCAAACATAGCTTTTGTGTACAGTTTCTTGAAGTTGGAAATGACCTGCTGGTCCATGGGCTGCAGGAGAGGAGTGGTATTAGAAGGCAAAAACTTGACCCCGGGGTTTCCCGTATGTAGGTTAAATTTTTTGCAAGTCCCAAAATTTTAAACCCCCTTTTTCAAAGGGGAGCCTCATTAAAAAAAATTCATTTTTTTGGGTATAAAAAAATTCAAAAGAAAGAAAAAAAAAAAAATTTTTGGCCTTTTTTTTGAATAAAACGGAATGTATTTGTAGAAGGAAAAAAATTTATTTTTTTTGTTTATTTTTGGAAAAAACTATTCAAAAATTGGATGATTTTGTGGTTTTCAATGAAACCCCTTGAAATTGGGACTAAAAGGAAATGTTGTTTTTTTTTCTTCCCACCCAATTTGGGTAGAAAATTTTTTGAGTCGCCAAATTTTTTTATTTTTTTTTCACAAATGCAGTGTTGCAAAAAAATTTTATTTTTTGGGAAAAAATTAAAAGGGAAAGCAAAAAATGGGGGGCCCAGCTATTTGGAACAAAAAAGTATTTTTCCGGGAATTATTTTTTGTTTTTCGGGAAGAATTCTTTTTTAAAAATTTTTAAAAAAAAATTTAAATTTGACCACTGAAAGGTTGGAAAAGGGGGCTTGACTCAAAGAAAAACTATTCACAAATTTCTTTTTTGCAGTGCGGGAAAATTTGAAAAGGGGCCAAATTGTCAAAACACCCGGAGGAAATTGGGGGGCTAATTTTTTTTCCCCAAAATTATAATTTTTTAATGTGGGAAAAGATTTAACTTTTCAAAAAAAAAATTTTTTTTTTTAAATTTGGACCCGGGGCTTAAGGGGTTTGCCCTCTTAAAAACCCATCCCCCAAATTCCCTTTGAGGTTTTCGGGGCAATTCTCCCGGGGGAAAGTTTAATCTTTTTTTGGTTTTTTTTTACGGGGGCAATTAAAATGGTTTTAAAAAATAAAAAAAGAGTGACCCAGTTAGTTTTCCCCCGCAACACAACCCTTGGGAATTTTTTTCCCGTGCCTGGGGGGGGAAAAAATAAAGGTCCGTACACAGAAAAATAAGAGTAAGCCTTTTTTTCATGGGCTTTTTCCCCGGGAGTCCCTTTTTCCTCCGAGTAATTAAGTCCTGCTTGGCAATTTTTTCCAAAAACAGGCCGTTTCGTCACAATTAAACACTTGTTCAGGTTCAACCCTTTCAGCCCATGACCCCCTTGAATTCATGCCATATTTTTCACTGCTTTTTGGTCTGAACGGGCCCCTCACCAGCCTAATCACAGTATTAGCCATACATTCTTAAATTTTCAAACCAACCCTTTTTGCGGGCCCTTTAAATTTACCCCAAATCACCCAGTTGCGGGTATTTTTCAAATTTAAACCCCCCTTCAGATCCAAGGCCCAAATCTGAAGTGGTCCCCGTGCCCAAAAATTTTTCAAAAAAAAAAATTTTTTTTTTTCTCATGAAAGGTAAGAATCTTTTTGTGAAGGTAAAAAAACAAAAAGTACGAAATTTGGGGAAAATTAAACGAAATTATGCTCTCGCAAATTTTTGATGGTCAGATATTGCAAATCACTTTTGCCGACTTTGACCCCATTTTGGCCAATTACATTTTTCCCAGTCAACCAAACTTACTATTTCCTAGTATACTTCTTTTCATCGATTGACACAAAAATCCCCAAAGTCAACTGCTTCAACACAAATTAAAGTGATGGGAAATGTTTTTTTGGGGGCCAATTTAACACAAAGCAAATTTTCCAATTTCAAAATAGGTCCAAAATAACAATTTGGTATTCCGGGAACAAAAAACTTTTCCCTTTTTCATTATTTGGGGTTTTGGGTTTACAGAAAAATTCCATTTGATTTTTTTTCACTAATAAATTTTTTTCACACCAAAAAATGAAGATTTACTGTTATGCATACGAAATAATTGATAAAAATCATCACCAATTTGTGAATGCAATTAACCCACCACGGTTTATTAGACGTGTGAGGTTTTGTTTACCTTGAATATCGGCAAAAATTTAACATTTTGCTATTCGAGCTCATTTTTAAAACCATTTCCAGTGCTAAACCAAATCAAAATATCTCTTTTTTTGTAATATGTTTCCCATTCTATCAAATGGCCCAAAGAAATCGAAAACGAACTATAAAAAGCATTGAAAAAACACAAAAAATCGTGTTTTTAATCGAAAAATCTGATTTCAGTTTTTTCTCTCATTATACACAGCGTGCGCGGACTGTTTTATGTGGTCACCCAACCCACAAGATGTTTTCCCTTCTATCTAGGCCCAAATGTACCACTCACTTTATCGAGTGAGCTGAGCTCATGACTAGATGAGGGTTTTGGCCCCTAAAAACGTAAAGCCGTAGATCTAGGGAGGACCCCCCAAAGGGGTTAAATCCTCATGCAACTGCCACCCTTTTCACAAATGATCGTTAAAGGATCTTCCTACACTGTTTTTCATTTATCACACCAAAAACGTCTCTCAACATTTTCTAACACTTGCGGTCGCTTTTTCGTAATCACTTTTGCACCTTTTGAAAAACGCTTCCTTGATTGTTTTTTTCCTGTCACAAAAGTAAGATGGTTGATTGGGGATAACAACAACTTGGCCCGGTCCACACACCACTCCACTTTCATACTTTGCAATTATCCTTCTTCATTTCAATAGCATTACCCCTTTGGGCTCGATGGGGTTGGGACTAGAAGCTTCTGGGGCCCCATGGTGATTATTTTGCAGAAACAGCACCAAAACAGTGAAAAATATGGTAAAATGGAATTACCATGTATCCTTTGATCGTGCACACTGGCTGGTTGTAAACACTGCACACACAGGGCAGTTCGGCCACATGTGGACACTTCGACAATCATTTGATACTTGGGTTTTTAACGGGGAACCCCGGGAAATTTTTTTCGAATAATGTTCGGATACCGAGGTTCGGGAACCGGGGGTCCACTGTAAACAAAAGTGAGTAATTTTGTCCCTCAGCCTTTGGGAATTTGGGGTGAAGAATGTAGTTGTGGAATTCTGGAGGCAGGCAAGGAAACTGGCCTTATATAGAGTCAAAATGGGAAAGGGGCAGGTAACCGACGAGGGCACTTTTTTACATGATATTGTGTTCTACTTCTTCAAGTTATGTCCTAGAATCTGTATTGAAAAGCTACTGGATGGGGAAACATTACAATAAAGATACCCAATGTTCCCATGTGTAATTTTCTCAATGTTACAATTTATTTTACTAAAAAATTTATACCCCATTCTGCCCCTGTTTTCAGTAAAGGGGGAAGTGGGTGTCTTTAGTTTTACAAAATTCTTGCCAAATTTTCCCAATCAAAACAAAGAAAAAACTTTTTTCTATAAAGGGGGGAAAAGATATTTTTTTACAAGAGGCAATTTTCAAAACAAAAATATTTTTAGAAAGTCCCCTTTTTATGCAAAGCATTTTGGGGAGCCTTAAAACTAATTTTGATTGTATGTTTTGAGAAAAAGAGAGTAGTGGTAGTAGGTTGGTAGAAGCAACCCCCAGGAGGTACTACCGTCCGCCAATGAGGCAAAACGAGACCCGTAAAGTTTTGCTGGGGAGGATTGGGTGTCTTCTCTGTCCTCATAAATATGCAAAATTACAGGTGTCTTGCTATTTTGCTTACACTTAGGTCAACTACACAAATGTACAGTTTTTATACGCACTCATCTGAGTTTTCTTTTTTTTATCTTTAAAATTTTTGTTCTTTTTCTTTTTTCCCTTTTTTATCCAGAGGAATGGAAAAGAATCTTTCCCCCATAAGCTGTGTGTGTTTTAAAATAACAAAAATGCCAGAAAAATGGGGTAGTAACCCTTTTCCCGTCAGATTACTAAAAAAAAAAGAAAAAAAAAGAAAAATTTTCAAAGTGGGATTCTGAAAGTGCGTGATATTGTGCAAATGATAAAAAGAGGTATTGTGGGTGCTATGAATGAGAGACGCTGGGTTCCTGGCTTTAAATGAAATAAAGTTTAAGGGGTGGGAGAGTTTCAGGGAGAGAAGTAAATGGGATTGGGGAGGGTTTTTAAAAAGAGTTAAGCTAAAGAAGGAGTGCAATAAGTTGAAGGATAAGCTAGGCAGGAAAAAAAGGGATTTAAATTTTTAATTCAAGGATTATTGGAGTAAAATAACTTGGGTGTGAAAAATGGGTTTTATAAGCGTATAGCACCTGGAGAAGGGGAAAGTGTGAGAAAGAAGATTTTTGGAATTGTTGAGTGAGTATGTGAGGATTTTGAACCAAGTGAGATAAATTTTGGTTGGGGATTTCAGTGCTAAAGTGGGTAAAAATGTGTGGAGGGAGTAGAGGAAAAAGGTTTGGAATAAATAAAATATTTTTTGGAAAGAGGATAAAAAATAACAAAATTGTACAGCCCCCGTAATGAAAGTAGTTTGTTAGATTTTATATTGGGGGATAAAGGTTTAGGGTAGCTTTTAGGATGTCCGTTTTTAGAGGGGTAAAGATTATATCGGATCATTATTTAGTTGTAGCTACAGTTAGGGGAAGAGGTAGAAGGAAAAAGGGAAATGGCAACAAAAAATTTGAAGAGGTGAAAAGTGATAAACAAGGGAGGAAGAAATTTTGGGTGAGTAAACAACTATTGCACAAAGGTGGGGTAGTGCAAAATTGATAGTGGGGGGGGGGGGGTTGGAAGGGTTGAAATAGTTTTTAAAAAGCGTAATTGGGAAAGTGGGGGAGAAGTTTTTGGCATAGGAGGGGGGGTGCAGGAGGAAAGAGGAGTTTGGTGGAATGATAAGTAAAGGGGTGGATGAAAGAGAAAAAATAGCTTATGAGAGGTTTTTACAAAACAAAATGTTAAGTGGCAGAGATATGGGGAGTAAAAGAAAGGGGAGGAGAGGGTGGGAGTGTGAAAGGGAGCAGAGAAGAGTGGGAGAGGCACTGTCAAAAATTTTGAGAAATAAGAAAAATTTTGGATAGTAACAAGTTAAGAAAGCCTAAGGAACGAAAGGATTTGCAGTTAAAAAAAAGTTTGGGGTTTAGTAATGGGGGGATGGAGGTAGGGGTGGCTAGAATATTTTGGAACTTTTAAATGTCGACAAGAAGGGGGCGGGAATTTTATGCACTGGCTAGGGGGGTATACCGTTTTTAGGGGTGAAGAAGGCAGGGTGTGGTGAGGGATTACTAGAAGAAAGGAGGAAAGCAGCTGGAACTGGGGATCATGACAGAAATGTTAACTCCTTTTTGGGGGACTTTTTTCAAACCTCAAAACCTGGGTGTTTTCCCGGTGTTGCAAAATTCCCCCCCCCCCCCCCACACACAACCACACAAAATTTTTTTTTCTTATGAAGTGACAGAATCTTTCCTGATTTTAATACACCCAAAAACGAAATTTGTGGAAAACGACAGAATTGCACTCTCGCAAAAATTTGCGACCTCGGCGATATTCAATTGGCGTTTTGCCCACTTTGACCCTATTTTTGGGTCTTTTTCCCTTGTTCCAGCTACCAAACCCATAGCTATTTCTTTTGAACTCCATTTTTTCTAAACAATTGAGTCAAGAAACTGCCCTTTACCATTTCAACTACCCATAACGTATCAGAAATTTGCAATTTTGGGCCCAATTTTTACGAAAATTTTAAAAATACGACATTTCAAAAAAGGGGCCGAATAAAAAATCAGACATTCCTGGCTCTAAAATAACTTTTCTTTGTTCACATCATGTCTCCAGGCCCCCCTTTATATTACCTTCTTTCATTTTTAATTTTTTTTTCAAACAAAAAATGGAAGATTTACTGTTATGCAGACTACTGCAATATTGTAATAATTGTATAAATAATGTGAACCCATTCATGACTGCATATTAGAATGGCTACTTGGACATTTATTGGAAAATGACATCATTTGTTTACTTTTGAAAATCAGCAAAAATCAAACATTTCCCCTAATTTGAGCTCCATTTCAAGGTTCTTTTCATAGTAAAACCAATACAAATCACATCTATTTCTATAATATGTTTTCCATTCTGCCAAATGAGACCAAGAAAACGAGAATACAACCACAAATACTATACGAAAATAGACCACAACCTCGGCATTTTAATTAAAAAACGGTCGTTTTTTTTTTTCTCATTATGCACTGCATGCTGCAGAATTTTTTTTATATGGTGCACACTAACAACACAGACTCATTCTCTCACATGTGGGCCTACCAGCTTTCTCCTGCTTGATTTGAAGCCGCTAGAATTTATGAGTATATATACGTCAAATATGGTGGCTCGTAAGACCAAAACAGTCAAAGGGTTAAAAGCAGGGGTTATATAGTGTTGGAGTGGTTGGTACTTTTGTTTAATAAATGTATGAAAGAGGGGAAGGTACCTAGGGATTGGTGGAGAACATGTATAATTCCTTTATATAAAGGGAAGGGGGACAAAAGAGATTGTAAAAATTATAGAGGAATAAGTTTACTGAGTATACCAGGAAAAGTGTATGGTAGGGTTATTGAAAGAATTAGAGGCAAGACAGAATGTAGGACTGCGGATGAGCAAGGAGGTTTTAGTGTGGGTAGGGGATGTGTAGATCAAGTGTTTACATTGAAGCATATATATGTATATGTGAACAGTATTTAGATAAAGGTAGGGAAGTTTTCATTGCATTTATGGATTTAGGAAAGGCATATGATAGAGTGAATAGGGGAGCAATGTGGCAGATGTTGCAAGTATTTGGAATGGGTAGTAAGTTACTAAATGCTGTAAAGAGTTTTTATGAGAATAGTGAGGCTGAAATTAGGGTGTGTAGAAGAGAGGGAGACTACTTCCCAGTAAAAGTAGGTCTTAGACAGGGATGTGTAATGTCACCATAGTTGTTTAATATATTTATAGATGGGGTTGTAAAAGAAGTAAATGCTAGGGTGTTCGGGAGAGGGGCGGGATTAAATTATGGGGAATCAAATACAGGTGTCCCTCAACATTCGCGAGGGTTAGGGGATCAAGAGCCTCGCGAATGTTGAAAAACCGTGAATGTTTGGTGCCCCAATATATTGTAGGGAAATATAATACAATACTGCTTAACTTGTTGAACCATGAACAATCATAAAATACATGAAAACGTCATAAGTTGTACTAAATATATACATGTTATGCTTTAATAACATTATTATATTTTTATTATCACACCGGCCGATTCCCACCAAGGCAGGGTGGCCCGAAAAAGAAAAACTTTCACCATCATTCACTCCATCACTGTCTTGCCAGAAGGGTGCTTTACACTACAGTTTTTAAACTGCAACATTAACACCCCTCCTTCAGAGTGCAGGGACTGTACTTCCCATCTCCAGGACTCAAGTCCGGCCTGCCGGTTTCCCTGAATCCCTTCATAAATGTTACTTTGCTCACACTCCAACAGCACGTCAAGTATTAAAAACCATTTGTCTCCATTCACTCCTATCAAACACGCTCAAGCATGCCTGCTGGAAGTCCAAGCCCCTCGCACACAAAACCTCCTTTACCCCCTCCCTCCAACCCTTCCTAGGCCGACCCCTACCCGCCTTCCTTCCACTACAGACTGATACACTCTTGAAGTCATTCTGTTTCGCTCCATTCTCTCTACATGTCCGAACCACCTCAACAACCCTTCCTCAGCCCTCTGGACAACAGTTTTGGTAATCCCGCACCTCCTCCTAACTTCCAAACTCGAATTCTCTGCATTTATTTTACACCACACATTGCCCTCAGACATGACATCTCCACTGCCTCCAGCCTTCTCCTCGCTGCAACATTCATCACCCACGCTTCACACCCATATAAGAGCGTTGGTAAAACTATACTCTCATACATTCCCCTCTTTGCCCCCAAGGACAAAGTTCTTTGTCTCCACAGACTCCTAAGTGCACCACTCACTCTTTTTCCCTCATCAATTCTATGATTCACCTCATCTTTCATAGACCCATCCGCTGACACGTCCACTCCCAAATATCTGAATACGTTCACCTCCTCCATACTCTCTCCCTCCAATCTGATATTCAATCTTTCATCACCTAATCTTTTTGTTATCCTCATAACCTTACTCTTTCCTGTATTCACCTTTAATTTTCTTCTTTTGCACATGTATGTAACATGTATGTTATTAAATACCACAGACTCCACCACTTCCTCAACCAATGCAAGTCCCTACTACCCTCCCTCCGACCCCCGCAACTGGCAGCCAGCCCTCCCACCACTTAGTGTGGTGAGTGTTTTGTTTGTTCATTATTTGCTATTAAACTACAGTATAAATAATGTAAACACATTCATGACTGCATATTGGAATGGCTATTTGAACAGGTATTGGACGGTGACATCATGTGTTTACTCTTGAACACAGCAAAGGATCAAACATTTCTGCTACTGCTAATAATAACAATAGTAATAATATTAATAATAATAATAATAATAATAATAATAATACGATATAATTGAAGAAGGAAATTGTACAAAAATACGAGGGAGTGGTTGAGACATCGTCAGTGTGGCTTTGTTTATGCTGGAGTGAACATTAGTCTCCCTACTCTTCCAAACATTTCACAATAATTCAGTGGTTGAGGCAGTGGTAGAGGCAGTGATAGAGACAGTGATAGAGGCAGTGATAGAGGCAGTGGTATTTACTAACATATACGTATGTTATAAATAATAATAGTACATGTTAATATTAATAACATTTATAATAATAATAATAAATGTTATTCATAATGTACTATTATTATTTATAACATATACGTTAGTAAATATCGCTGCCTCTACCACTGCCTCTACCACTGCCTCTATCACTGCCTCTACCACTGCCTCTACCACTGCCTCTATCACTGCCTCTACCACTGCCTCTACCACTGCCTCTACCACTGCCTCTACCACTGCCTCTACCACTGCCTCTATCACTGCCTCTACCACTGCCTCTACCACTGCCTCTACCACTGCCTCTACCACTGCCTCTACCACTGCCTCTATCACTGCCTCTACCACTGCCTCTACCACTGCCTCTACCACTGCCTCTACCACTGCCTCTATCACTGCCTCTACCACTGCCTCTACCACTGCCTCTATCACTGCCTCTACCACTGCCTCTACCACTGCTCTATCACTGCCTCTACCACTGGCCTCTATCACTGCCTCTACCACTGCCTCTACCACTGCCTCTATCACTGCCTCTACCACTGCCTCTACCACTGCCTCTACCACTGCCTCTACCACTGCCTCTACCACTTGCCTCTATCACTGCCTCTATCACTGCCTCTACCACTGCCTCTACCACTGCCTCTATCACTGCCTCTACCACTGCCTCTACCACTGCCTCTACCACTGCCTCTACCACTGCCTCTACCACTGCCTCTATCGCTGCCTCTGCCATTGCCTCTACCACTGCCTCTACCACTGCCTCTACCACTGCCTCTATCACTGCCTCTACCACTGCCTCAACCACTCCAGTCACACTCAATCTACAAGCACCAAACAATGAATTATTGTGAAATGTTTGGAAGAGTAGGGAGACTAATGTTCACTCCAGCATAAACAAAGTCACACTGACGATGTGTCAACCACTCCCTCGTATTTTTGTACAATTTCCTTCTTCAATTATATCGTATTATTATTATTATTATTATTATTAATATTATTATTATTATTATTATTATTATTATTATTATTAATATTATTATTATTATTATTATTATTATTACTATTGTTATTACTATTGTTATTATTAGCAGTAGCAGAAATGTTTGATTCTTTGCTGTGTTCAAGAGTAAACACATGATGTCACCGTCCAATACCTGTCCAAATAGCCATTCCAATATGCAGTCATGAATGTGTTTACATTATTTATACTGTAGTTTAATAGCAAATAATGAACAAACAAAACACTCACCACACTGAGTGGTGGGAGGGCTGGCTGCCAGTTGCGGGGGTCGGAGGGAGGGTAGTAGGGACTTGCAGGTGGCGGGAAACTTGAATATGATTTGGCGGCTGGGAATTTGGTGGCTGGGAATTTGGCGGTTGGGAATTCGCGAATGTGTGAAGCCCGCGAAAGCTGAAAACGTGAATGTTGAGGGAGACCTGTACAAAATGGGAATTGACAGTTACTTTTTACTGATGATACTGTGCTTATGGGAGATTCTAAAGAAAAGTTGCAAAGATTAGTGGACAAGTTTGGGAGAGTGTGTAAAGGAAGAAAGTTAAAAGTGAACATAGAAAAGAGTAGGGTGATGAGGGTATCAAATGATTTAGATGAAGAAAAATTGGATATCAAATTCGAGAGGAGGAGTATGGAAGAAGTGAATGTTTTCAGATATTTGGGTGTTAATGTGTCAGCAGATGGATGTATGAAGGATGAGGTTAACCATAGAATTGATAAGGGAAAAAAGGTGAGTGGTGCGTTGAGGTATATGTGGAGAGAAAAAATGTTATGGAGGCAAAGAAGGGAATGTATGAAAGTATAGTGGTACCAACACTCTTATATGGATGTGAAGTTTGGGGTGTAAATGCTGCAGCGAGGAGGTGGTTGGAGGCATTGGAGATGTCCTGTCTAAGGGCAATGTGTGGTGTAAATAGTACAGTGGACCCTCGACCAACGATGGCATCGTCTAACGTTAAATCCGACTAGCGCTACATTTTAACACAAAAATTTTGCCTCAACTAGCGCTAAAAAACTCAACCAACACGATTTGTTCTGTTCAAGACGCGTCCACTTGTGGCCAGTGTTTACAAGCCAGCCAGCCATCACGGTCCCATCCAAACATACAATCGGAACATTTCATATTATCACAGCGTTTTTAGTGATTGCACCTGCAAAATAAGTCACCATGGGCCTCAAGAAAGCTTCTAGTGCCAACCCTACAGCAAAAAGGGTAAGAATTACTATGGATATGAAGATAGAGATCATTGCTAAGTATGAAAGTGGAGTGCGTGTCTCCGAGCTGGCCAGGTTGTACACAAAACCCCAATCAACCATCGGTACTATTGTGGCCAAGAAAACGGCAATCAAGGAAGCTGTTCTTGCCAAAGGTGCAACTATGTTTTCGAAACTGAGATCGCAAGTGATAGAAGATGTTAAGAGACTGTTATTGGTGTGGATAAACGAAAAACAGATAGCAGGAGATAGCATCTCTCAAGCGATCATATGTGAAAAGGATAGGAAGTTGCAAGACAATTTAATTAGAAAAATGCCTGCAACTAGTGGTGATGTGAGTGAATTTAAGGCCAGCAAAGGTTGGTTTGAGAGATTTAAGAATTGTAGTGGGATACATAGTGTGATAAGGCATGGTAAGGCTGCCAGTTCAGACCAAAAAGCAGCTGAAAAATATGTGCAGGAATTCAAAGAGTACATAGTGAAGAATTGTAACCTGAACAAGTGTTTAATTGTGACACTGACAATGTTGTGAAACACTTTAGGAATGTTGTAAAGGAACGGGAGGTACAGGCCTCTATGGACAGATATGTTGTGCGACAGAGGTGCAGTGACTCTCAAGCTGGTCCTAGTGGCATTAAAAGAAGAAGGGAAGTAACTCCGGAAAAGGACTTGACACCTCAAGTCCTAATGGAAGGGGATTCTCCTTCTAAACACTAACACCATCCACACTCTCCCCTCCTCCCATCCCATCAATCATCACCAGATCTTCAATAAAGGTAAGTGTCATGTAACTGTGCATGTCTTCTTCAGTTTGTATGTATTAAAATTAATATTTCATGTGGTAAAAATTTTTTTTTTTCATTACTTTTGGGTGTCTTGCATGGATTAATTTGATTTCCATTATTTCTTATGGGGAAAATTAACTTGACTAACGATAATTTCGATTAACGATGAGCTCTCAGGAACGGATTAATATCGTTGGTTGAGGGTCCACTGTATTATGCAGAGAATTCGGAGTGTGGAAATTAGGAGAAGGTGTGGAGTTAATAAAAGTATTAGTCAGAGGGCTGAAGAGGGGTTGTTGAGGCAGTTTGGTCATTTAGAGAGAATGGATCAAAGTAGAATGACATGGAGAGCGTATAAATCTGTAGGGGAAGGAAGGCGGGGTAGGGGTCGTCCTCGAAAAGGTTGAAGGGAGGAGGTAAAGGAGGTTTTGTGGGCAAGGGGCTTGGACTTCCAGCATGCATGTGTGAGCATGTTAGATAGGAGTGAATGGAGACAAATGGTATTTGGGACTTGACGAGCTGTTGGAGTGTGATTAGGGTAATATTTAGTGAAGGGATTCAGGGAAACCGGTTATTTTCATATAGTCGGACTTGAGTCCTGGAAATGGGAAGTACAATGCCTGCACTTTAAAGGAGGGGTTTGGGATATTGGCAGTTTGGAGGGATATGTTGTGTATCTTTATACGTATATGCTTCTGAACTGTTGTATTCTGAGCACCTCTGCAAAAACAGTGATTATGTATGAGTTAGGTGAAAGTGTTGAATGATGACGAAAGTATTTTCTTTTTAGGGATTTTCTTTTTTTTTTGGGTCACCCTGCCTCGGTGGGAGACTGCCAACTTGTTAAAAAAAAAAAAAAGGTTTTTAAAATATTGGGCAAATCTAGTAATTCAGTGAAAGCCTTAAAACTAAATTATGATTACAAGTAGTATATGAGAATAAAAATACTACATAAAACCCCTGGACATGGCATTCAGGCCTCCCCCCCCCACCTGATCTTTGTCACCGCTCACCTCTCCACCACTTGATGTGACCTTGTGATGCTTGTATGTTTTATAATGTGGTGTTTTTGCTTTCTTTGTACTGTACTTTATAAAGCCTGACTGTGGATGAAACATCATATAACAAAGTCTTTCCTTGTTAAGTGTCTATGAAATTACCTTTTGTCAGCTTATGCCATTATCTTCCTACCCTTTTCACTTTATGTTGGTTCGACTTATGATATTTTGACTTTACGATGGTGTGATAGTGATGCACATTCAGTACTATACATTTATTGATAGGATAAATTTGTATTGATTTATTTAATTTTTAGTACTGGTACGTATTTAGTTAGTTACAGTAATTACAGTACAGTGGTACCTTGACTTACAAGTGCCCCAACTTACGAGTTTTACGAGCCGTCACTGGGTCGATTTTTTGCTTTGAGTTGTAAGCCAAAATCTGAGTTACAAACGAGCTTCAGATACACCGCCACTAGTTGGCAGCGTATCTGGAGTCAAATCCAACTCTGTACCCAGAGGAATGTCAGGTACTTCATCCCATCCCACATGCTCTTCCAAGACATAACTGGAAGGATAATACTCCCATACTAATCCCAGGTTGCAGTGAGGCACCTCGTCCCTTGTTTGGTTCTCATATAAATCCAGGGAATAGGTAACTTCCATTTTAACACTCAGAGTTTTTCCAGAAACGTTGAGGTGGGTGGAGTAGTCATAGTGGTCGGTGGAGTAGTGATAGTGGTGGGTGGAGTAGTGATAGTGGTGGGTGGAGTAGTCATGGAGGTGGGTGGAGTAGTGATAGTGGTGGGTGGAGTAGTGATAGTGGTGGGTGGAGTAGTGAAGGTGGTGGGTGGAGTAGTGAAGGTGGTGGGTGGAGTAGAGATGGTAATGGGCAGAGTAGAGATGGTGGTGGGCAGAGTAGTGAAGGTGGTGGGTGGAGTAGTGAATGTGGTGGGTGGAGTAGTGAAGGTGGTGGGTGGAGTAGAGATGGTGGTGGGTGTAGTAGAGATGGTGGCAGGCAGAGTAGTGAAGGTGGTGGGTGGAGTATACAATATTTATTTATAAATACATTTTTCTTATTTAAAAACCTGTAACAAAAAAATTGGGGTGGTTTTTTGAGGGCTGGAACAGATTAATGGCATTTCAGTTAATTTAGGAAAGGTAGGGGGTGTGTGGACCAGGTGTTTACAGTGAAACATATAAGTGAACAGTATTTAGATAAGGCTAAAGAGGTCTTTGTGGCATTTATGGATTTGGAAAAGGCGTATGACAGGGTGGATAGGGGGGCAATGTGGCAGATGTTGCAGGTGTATGGTGTAGGAGGTAGGTTACTGAAAGCAGTGAAGAGTTTTTACGAGGATAGTGAGGCTCAAGTTAGAGTATGTAGGAAAGAGGGAAATTTTTTCCCAGTAAAAGTAGGCCTTAGACAAGGATGTGTGATGTCACCGTGGTTGTTTAATATATTTATAGATGGGGTTGTAAGAGAAGTAAATGCGAGGGTCTTGGCAAGAGGCGTGGAGTTAAAAGCTAAAGAATCACACACAAAGTGGGAGTTGTCACAGCTGCTCTTTGCTGGTGACACTGTGCTCTTGGGAGATTCTGAAGAGAAGTTACAGAGATTGGTGGATGATTTGGTAGGGTGTGCAAAAGAAGAAAATTAAAGGTGAATACAGGAAAGAGTAAGGTTATGAGGATAACAAAAAGATTAGGTGATGAAAGATTGAATATCAGATTGGAGGGAGAGAGTATGGAGGAGGTGAACGTATTCATATATTTGGGAGTGGACGTGTCAGCGGATGGGTCTATGAAAGATGAGGTGAATCATAGAATTGATGAGGGAAAAAGAGTGAGTAGTGCACTTAGGAGTCTGTGGAGACAAAGAACTTTGTCCTTGGAGGCAAAGAGGGGAATGTATGAGAGTATAGTTTTACCAACGCTCTTATATGGGTGTGAAGCGTGGGTGATGAATGTTGCAGCGAGGAGAAGGCTGGAGGCAGTGGAGATGTCATGTCTAAGGGCAATGTGTGGTGTGAATATAATGCAGAGAATTCGTAGTTTGGAAGTTAGGAGGAGGTGCGGGATTACCAAAACTGTTGTCCAGAGGGCTGAGGAAGGGTTGTTGAGGTGGTTCGGACATGTAGAGAGAATGGAGCGAAACAGAATGACTTCAAGAGTGTATCAGTCTGTAGTGGAAGGAAGGCGGGTAGGGGTCGGCCTAGGAAAGGTTGGAGGGAGGGGGTAAAGGAGGTTTTGTGTGCGAGGGGCTTGGACTTCCAGCAGGCATGCGTGAGCGTGTTTGATAGGAGTGAATGGAGACAAATGGTTTTTAATACTTGACGTGCTGTTGGAGTGTGAGCAAAGTAACATTTATGAAGGGATTCAGGGAAACCGGCAGGCCGGACTTGAGTCCTGGAGATGGGAAGTACAGTGCCTGCACTCTGAAGGAGGGGTGTTAATGTTGCAGTTTAAAAACTGTAGTGTAAAGCACCCTTCTGGCAAGACAGTGATGGAGTGAATGATGGTGAAAGTTTTTCTTTTTCGGGCCACCCTGCCTTGGTGGGAATCGGCCAGTGTGATAATAAAAAATAATAATAATAATAATAAATTCAACGAGGAAAATTGATTTGATATACGAGCAAATTGAGTTATGAGCTTGGTCACATAATGAATTAAACTCGCAAGTCAAGGTACCACTGTATTTATTTTTTTATTCAGTAATAGTAATTTATTTATCATATCATATTCATATTCGACTTACGATATTTTCACTTATGGTGAGTTCATCGGAACATGAATCCATTGTAAGTCAAAGAGCACCTATTGTCTTTATACCTTGAACTGTGAAAAAAAAATTGTAGGGTCCCAGTGGAAAGCATGAAAATAATACTGTTTAAAATATGTCAAACAAAAATACAAAATATAGTTGTGATTGTATGTAGTCCAGTGATTCCATACTCAAGAGATTTTTATAAGGAATGAGGGAACCTGATGTCAGTTAGTTATATACCCATCAAGTGCATGTCCATAATGCTGGAATATTTTGTGAAAATGGCTCTCATAGACAAACAGTTACTTCATTGTATTGTTGCTTCAGGTTGATCTTTTGAGTGACAGTGAGTATGGCTATTATACCTTCATTGGTGTTCAGTTCCTGTGGGAGTATCTCCCTACACTTGCCTCTGTCATCTTCTTCAGAGTCAAGAAACCAATGGTAAGTACTTTGCTATTTGGTATTAAATACAACATAGAAATATTGAATTAGGGAAATTGAATTTTACCGGAGTTCAAATTTGCTGTTATCTTAGGTATATTTGTCTGAGAATGATAGGTCACAGTATGAGAACAGGACAGCAGTTAGTAAATGAGTGAAAAATGAGTAAATTCATAACTTTAATATTCTAGGAATATAATTAGGAGGACAGTAATATTGTAGTATTTAAAATTCGTAAAATAAATGAAGAAAAATAAAAAAAGTGAACTGAACATTAACAATATAAAAAAGAGGATTTAGTGAAAATTAATATGTACAGTGTAGTGCTTTATGTGTAGATGAAGTAGAGCACGGTATTTGAGAGCACAGTGGACCCCCGGTTATCGGCCGGTTTGGTTATCGGCCAACTCACTTATCGGCGGGTTTTTCGGCGCCTGGTTATCGGCCATTTGCTCGGTTATCGGCGGTTTTGGACGGGTCCATCCGCCGGCTGGGGCAGCTTGCACTTCAGTTTGGCTTTGTCTCTCGGTGGCTGAGGAGGCTTCTGCTCATACATCCAAACATTTCACTTGTTTACCATTGTTTTTAGTTGTTTTTCTTGCAGTGCAACTGTGAAATAAGTAACCATGGCTCCAAAGAAAGTTCCTAGTAAAGCTCCTGTGGTAAAGAAAGTGGGAAACACCATGGAATTTAAGTGTGAAGTGATCGAAAAGTTTGAGAGTGGTATGAAGGTGATGGAACTTGCCAGGATGTACAGCAGGAATAAATCAACAATTACATCCATCCTGGCAAAGAAAGAACAAATTAAAGATACTAATGTTGCAAAAGGAGTAACTTTTCTAACTAAACAAAGGACACCGATAATGGAAGACATGGAATAGTTATTATTATTGTGGATTGAGGAAAAGTGTTAGTGGGAGACAGTGTAGTAGTGTAGTGGAGTCTACTATTTGTGAGAGGGCAAAGCAGTTGCATGAGGATCTTGCAAAGAAAATGCCTGGAACAAGTGATGCAGTTTGTGAATTTAGGGCCAGCAAAGGATGGTTTGAAAGATATAAGAAGCGTAGTGGCATTTACAGTGTTGTAAGGCATGGTGAGGCTGCAAGTTCTGACAAATGTGCAGCTGAAAAGTATGTTCACGAATTCCAGGACTATGTAAAGGCTGAAGGATTTGAACCCCAACAAGTTTTCAGTTGTGATGAAACAGGCCTGTTTTGGAAGAAAATGCCAAAGAGGACCTACATTACCCAGGAAGAAAAGGCACTGCCAAGACACAAGCTTATGAAAGACAGGCTTACTCTTTTGTTGTGTGGTAATGCTAGTGGGGATTTCAAAGTGAAGCCTTTACTTGTGTATCACTCAGAAAATCCCAGTGTTTAAGAAAAACTATGTCATGAAGAATAGATTATGTGTGATGTGGAAAGCTAATCGTAAAGCATGGGTCACAAGGCAAATTTTCAAAGAGTGGGTTAATGATGTGTTTGGCCCAAGTGTGAAAAAATACCTCCTGGAAAAGAAATTGCCACTCAGGTGCCTCCTGTTTCTGGACAGTGCTCCTGCACATCCTCCAGATTTGGAAGACCAAGTGTTTAGGGACTTCAGTTTTATAAAAGTGAAGTTCTTGCCTCCTAACACCACTCCTCTCCTCCAGCCTGTGGACCAGCAGGTCATTTCTAACTTCAAAAAACTCTACACAAAAGCAGTGTTTCAAAAGTGCTTTGAAGTGACCTTGGACACTCAGTTGACCCTAAGACTGTTCTGGAGGAATCACTTCACTATCCTCCATTGCATAAGCCTTATAGGTAAGGCTTGGGAGGGAGTGACTTCCAGGACTTTGAACTCTGCTTGGATAAAACTGTGGCCAGATTGTGTCCAAGAGGGATTTTGTGACTCACCGTGACCCTGACCCTGCCGACTCTATTGTGTCTTTGGGGAAGTCCCTGGGGTTGGAGGTGAGTGATGAGGATGTGGAAGAGTTGGTGGAGGACCACAGGGAAGAGCTTACCACTGAAGAGCTGCAAGAGCTTCAACTTGAACAGCAACAGACTGCAGCTGAGGAACTTGCTTCAGAGGAGGAGGAAGAGGGAGTGAAGGAGGTGCCTTCTTCAGAGATTAAAGAGGTGTGTGCAATGTGGACCAGGGTGCAATCTTTTGTAAAGAAACACCACCCTGACAAAGCTGAAACAAGCCATATCTGCAACATGTTTAGTGACAAAACCCTGTCCCACTTCAGGGAAATCTTAGAGATGCCAAAAACAGAACACTCTGGACAGTTATTTTGTGAGACAGGGGTCCAATGACTCTCAAGCTGGTTCTAGTGGCATTAAAAGACAGAGAAGGGAAGTAACCCCAGAGAAGGCATTACTACCTAAAGTCTTCATGGAGGGGGGATTCCCCTTCCAAACACTACTCCTCCTTCTTTCCTCCTCCCTATCTTCCAGAAGCCAGCATTAGCCTTCAATAAAGGTATGTAATACTTACATAATTGTAAAAAAAAAAAAATTTTTTTTGAGAATATTTTTGTTGGGAACGAATTAATTTTATTTTCATTAATTCTTATGGGAAATATTAATTTGGTTATCGGCCATTTCAGTTATCAGCCGACCTTCAGGAATGGATTGTGGCCAATAACCGGGGGTCCACTGTATATTGAAGTGCACTTACCCATCAAATTGGGATAGTCAGGGGGCTGCAGTAAAATAAATCACTCTGCTTCACATAGTTTTAATTCACTGCAATTCTTCTGCTTTAAAAAAGAATACAATGCACATTGGGTACCTTTATTGTTGAAATGTTTTGCATACACAGTAGGTTTCATCAGTCAAATGCAGAGAATGTGTTGTAGACAGCAGGAGTAGTGGTAAGGTAAAGATGATGTAATCAGTGTATCAGCCTTGGAGAAATAGTTTAAGGTGATTAGTCCCTCGGCCTGGAGAAGAGTTCAGCTCCATGGTCTGGAACACTATAAAGCTGAAGCATGAGAATGGAGTCTTAATTACTGTCGAAGGTGAGGTGGAAGATCTCGAAAACATTGCAGGGGACGGGGTTCACTAGTAGAAACAAAGAAGGCAAGAACTAAGGAGTACTGCAGCATGCCTACTGAACATGCTAGGCAGGTCCCTCTGGAATCCAACCCTTCTCACTCATAACTAGTACAGTGGAACCCCAGATATCAGCTGCTGCGTTTATCGGCTGAATTGTATTTAGGCTGGTTTTTGGGCAGAAATTTTGCTCCGTATTTTGCCCAGTGCCTCGCAAATCAGCCCTATTAGACACATCAGCCTGCCTCTCGCTGGGATGCTGCACATAGGTGAGCCAGTCTCCCTGTGTCTCTCGGTGAATGAGCATATACTCCATGCATTCATCCAAACTTTTCCTTAAAATCCATTAGTTTTTGTGCTTGTTTATTAGGTACGACTGTGAAATAAGCCACCCTGGGCCCAAAGAAACTTCCTAGTGCCAGCCCTTTCTTAAAGAAAGTGAGAAACACGATAGAATTGAAGAAAGAAATTGTAGCAAACTACAAAAGTGGAAGAAGAAGAAGAGAGGGGAGACTGTGCCATCTTCAGTGATTCAACGATATGTACGATACTAAAGCAGCAGGAGTCGATAAAGGCTATAGCACCAGCCAGCGATAAAGTGTAGCATTAACAGTGTAGCAAGTAAGTTAACCCTTTCAGGGTCGACAGGCCCTCTTAGAGACGTGTTCTCAGGGTCGGCCAAATTTCAAAAAAAAAAATTATTTTTTCTTATGAAAAGATAGAGAATCTTTTCCCAATCATAATGACACCAAAAGTATGAAATTTGATGGAAAACTTACGGAATTATGCTCTCGCGAAGTTAGTGGTCTCAACGATGTTTACACATCGGCGATTTTGCCCACTTTGAACCCTATTTTCGGCCAATTCCAGTGTACTTGTTGACAAAAATCATAACTATTTCGCTAGAACTCCATTTTTTCTATCGAATGAGTACAAGAAACCACCCATTTACCGATTTCAACTATCCAATACAGTGGTCAGAATTTAGCAATTTTGCCAATTTCACCCAAATTTCAAAAGATGCCAATTTCCAAAAAGGGTCCTGAATAAACAAGAAAGACATTCCTGGCACTAAAATAACATTTCCTCTGTTCATTAGTTACGTCCCCATGCCCCTCTTACATTCTTCTGCTTTCCACTTTGAATTTTTATTCTCACAAAAAAATAGAAGATTTACTGTTATGCAGACTACTGCATTGGTGTAGAAATGGTATAAATATTATCAGCACACTTGTGAAAGAATATTAGACTCACCAGTTGACGTGTATTGGATGCATAGCATGATTTGTTTACTTTTGAACTTTGGTAAAAATTGAACATGTCTGCTACTTTGAGTGCAATTTCAAGGTAGTTTTCTTTGTAAAACCAGTCAAAATCATCTCAATTTCTGTAATATGTCTTCCATTCTATAGAATGAGACCAGGAAAACTAGAATACAACAATAAATACCATACGAAAATACAGTGCAAAGTCACTGTTTTAATCCAAAAACACATTATGCACTGTGGGCTGCAGGAATTTTTTTATACCATGCACACTGACCACATAGACCCATTCTTTCATACGTAGGTCTACCAGCTTTCTCCCACTAGATTTGAGTGCGCTAGAATTTAGGCATACTAGTATGTCAAAAACCCTGGTGCGTAAGCCGTACTAGTACGGCCGAAACCCTGAAAGGGTTAAGCGATTAAGCGATAGAAAAAGGATACGAAACTAACTCCTCCAATCTTATTGGAGGCATATAGGGCCACTGACAACACTGCAGCAGCCACCACCATCACTATACAGCTTATGCTGCCAGTGGCCCTGATAACCCAACAACAACAACAACACCATCACCACCATTCGTGACATACGTAATGACATATTTTATTCATTCTAGAGTGTATATCAGATTTCTATGTTATTTATATTGTTTATTATGTCATATTAGATCAGTTGTGATAGATAAATAAGCCGTAGAGTTGATATTAGCATCATATTGAATGAGTATCTTACCTTGCCTCCAAACAAACTCTCCTTCTCCCTGTCTTCCATAAGCCAACAAGAGTCTTCAATAAAAATATGTAATGTTTATATTTATTTATATTTATTTTTCGTTGTTTTCTGTATGTAAAACTATAGTTTTTTTTTTTTATTTATTTTTTTTTTTACTATTTTTGGGTATCTGGAATGGATTAATTGTATTTACATTAATTCTTATGAGAAATTGCTTCGAATTTAGGCCAACCTTCTGGAACGGATTACGGCCGATATTCGGGGTTCCACTGTAGTTCAGTGAAGAAATTGTGGAAGATGTCTTGTATACCAAGATACCGATGGCATCTTGGTACAGGCTGAGGGACTGACCAGCTCAAAAACTACTTCTCCAGGGTTGATGGACTGATTACTATGCTACTATGCCTGCTGGCTCTGTATTTGACTGAAGAATCATACTGTGTAGGCAAAGCATTTCAATTAACAATAAATATACTCAGTTGTTGCACATGCATCTTACTCTTCAACCTGTCAGTATTATATACCATTTCAACACAAAAAATCTGATACAAAGTAAGTTATCGCAGTTGTATTTTCATGATGATACAGTTCTGGGAGATTCTGATGAGAAATTTAGTATCGACACATTACCAGCAAAACCTGGTACAAGCACTGATGTCCATACAGGGGTGAAAGATAGGGAGGAAACAGAAAAAAATACACTAGCAGCGAATGCAGCTACAATGAATCCTAGCAAACAGAAATCCAATCTATGCAAATACTATGCCTTGGGTATCTTCAGGCACAGTATACCTGGTAAAAGGTGGGACTTGCACCTTTGACCATCCCAAAAAATGCCACACCCACATGACAACAGGAGAGTGCAACTTCCCCTCCTTTAACTTATTTCACCCAAAAATGTGTCACTCATCAATCCATGAAAGAAAATGCTACAACACATACTGCCAGGCACATCATCTAAAGGGGACAAGAAGACACAGACCAGCCAGACTATGAGAAACAAAACCGGGGAATCACAACCCGTCCAGGGACAGTTTTTTTTTTTAGGGCCAGGAGGGAAAAAAGACTGGC
Source organism: Cherax quadricarinatus (assembly GCF_026875155.1). Taxonomy (NCBI): domain Eukaryota; kingdom Metazoa; phylum Arthropoda; class Malacostraca; order Decapoda; family Parastacidae; genus Cherax; species Cherax quadricarinatus. The sequence goes on along the minus strand of NC_069442.1, from coordinate 7,190,814 downwards.
AAGAAATGATGATAATCCTACACCAACCGAAAACACTTCTGGAGCAGAGGCACAGACATTGGCCTCCACTGCAGAACAACAGATATTAGAGCCAGCAAATAAAACCCCCCTGAATTCCACCTACATAACGACATTTGTCTTTGCAAACATACAGGGTCTAAAGCCTTCAAAAAACAACAAAATTCCTTTCATCAAGGGACTACTCACGGAGTCAAATGCAGTGTTTGCTGCTTTCACAGTGACCCACATAAAGGATCATTATTACAATGAAATATGGATCCCAGATGCAACAGACTAAACAGGCAACAAGGGGGGGAGGTTGGCCTGTACGTCACAGAGTCGCGTATTTGCTCAGAACTGCTAAACACCTCAAATGATGTAGTTGAAGTTTTGGCGGTAAAGATTGAAACCCAAAACCTTGTCATTGTGATGGTACACAAGCCTCCAGATGCAACTTCCCAGCAATTCCAGGAGCAGCTTTTGAAAATTGACCACTGTCTGGAAAATCTCCCTACTCCTGCCCCAAACTTCTTACTACTAGGAGATTTCAACGTGAGACACCTAAACCGGAGGAGTATAGCAAACAATGTTTTAGAGATCACCCCAGGAGGCAGCTCAGATGAAAATTCACACATGCACAAACTATTAAATCTCTGCACTAAATTCACCTTAAACCAGCAAATATTAGAGCCTACAAGACTAGAAAATACGCTGGACCTCATCTTCACTAACAACGACTATCTGATACGTAATATAACCGTATCAAAGACAATACACTCAGATCACAACATAATAGAGGTGCAGACATGTGTGCACAGGGCTCCTGACCAGCAAAATGTGATTAGTCATGAAGGTCTCTTCACAAAATTCAGTTTTAATAAAAGCATACAGTGGGATCAAGTCAACCATGCCCTAAATGAAACAAGCTGGGAAGATATCCTAAACAACACGGATCCGAACATTTGCCTAGAAAAAATGAACTCTGTGGTTCTTAAGATCTGCTCAAGACACATTCCATTAAGAAAAAGAAAGAGAAGGTGTAAACTAGAAAGAGAGAGACGTTCCCTATACAGACGAAGGCGAAGAGTCACAGAGCTGCTGAAAGGGGCCAATGTATCTGAAATACGAAGGGAGGCACTGGTCAATGAAATTGCAAATGTTGAACTTAAGCTGAAGGAATCTTATAGGAGACAAGAATCACAGGAAGAACTAAAAGCCATAAAGGAAATTGAAAAAAAAAAATGCTTCTTCTCTTATGCCAAATCTAAGGGAAAAACAACATCCAGTATTGGGCCTCTGCTTAAGCGAGATGGGACATACACAGATGACAGCCAAGAAATGAGTGAGATATTAAAGTCCCAATACGATTAGGTGTTCAGCGAGCCGCTGCCCAGACTAAGGGTTGACAATCCAGATTATTTTAATTCTTAATTAACGATACTCAAAATTTGCTCATCTCAAAAATCTCGGATGTTATTCTAACTCCAAAAGACTTTGAAAAGGCAATAAATGACATGCCCATGCACTCTGCCCCAGGCCCAGATTCATGGAACTCCATGCTCATCAAGAATTGCAAGAAGCCCCTATCGCGTGCCTTCAGCATTCTATGGAGAGGGAGCCTGGACACGGGTCATCCCACACACACTAAAAACAACAGACAGCCCCACTTCACAAAGGTGGCAGTAAAGCAATTGCAAAGAGCTACAGACTGATAGCACTAACATCCCATATCATGAAAATCTTTGAGAGGGTTCTAAGAAGCAAGATCGCCAACCACCTAGATACCCATCAGTTACACAACCCAGGGCAACACAGTTTTAGAGCAGGTTGCTCCTCCTTGTCCCAGCTACTGGACCACTATGACAAGGTCCTGGATGCTGAGTGTTGAGGATAAACAATATAGATGTAGTATACATAGACTTTGCGAAAGTTTTCAACAAGTGTGACTATAGTGTAACAGCACACAAAATGCATGATAAAGAAATAACAGGAAAAGTTGGTAGATGAATCTATAACTTCCTGACAAATAGAACACAAAGAGTAATATTAAGCAGAGTAAAGTCCCAGGCAGCCACGGTGAAAAGCTCTGTTCCACAAGGGACTGCACTCGCTCCCATTCTATTTTTCATCCTCATTTCGGACATAGAGATGTAAGCCATAGCTCCATGTCTTCCTTTGCAGATGACACCCGGATTGCCATGGCAGTGACCTCCATCAAAGTCTTTGCGATATTCCAAGTGGAAATCAATCAAATCATCAAATGGGCCACTCAAAACAATATGAAGTTCAATGAGGAGAAATTTCAATTACTCAGATATGGAAAGCTTGAGGAAATTAAAAATGTATCAGGGTATACGACAAATTCTAACCATACAGTAGAGTGAAAAAGTAATGTGAAGGACCTGGGAGTGATAATGTCAGAGGATCTCGCCTTCAGAGACCACAACAATGTATCTACCTCATCTGCTAGGAAAACGATAGGATGGATAATGATAACCTTCAAAACAAGGGATGCCAAGCCCATTTTGATTCTTTTCAAATCGCTTGTTCTCTCTAGGCTGGAATACAGCGGTACACTAATGGCCCCCTTCAAGGCTGGAGACATTGGAGACCTGGAGAGCATACAAAGAACTTTCATGGCACACATAAGTACGATAAGGCACCTAAATTACTGGGAATGGTTAAAGGTCCTTGATCTGTATTCCCTGGAATGCAGACGAGAGAGATACATGATAATATACACTTGGAAGGCCCTGGAGGGATTGGTACCATGAAACTCACTCCCTGTGAAAGCAAAAGACTTGGCAGGAAATGCAACATTCCCCCAATGAAAAGCAGGGGCACCACGAGTACACTGAGAGACACAGTAAGTGTCCGGGGCCCAAGACTGTTCAACTGCCTCCCGGCCTACATAAGGGGGATTACCAGTAGACCCCTGGCTGTCTTCAAGAAGGCACTGGACGGGCACCTGAAGTTAGTACCTGACCAACTGGGCTGTGGTTCATATGTCAGTTTGAGTGCAGCCAGCAGTAACAGCCTGGTTGATCAGACCGTGATCCACCATGAGGCCTGATCTCAGACCGAGCCGCAGGGGCGTTGCCCCCCAAAACCCTCTCCAGGTAAACTCCAGGTAAAAACCACATTTATGTGATTTACACAGTAAAAGAGTTTATTATAACCATCCTTTATTAATGTAAATTCCACATTAATCTTTAGTGTTTCAAGGCCCTGTACAGAGCCTTGAAAGGTTCTAGAACCTAATCAGGGTACATGAAGTTATTGACATTACCTCTAGCCAACAGGGTACTTTTCATCATCCTCAAGTAACCAGTCAAGAGACCCTTACTTCTTTTTCAAGGGTGGCGAGGTGTTGAGATTTTAAGCAGTGTGGTTCTAGATTTGGGAGAGAGAGAGTGAGTGAGTGAGTTTTCCATTTGTTCACAATTGCTCATTAGGAAAAGTAATTATTTGGACTCACAAAACTTTATAAAAAATGTACAGAAGTTACAAAACAAGAGTAAAACAGTCTTAGAAAGGTTCAATCTATAAGATATTAGAAACACATCTAAATCTCTGTTATTTTGATGGCTGAACTCAATACCTGGAGTTTACCTGAAGACAGTTTCAGAGGTCAGTGCCCCACGGGTCGGTCTGAGACCAGGCCTCATGGTGGATTAGGGTCTGATCAACCAGGCTGTTACTGCTGGCCACACGCAAACTGACATACGAACCACAGCCCAGTTGGTCAGGTACTGACATAAGTTGCCTGTCCAGTGCCTTCTTGAAGACAGCCAGGGGTGTATTGGTAATCCTCCTTGTGTATGCTGGGAAGCAGTTGAACAGTCTTGGGCCCCGGACACTTGTTGTGTTGTCTCTCAATGTACTCGAGGCACCCCTGCTTTTCATACAGTTAAAAATTGCTATAAAATACTGTATAATGTACAGTGTGTAAAATACATCTTGTTTGGTATCCCATTTTCCTGTTAAAAAAAAATGCAGTTTGCTGATGTCCTTACAAATCTAAATAATTACGGTGTAACCCCGGATTTCGCACGCACCGAATAGTGGACGTTATGGATTTAAGACACTTTTTTTTGAGCAAAACTTTGCTCCAGATTTTGTACCTTGTCCCAGTCTGCCCGCCGGGACGCCGCCTCAGTCTGGCTCTGTCACTGGTTGAGTGAACATTCATCCAAAACATTTCACAATTTTTGTGCTTATTTATTGATTGCGACTGTGAAATGAGCCACCATGGCCCAAAGAACGTTCTTAGTGCCAGCTGTTTGGTAAAGAAAGTGAGAAACCACAATAGAATTCAAGAAAGAGATTGTAGAAAAAATACGAAAGTGGCATACGCTTATCCGAGCTTGCCAGGATGCATGGGAAATGCCAGTCCAGTGCCGGTAAAAGACAAAGAAGGGAAGTAACCCCAGAGAGGCCTTTGTTACCTGAAGTCCTTATGGAGTGGGATTTCCTTTCCGAACAATAACCTTAACTCTCTCTCCCCTCCTCGCCTACTTCAGTACGCCAACAAGAGTCTTCAATAAAGGTATGTAATGTTCATTTATCATTAAAATTAGTGATTTATATTTATTTCTCATTGTTTTCTGTATGTAAAACTATAGTTATTCTTTTAAAAAAATTTTTTTTTTTAATCTTTTTGGATGTCTGGAACTGATTAATTGGATTTACATTATTTCTCATGGGAAATATTACTTCGGTTTTTGTACGTTTCGGATTTAGAATGACCTTCTGAAATGGACTAGGTACGAAATCGGGGGTCCACTGTACTGTACTGTGCTTCTCTTGTTTGTGAAGACTTCTAACATTCATGGCTTAGTGGTAATGATAGTTTCTCACATTTAGTTAGTGGCTGGATTAAATACACAATACTCTTTACACAGATATTTTCAGGATATTATGGAATCTCTCTTCTTGGATGTGTGATCTTGGTATTGTGAATACTCTATGATGTTGGGTGTTCCTGTAAAAATATGATTTGGTCCCAGATTATCTTAATGGTAGACCTGTTACATTATATCCATCTTATCAGAAAAAATGTATTTTCAAAGAATTTGTTTCATAATTTTTAAGTGCTAGTACTATATGGGTCCTTGTGCACTAACATAGGTTTTTATTTTTAATTCAGACTTATTGCTTTACATATTGTACAGCTCTTCATACAATATTGTTCTGTATATTCCATAGCTTTTGTCATATCCACCAATTCTGGAGCCAATATCGCGATCAGGGAACAGAATGAGTGATAGTGATGATGATGGTTCATTCAGCCACTACTACGCCCATCACTACCTCCACCCACAGTACGTATAGTATTATCCTATAAGTCTGTTTTATCTCTATGGGGAAGTGGAAAAGAATCCTTGCTCTGTAAGCCATATGTGTTGTAAGAGGTGAATAAAATGCCTGGAGCAAGGGGCTAGTAACCTCTTCTTCTGTATAAAGTACTAAATGTAAAAAGAAGGTTTAAAACTTCAGAAAGAGGATGATGTGAAATATTTACTGACACTGTGGGGAAGACTTTGAGAAATGCGTTGACTGTGGAAAAGATATTCATATTCATGAAAGGTCTAGAGCTATCATTCAACTCCCGATGATTTTTTTTTTCCATCATACTATATCGCTTGTTTATGATTATTGCATATTCATTTAAATACTCAGTAAGATCATACCAACATTCAGAGGACCACTGATAAGCCAGTTGATGAGAACATTATCATATTAGAAAAATGTAGTGTGCATCATTTACCTGTGCATCATTTACCTGTTTAGCTAGTCCTAATTAGCACATCCTGCAGATAGATATGACTTGGGATAAGATAAACACATAGAGGCACACTTGTTTGAAGAGCCCAAACTGCCGTCATTATTTAAAGACATCACCACTTCCCATGGTGCATATTGAAGAGTCAGAATCTGAAGACTTGACCTTCCGTGTTTCAGACAGTAGAACTATTATTAATCTACAGTGAGCTCTCTTATTAAGCTATTCTATTGAGTGTAATTTTTTTTTTTTTTTTTTTTTTTTTTTTTTTTTTTTTTTTTTTTTTTTTTTTTTTTTTTTTTTTTTTTTGGCAGATGCACTTAAAAGTGTATCTAAAATTGATTTGCATGTAAAGTGGACATTCATAATTTGTGTGGGTTATGTTCCTGAAAACTGCATTTCCAATGATTTCCGCATCGTGTAGAGTGAAAAAACATATGGGGGAAAATAAGGTCACGTTCATCAAACCTTCATATCTATGGCCTAGGGGAAGCCAGCTGTTGACCTTGTTTAAAAGTTTATTTCTTTCATAATACTGCTGGTATATATAACAAAAATTAGACCAGAGGTCAGCAAACTTTTATAGGTGTTACCCCAAAGCAAATTTGTGTAGAGGGAAATTATCCACTAGACATGAAAGTCCACAGAATCTGGAAAACACAAGGAGCATTCAAATTCAAAATAGTTTATTGAATCCATTTGTATGGTGAATACAGTCATACAAGCTGAAAAGTATGTATTATATGTGATAAAGCAACTTTTAAAATAAAACACAAAATTATCAAAATAATAAAATGAAAAATAACCTGAATGAAATAAAAAATTGTAACAGATGTTACATAATTAACCCTTTGACTGTTTTGGTCATATATATACATCTTACAAGCCACAGTTTTTTGATGTATATGTATACTCATAAATTCTAGCAGCTTCAAATCAAGCAGGAGAAAGCTGGTAGGCCCACATGTGAGAGAATGGGTCTGTGTGGTCAGTGTGCACCATATAAAAAAATCGTGCAGCACACAGTGCATGATGAGAAAAAAAAAACTCTGACCGTTTTTTTTAATTAAAGTGCCGACTTTGTGGTCTATTTTTGTATAGTACAGTATTCCCTCGATAATTGTCGGGCTCGTCGTCCTTTTTGAAAATCGTAGCGTTATTTTCATCCACACATTGGCTCACAAATGGTCGGTTGACTCGCTAATCGTCGTTCGTCCTGGACATGTACTCACGGCTCTGAGCCGCCTCATCCTCCCTTCCCAGCCAGTGTGCCTTGTTTACCAGTGAGCAACAATCCCCTTACTTGTTCATACGAAATATTTCATAATATTCCATTCATTTTAGTGCTTGCAAGTTATTTAAGTGCTAAATAAGCTACCATGGCTCCAAAGAAAGCTCCTAGTACCAAGCCTTTGGTAAAGAAGGTGAGAAATACAATTGAATTTAAGAAAAACATCATTGAACAATATGAAAGTGGCATACGTGTGGCCGAACTGGCCAGGATGTATAACAAATCCCATACAACCATATCTTCCATCGTGGCCAAGAAAAAGGAAATCAAGGAGGCTGTTGTTGCAAAGGGGGTAAATATGCTGACAAAAATGAGATCAGTACTCGAAGATGTTGAGAGGTTATTATTGGTGTGGATAAACGAGAAACAATTAGCAGGAGATAGTCTTATGACTTAGATTATTTGTGAAAAGGCTAGGCAGTTGCATGATGATCTGGTAAAGAAATTGTCTGCAACGAGTACTGATATTTGTGAATTTAAGGCCACCAAAGGTTGGTTTGAGAGATTTAAGAACCGTAGTGGCATACATAGTATGATAAGGCATGGTGAGGCTGCCATTTCGGACAAAATTGCAGCTACAAAATTCGTAAGTGAATTCAAGGAGTACATAGAGGCTGAAGGACTGAAACCTGAACAAGTGTTCAGTTGTGACGAAACAGGCCTCTTTTGGAAGAAAATGCCAAAGAGGACCTACATTACTCAGGAGGAAAAGGGACTTCCAGGACACAAGCCTATGTAAGACAGGCTGTTACATCAGGGGCCATGTCTATAGGCCTGTTTTGGCCCCTTTCCATAACAAGATGTCGAATTCAGCTCTGGTCTAGTTGTCCTTAGACACATGTCATTTTAATATGGGGATTATCATTAGGAGACTGAACCGACTAAATAAAATGTGATCTTTATTATAAAAGAATCCATATAAAACTTAGTATGTGTTACAAAGTTCTCTCTCTCTTGTAGTGTTATACATAAAAGTATACATTGTCTGAGACTAAGTAATCTTCTAGAGCAGGGGAATGTATTAAAGGCTGAGTGCCTGAATGTGCTTAGAAGAGAGTGTATGAAGCTACTCTGAGCGAGTGTGGGAACCTGCTCAGAGCAAGGGTGGTGAACCTACTCACTGTACCAGTGAGTGGTAAGCTGACGTCAGGTTGGTCACGTGACTTAGGGAGACATCAGTACCTGAACTGCTAACTGGCACTGTAACTAGTGGTTTCCCACTACATGACAATAACAATATTATGAACGCATAACAATATAATATGACAATATTACCATTGACATATATAGAGTGGTCCCTCAATAATCGTCCGGCCTGAAAGTCGTCCATTTCGGAAATAGTCCTGTTTTTTCGTCAAAATATTGGCTCGCAAATGGTCCGGTAACTCGCTAATAGTCCTTCGTCCCGGACGCGTACTCACGCTCTGAGCCGCCTCGAGCCGCCTCGGCCTTTCCTTCCCAGCCAGTGTGCCATTGTTTACCAGTGAGCGACGGTCCACTCACGTGCTCCAGCGAAATATTTCATAATATTCCATTTATTTTAGTGCTTGCAAGTTATTTAAGTGCTAAATAAGCTACCATGGCTCCAAAGAAAGCTCCTAGTGCCAAGCCTTTGGTAAAGAAGGTGAGAAATACGATTGAATTGAAGAAAAACATCATTGAACAATATGATAGTGGTGTACGTGTGGGCGAACTGGCCAGGATGTATAACAAATCCCGTACAACCATATCTTCCATCATAGCCAAGAAAAAGGAAATCAAGGATGCTGTTGTTGCAAAGGGGGTAAATATGCTGACAAAAATGAGATCACCAGTATTCGAAGATGTTGAGAAGTTATTATTGGTGTGGATAAATGAGAAACAATTAGCAGGAGATAGTCTTATGATGTCGCTTATTTGTGAAAAGGCTAGGCAGTTGCATGACAATTTGGTAAAGAAATTGCCTGCAACTAGTGATGATGTGAGTGAATTTAAGGCCAGCAAAGGCTGGTTTGAGAGATTTAAGAAGCGTACTGGCATACACAGTGTGGTAAGGCATGGTGAGGCTGCCAGTTCAGACCACAAGGCGGCTGAAAAATATGTGCATGAATTCAAGGAGTACATAAACAGTGAAGGACTGAAACCTGAACAAGTGTTCAGTTGTGATAAAACAGGCCTCTTTTGGAAGAAAATGCCAAAGAGGACCTACATTACTCAGGAAGAAAAGGCGCTGCCAGGACACAAGCCTATGAAAGACAGGCTGACGCTAATGTTCTGTGCTAATGCTAGTGGGGATTTCAAAGTGAAGCCGTTACTAGTGTACCATTCTGAAAATCCCAGAGTGTTCAAGAAAAACAATGTTATGATGAGTAAATTGTGTGTGTTTTGGAAATCTAATAGTAAGGCATGGGTCACGAGGGAAATTTTTGTATAGTGTTTCAATGAAGTGTTTGGCCCTAGTGTGAAGAATTATCTCCTGGAAAAGAAATTAGATCTCAAGTGCCTCCTAGTAATGGACAATGCACCTGCTCATCCTCCAAACTTGGATGACCTAATTCTGAAGGAGTTTGGGTTCATCACAGTAAAGTTCTTGCCCCCAAATACCACTCCTCTCCTCCAGCCCATGGACCAGCAGGTCATTGCAAACTTTAAAAAAACTACACCAAAGCAATGTTTGAAAGGTGCTTGAATGTGACCTCAGACACTCACTTGACCCTACGAGATTTTTGGAAAGAACACTTCAGCATTCTCCATTGCGTAAGCCTTATGGGAAGGCTTTGGGGGGCAGTGACTACCGACTTTGAACCTGCTTGGAAAAATTTTTGGCCAGATTGTGTCCACAAGAGGGGGTTTTTTAAGGGTTTGGGGCTGACCCGATGCAGTTTTTAAATCCATTGGGGGCACGGGGGTCCGGGGTTGGGTGTGGTTTTTTGGGGGATTGGGAAAAGTTGGTGGAAAGAGCACAACAAAAATCACCACTGAGGGGCTGCAAGAGCTTTAGCAAAGAGCAAAAGATTGCACTCAGAATCTTGCTGCAGGGAGGAGGAAAGAAGATGGGGAAGGTGCCTTCTTCAAAATTAAGGAATTTTTTTTAAAAAGGGGGTAGGATGGGAAAGGGTTTTTGGGGAAACATCACCCTGAGAAGGAGTTGCAAGCCATATCAGAAACTTTGTACAGTGACAGGGGTCTTGGCCCATTTTAGGGAAGTTTTAAAGAGACGCCAGAAACGGAGCTCTCTGAACAGTTTTTTTGCAAGACAGGACTCCAGTGACTCTCAAGGTGGTCCTAGTGGCATTAAGAAACAGAGAAGAGAAGTAACCCCAGAAAAGCAATTGGTACCCAAGGTGTTGATGGAAGGGGATTCCCCTTCCAAACAATAAATCATCCAATCAGTCTCCTTCTCTAGTCTTCCATACAGAAAGAAGAATCGCCAATAAAGGTAAGTGTTATTCTGTTAATGTTTAATTCATCATGTGCCACTGTATTGTTTATGTACTACATCTATATTTCATGTTTAAAAAATTTTTTGTTTTAATACTTCTGGGTGTCAGGAACGGATTAATTGAATTTACATTATTTCTTATGGGGAAAATTGATTCGTAAATCGTTCATTTCGATAATAGTCCCACTTCCAGGAACGGATTATGGACGATTATTGAGAGACCACTGTATATAATAAAAAGGAACACATTCTAGTTTAAAATGTATCGGATATGGCCATACTCGTAACACCTCCCCCCCTCACGACCGCAGGTCGCACCAGGAAAAGTAATAGTTTCTACTCTTCAAACCAAACGATATTTCAAACAAAGAAAATATTTCACAAAAAGGTAATTCACTCTTGAGCCATGCTGCTCTGAATTTCAGTCTCTCACTATAACATATGCTTCATATACTTGGTCTGCACATCAGCATATCTGTGTACATGTAGAGACAGCAACAGGCAGACGATCATGACTTCATTGAGCTTCACAGTACTGGATGTGATTGCATTTGATCAGCAGTCTTGAATGATTTTTAGGAGACAATATTCCGCTCCTACCGTGGCAGTGGAATACATGGCAGTGAGGACCTCTGTCACAACATCTGTGTTTTGGAAAGGTTGAGTGACAAGGTGTGTGAGAGGGGTGGCGTCTGGTCTGCATACCGCGCCACTCATAACATCTGTATAACACCTTACACTCAGCTCCAACTATCTCCTTGATTTATCAATACACAACAACACTACTGTTGATATACGGAAAGTTATTAAACATGAGCAAAATAGAGGTACAGTGGACCCCCGAGTTTCGTGATTAATCCGTTCCAGAGAGCCCGCCGAAGGTCGAAATTCACGAAACTCGAAACCATTTTCCCCATAAGAAATAATGGAAATAAAATTAATCCGTTCCAGACACCCAAAAATATTAAAATAAAATATTTTTTTTCAAATTAAATAAAGATTTACATAATGAAAACAATCAGAAATCAAGTATATGCATTTAAAATAAATAATAATAACATTACAATTACCTTTACTGAAGACTTCTGGGTGGATGGAAGACGGGAGGAGGGGATAGGAGGAAGGTGTACACTATTGTTTGGAAGGAGAATCTCCTTCCATTAGGACTTTAGGTAGCAAGTCCTTATCTGAGGTTACTTCCCTTCTTCTTTTAATGCCACTGGGAACAACTTGAGAGCCACTGGACCCCTGGCGCACAAAATGTCTATCCAGAGAGGTCTTTTTCTGGCGTTTCTTAAAGATTTCCCTGAAGTGGGACACAACACTGTCATTGTACATGTTGCAGATACGGCTTGTTTCAGCTTGGTCAGGGTGATACTTTTCAACAAAACTTTGCAACTCATTCCACATTCCACACATGTCCTTAATCACTGAAGAAGGCATCTCATCCACTCCCTCTTCCTCCTCCTCTGAAGCAAGTTCCTCGGCCGTGGTCTGGTGCTGTTCCAGTTGAAGCTCTTGCAGTTCGTCAGTGGTTGCCTCTTCCCTGTGGTCCTCCACCAACTCTTCCACATCCCCGTCACTCACTTTATTTACCAAAGGGCTTGCACTAGCTTTCCTTGGGTCCATGATGACTTATTTAGCAGTTGCAAGCACAAAAAACAATGGATTATTATGAAATGTATTGTATGAACCTGCGGGGTGATGGTCAGGTGTTGGTAAACAATGGCACACTGAGCATGAATGGCGTGGGAGACTGGCTTTGTGTGCGCAGTGACGGGCAGACGGGTACTGGATGGTCGCCGAAACAGGAGTTTTTTCCACGAAACTCGAGGCCAAATTTTTCCACAAAAACTCGCCGAAGGTCGAATTTCGCGAAAGTCGAGGCTGCCGAAACTCGGGGGTCCACTGTAAATAAATTGGCTATTAAATATAAAATTTATAAATAAATCTTAAATAATCTTTATAAAACAGTCTCTGATTTTCTCATACTCAGATTTATTACTCTATTCAGCTTTAAGGCTATGCATATTTAAAATTCCTTAACACATCTCCATCTTTTTATCACAAATATAGAGTGAGTTCAGTACTTAAACTGTATTAGACAAAATATTTGTCTTGACAAATATCAAAATTTAAGTGGTAAAACTTTGCCTACCAAGTTGAACTAAGCATTCGTGCTATCTACCACAATGTAGATACTAGCTCAATGTAGCGGGAACAGCAGAAGATCTGAGCGTTACCTGTTTCAGCGTCGCCAATTTCCGAGTCCCTTACTGACCTCAGACATATGTTGCCTAGTCGACAAAACAACTGTACTTCCATCTGGAACACTAAGGTGAGTGAGGGCCAGCAGCAGGAGCTCACGACAGAGCTCCAAGACTGGAAGAGATATGCCAAGAGAGGCAGCAGTAGTGCCTCTGAAGACTATGCAGAAATTGTCGATGATGAGGGCAACTTCTGTACTCTGAAGACCACAGATGACGAGAGGAAGCGCTGAAGTGTGCATCGGAGAAATCATCGGAGAGGGGTCAGTTTAGTGATGTGGGAAGTGTATGCAGATTCCTGCTCAGGGACTAACTCTTGATACAGATGCTAGTGTGTCAGGAGAGTATGCATGAAATATTAATGCTGGGAGTGAAACCTTTCCCCAGGCATCAAGAACAACGATGTCTTGAAGAGTATACGAAGAGCTTCCTGAAGTGTCTGTCGAGTCTACTCTCATGTCCCTCTGCCGGACGTGTGTACCTTCAAAACGACCTCTTCCAGGTGATGAAGGGAACTAAGTGAAATGCTCAGACGAAAAGATGCAGCAGCACGGGACAATGTGGTGAGAAAAACCGTCGTTTTCAAAGCATGTCTTGGGGTTCCGACGAGCTACTCCTCTGTGCCTCCTCTCAGCTGAGCAACAAGACAAGTTGCTGAAGCAATGGCTCAGTAACAGATAGGAAGACAATCCCTGACTCTTCTGAGTCAGGGATTGTCTTCCTATGTATGAAACTACTCTGAGCGAGTGTGGGAACTTGCTCAGAGCAAGGTTGGTGAACCTACTCACTGTACCAACGTCAGGTTGGTCACGTGACTTAGGGAGACGTCATTACCTAAACTGCTAATTGGCACTGTAACTAGTGGTTTCCCACTACATGACAATAACAATATTATGAACGCCTAACAATATAACAATATTACCATTAACACATATATATATATATATATATATATATATATATATATATATATATATATATATATATATATATATATATATATATATATATATATATACATATATGTATAATAAAAAGGAGCACATTCTAGTTTAAAATATATCAGGTATGGCCATACTCGTAACACAGGCTGATGCTCATGTTCTGTGCTAATGCTAGTGGGGATTTCAAAGTGAAGCCGTTACTAGTGTACCATTCTGAAAATCCCAGAGCGTTCAGGAAAAACAATGTTATGAAGAGTAAATTGTCTGTGTTTTGGAGATCTAATAATAAGGCATGTGTCACGAGGGAAATTTTCATCGAGTGGTTCAATGAAGTGTTTGACCCTAGTGTGAAGAATTACCTCCTGGAAAAGAAATTGGATCTCAAGTGCCTCCTAGTAATGGACAATGCACCTGCTCATCCTCCAAACTTGGATGACCTAATTCTGCAGGAGTTTGGGTTCATCACAGTAAAGTTCTTGCCCCCGAATGCCACTCCTCTCCTCCAGCCCATGGACTAGCAGGTCATTTCAAACTTTAAAAGTGCTTTAATGTGGTGTCAGACACTAACTTGACCCTAAGAGATTTTTGGAAACACTTCAGTATCCTCCATTGCATAAGCCTTATAGGTAAGGCTTGGGAGGGAGTGACTACCAAGACTTTGAACTCTGCTTGGAGAAAATTGTGGCGAAATTGTGTCCACAAGAGGGATTTTGAAGGGTTTGTGGCTGACCCTGATGAGCCTATGTCAGTTGTGAACTCTATTGTGGCATTCGGGAGTTCCATGGGGTTGGATGTGAGTTTGGAGGATGTGGAAGAGTTGGTGGAGGACCACAACGAAGAGCTAACCACTGAGGAGCTGCAAAAGCTTCAGCAGGAACAGCAACAGATCGCAGCTCAGAATCTTGCTGCAGAGGAGGAGGAGGAAGAGAGATGGAAGAAGGTGCCTTCTTCAGAAATTAAGGAGATTTTTGAAATGTGGGGTAGGATGGAAAGATTTATGGAGAAACATCACCCCGAGAAGGATGTTGCAAGCCATATCGGCAACTTGTACAGTGACAGAGTTTTGGCCCATTTTAGGGAAGTTTTAAAGAGACGCCAGAAACAGAGCTCTCTGGACACTTTTTTTGCGAGACAGGACTCTAGTGACTCTCAAGGTGGTCCCAGTGGCAGTAAGAAACAGAGAAGAGAAGTAACCCCAGAAAAGGACTTGGTACCTGAGGTGTTGATGGAAGGGGATTCCCCTTCCAAACAGTAATGCAATCTGTCTCCTCCTCCAGTCTTCCAAACACTAAGAAGAATCGCCAATAAAGGTAAGTGTTATGCTGTTAATGTTTCATTCATCATGTCCCATTGTATTGTTTATGTACTTCATCTATATTTCATGTAAAAAAAAATTTTGTTTTAATACTTTTGGGTGTCAGGAACAGATTAATTGTATTTACATTATTTCTTATGGGGAAAATTTATTAAAAAATCGTCTATTTCGATAATCATCGCACTTCCAGGAATGGATTAATGATGATAAAGAGGGACCCCGTATTTATGGTTGTATTCTCATTTTCTTGGTCTCATTTGATAGAATAGGAAACATATTATAGAAATAGAGATGATTTTGATTGGTTTTACTATGAAAAGAACCTTGAAATGGAGCTCAAAGTAGGGGAAATGTTTGATTTTTGCCGATGTTCAAAAGTAAACAAATGATGTCATTTTCCAATAATTGTCCAAGTAGCCATTCTAATATGCAGTCATGAATGGATTGACATTATTTGTACAATAATTACAATATTGCAGTAGTCTGCATATCAGTAAATCTTCTATTTTTTGTTTGAATAAAAATTCAAAATAGAAAGCAAGAGTAATATCAGAGGGGCCTGGAGATGTGACTAATGAACAAAGAAAATGTTATTGTAGAGCCAGGAATGTCTGCATTGTTCATTCTGGACCCAATTTTGAAATTGTCATATTTTTTAATTTTTGTGAAATTGGCCAAATTGCAAATTTCTGACCATGTTATTGGGTAGTTGAAATCAGTAAATGAGCGGTTTCTTGTACTCATTCGATAGAAAAAAATGGAGTTCTAAAGAAATAGCTATGAGTTTGGTCGACTAGAACAACGGAATTAGCCAAAAAGAGGGCTCAAAGTGAGCGAAATCGCTCACTTTTTTTTTTTTTTTTTTTTTTTTTTTTTTTTTTTTTTTTTTTTGGAAATTTTGCAACACCAGGAGACACCTCAGGATTTGGGGTTGCGACAGTCAAGGGGTTAAAATCTCATTAGGGAACTAAAGAATTTCATTGGAAATCTTTTCAGGTTTTAAAGAAATGTTTCATTTTTGATTCATCAAAATTAGGGCTTTTTGATGATAATTTGCCTCGCTTATAAAATAAATTTTTGTGCAATTTTATTTGTGTTTATTGAGCCTTTCATTACCCCTGAGATTTTCATTTTTTATCTCATTTGGGATAATTTACCCCGGTTCCCTGACATCCAAATTAGACACATGCAACACTTTTCAATTCATCAGAACTTAATAACTGGAGACGGCCACTAGCATGCCTAGGCATTTCAAGCAGACTAGTACTAATTCTTACTCTATATTGATATAGGTTATGGAGCAGCACATTTGAATATACATTATTAGATAAATACTTAATTAGATACTTTTCTAATTAGGCACATACATAATTAGATTTGAAGTATTGAGGTAGAACAATTTATGTAGTAATATTATAAATGATAAATTTAGTAATGGGGTTGGATTTTTCTGTTTCCATTAAAGCTTATACGTATACTTGGAAGCATGTCTTAGGTAGACTTAGGACTAACTTAAGATTTAATAGACAATAGCTGTACATATTAGTAATTTTTGCAGGTAGTAGGTTGGTACACAGCAACCCGCCCAGAGAGGTACTACCGTTCTGCCAAGTGAGTGTAAAACAAAAGCCTGTAATTGTTTTACATGATGGTAGGATTGCTGGTGTCCTTTTTTCTGTCTCATAAACAAGCAAGATTTCAGGTATGTCTTGCTACTTCTGTTTACGCTTAGGTCACACTACACATACATGTACAAGCATATATATATACACACCCCTCTGGGTTTTCTTCTATTTTCTTTCTAGTTCTTGTTTATTTCCTCTGACCTCCATGGGGAAGTGGAACAGAATTCTTCCTCCGTAAGCCATGCGTGTTGTAAGAGGCAACTAAAATGTCGGGAGCAAGGGGCTAGTAACCCCTTCTCCTGTATAAATTACTAAATTTAAAAAGAAAAACTTTCATTTTTCTTTTTGGGCCACCCTGCCTTGGTAGGATACGGCCGGTTTGTTGAGAAAAAAAAATATTAGTAATTTTATGTTTACAGTCAATTGGGTGGGTGTAAGTGTAAATTAAGGGGAATTACAGATGTCGAGAGTAGGACTACATTGGTTTGGATGTGTTCGTGACACAAAAAAGAAAATTGGGTGATTTTCATTTGGTTAGCTAATGATGGGGTGCGTTAGGGAGATAAGACTTTTTTAACGGTAGTTTTGAAAATGGTGGTTGAGTCTGCAGTTCTAGAGTTTTCAGGCATGAGTTCCAGATTTTAGGCCCTTTTATATACATCAAATTTTTGTAGAGGTTTAGCCGGACATGAAGAATGTCATAGAGATTTTTGTGTCTGATATTATGTCTATGGGTCCTGTTGCAACTATCAAGAAAGTGTTTTAGTTCAGGGTCAGTATTGGAATTTATGGTTCTGTAAATGTAGGTTGCACAGTAATAGGTGTGAATGTTCTGTACAGTGAGTAAGTTTAGGTCCTTGAAGAGTAGGGGGGGGAAGTGTTGCCGAGGAGTGGATTGCGTGGTAATTCTTATTGCAGCTTTTTGTTGGGTTATTATTGACTGTAGGTGGGTTGCTACTGCTGAACCCCAGGCACAAATAGCATAGGTGAGGTAGGGATAAATGAGTGAATAGTATACTGTTAGTAGGGCTGATTGTGGTTCATAGTAATGTATCTTAGAGAGGATCCCAACCATTTTGGATACATTTTTTGTTATGTGTTGGAAATGTGTGTTGAATTTCAGGTTGCTGTCAAGGTGTAGGCCCAGGAATTTGCCCTCATTATGTTTAGCAATAAGAGTGTTGTCAATCATAATATAGAAGGTTTTGTCACTATTAAGTGTAAGTTTATTGGCAGTCATCCAGGTCGATATTTTGAGAAGCTCTTCATTAGCAATGGTGTTGAGTGAAGCAAGATTCAGGTGGGAGATGACATAAGTTGTGTCGTCAGCAAAGAGAATAGGTTTCAAGTGTTGTGATACATTGGGAAGATCATTGATGTATAAGAGGAAGAGCAGGGGACCAAGGACACTTCCCTGTGGCACCCCAGTATCAAGTGGTCATGTTGAAAAGGTTTTAATTAATTAATAGAGATGTATTGATACCTGTTAGTAAGCTAGGATTTGAAGTATGTAAGTGCATGGCCTCTTATACCATAATGGTCAAGTTTGTGGAGTAGGATGCCGTGGTCTGCTGTATCAAAAGCTTTCCTTAGGTCTATAAAGAATCCTAATGGATATTCGTTATTTTCCAGTGCTGTGTATAGCAGGTCTAGCATTTTTATAATTGTGTCGTTTGTGCTTTTGTTTTTTCTGAAGCCAAATTGGCAGGGGTTGAGTATACTTTGTGCTGTTATAAATGAATATAATCTCTTGTGCACGAGTTTCTCGAAGATTTTGGATAGCAATGGTAAGTTTGATATTGGCCTGTAGTTATTTACATCTGTGGGGTGTAACCCTTGCTGTCTTTAGTAGTGTCAGGAAGATGCTAGTTTCTAGTAATTTTATTATTATTAGCACACTGGCCGATTCCCACCATCACTCACTCCATCACTGTCCTGCCAGAAGGGTGCTTTATACTACAGTTCTTAAACTGCAACATTAACACCCCTCCTTCAGAGTGCAGGCACTGTACTTCCCATCTCCAGGACTCAAGTCCGACCTGCCGGTTTCCCTGAATCCCTTCATAAATGTTATTTTGCTCACACTCCAACAGCACATCAAGTATTAAAAACCATTTGTCTCCATTCACTCCTATCAAACATGCTCACACATGCCCGCTGGAAGTCCAAGCCCCTCGCACACAAAACCTCCTTTACCCCCCTCCTCCAACCTTTCCTAGGCCGACCCCTACCCCGCCTTCCTTCCACTACAGACTGATACACTCTTGAAGTCATTCTGTTTCGCTCCATTCTCTCTACATGTCCGAACCACCTCAACAACCCTTCCTCAGCCCTCTGGACAACAGTTTTGGCAATCCCGCACCTCCTCCTAACTTCCAAACTACGAATTCTCTGCATTATATTCACACCACACATTGCCCTCAGACATGACATCTCCACTGCCTCCAGCCTTCTCCTCGCTGCAACATTCATCACCCATGCTTCACACCCATATAAGAGCGTTGGTAAAACTATACTCTCATACATTCCCCTCTTTGCCTCCAAGGACAAAGTTCTTGGTCTCCACAGACTCCTTAGTGCACCGCTCACCCTTTTCCCCTCATCAATTCTATGATTCACTTCATCTTTCATAGACCCATCCGCTGACACGTCCACTCCCAAATATCTGAATACATTCACCTCCTCCATACCCTCTCCCTCCAATCTGATATCCAATCTTTCATCACCTAATCTTTTTGTTATCCTCATAACCTTACTCTTTCCTGTATTCACTTTTAATTTTCTTCTTTTACACACCCTACCAAATTCATCCACCAACCTCTGCACCTTCTCTTCAGAATCTCTCAAGAGCACAGTGTCATCAGCAAAGAGCAACTGTGACAACTCCCACTTTATGTGTGATTCTTTATCTTTTAACTTTCTAGTAATTTGTTAAGAGTAATGAAATAGCAGGCAAAAGTACATGAGCTGCTTGCTTGTACAATAATGGTGGGACTTGAGACACATTCCCTGATTTATTTTTAAGTGATTTGATAATCGAGGTGACTTCAGTGGGTTCAGTGGGTGCAAGATAGAAGGAGGTTGGGAAATTCCCATCTTAGTAATCACTTGCTCGGGCGTTGGTCGCTTGGATTCTGCTGGCGAGATTTGATCCTATGGTTGAGAAGTCATTTATCTTGTTAACTATATCAATAGGCTGTTGTTGTGTTTCATTCGGTTTACTTAGGACAATATCCCTATTTTTTTCAGTTTGTGGGTGCCCAGAATCTGAGAGGGTGTTTTCCAGGTCTTTTTTATATCTCCTCTTGTTTCGCTGAATCTGCTTGACTAGTACAATTGCTTGGCCTTTCTTATTAGTTTGGTGAGAATTGATGCATAATGTTTAATAATATCCTTGTGTATTAAGCCCTGTCTGTATTGTTTTTCATTTTGATGTTTCTTATCAATGGATCTTGGTATGCTGTTATTTAGCTATGGGCAACCTAGCCATTTATTTGTACATGTAATCTGTTTCCTTTTTATGGGACAATGTTTGTTATATAATCTAAGTAATTTGTTAAGAAATATGTCTATCCAGTCATCAATACTATTGGTATTGGAGAATTCTGTAGGCCAGTCAACAATCCCTAGCTCTGCTGTGAAGTTACTTGTTAAGGCCTCGTCATGGAGTCTAAAAGAAACTTTGTTGTATTCCAGTGGTTGTTTACTAATGTTTGTTAAGAGGAAGGTGGGGTAGTGATCAGTAGTACTGTCTGTGATTATCCTTGATTTAAAGGGGGCTAGTATATTGGTCCATATATGGTCAATTATGGTTGCATTTGTCTCAGTTAGCCTGGTTGGTTTTGTTATAGTTGCTTTTAGAAGTGTGTTGTTCATATTATTGATGAAATCAGTTACAGGCTGATTATCTGTTAGGCCAGGGTTAATGTTGAAGTCTCCAGCTAAGAGAAGGTGGTGCTTGTTCATTTAGTTGTTTGTTATTAGTGTCTTTAGTTTATCACTAAAATTGGGATGTTTGTATGTGGCATCCGGTAAATGGCTCCAATTGTTATAGGAGTCTTAAGGTTTTTTACAGTAAAATTTGCAAAAATATTTTCTCCATATTCATCACTATAGCAAGTGGTGTTGTAACAAGATAGTTCATTAGAGTAATAGATTGCAATACTACCCCCAAATTTGTGTGGTCTGCAGTTGTGGATTGCTTTGTATCCTGGTAGTGAGTAGATATCTATTGTGTCCTGTTTAAGCCAGGTTTCAGTGAGAATAATACAGGAAAAGGTTGTCTTTAGGGAATCAAATGAGTACCAGGAGGTCATCATAGTGACTCATGAAATCGTAATGACACGATTGCTGGTCCAGTGGTTAACGCGACGGTCTGGAGTTTTGTGACTCTCTGATTGCTGGTTCTAACCCCACCTGTGGTATGGTTTGGTCATCATAGTGTTTGCTTAGGGATCTAATATTATAATTAAGAACTGTAATATTTTTAGCAGTACGTACAGTGTATTTAGGACAATGCTGGCTTGTGATGCTGTGTAAACTCTATGAAATTTTCTGCTTTAATAATTTTTCCATGCTATTATCAGTCACCAGCATATTCAACGATTATATAAATGCAGCTAGCATATATAAATAGTAACTGTTGAAGGCACAGGAATGCTAAATTAGTGTAATACTAGCCATGCCAGTAACCTACTAGCCATAACAACCACGTCCCACCTCCACTCTAACTACAATTTCAACTACAATTTTCTTAGAATTGTCTTGGCACCTTCAGCATCACTTTTATTCATTTTGGGTGCAGTGATTAATATCCAGAGAGGAAGCAAGGTGATGTGAATCAAAATAGAGACCAGTAACCACAGATAGCCTGTTGTATGGTACATGTCCAGATAGATTAACGACTAATTTGTTTACACTGAGTAGTGATGCTTGGCCTCCCCCACTCCAAAATAATGGCCTTGCCACTAATTCTACCTCACAGAATATTTAAAACACAAGCTATATAGTATCTTAGGAGTGTTTACTGTAAAATGAAGGCCTTTTCTTGTGGTATTCCATTTTGGATGCATTTTTCAATCAAGTAAGGGGTTAAATCTGCATGAGTATCTTTTATTTCACCTCAACAGCTGTCTCCCATCATCTGTTACGTGCATTGATGACGACTGGTTTTATTAATGTATTTTTTGTACAGTATGTGCAAGATACAGTACATTATGTATGAGATTCTGGAACATTCCTGGTCCTTAGTGTAGAGCTCATTGGTGATAATCTGTATTGTAGTTCATCCACATCAGTAATATCACCATCACTCTTCTTATCCGCTTCTAAAAATGTGACTACCACGAAGCTCAGAATAAAAGATATAAAAGTCTGTGACACGATAGTTTGATAAAACTGAGGGTCACTTGGGTATAAGGCAGACTCTGGCTTTGGGAAATGTAGTTCTACCTGCAAATTTGCAGACTTCCTTATGGGTGAATTTTGATTATCTAATTTTACTGATTGGCAGCCAGCACATAGATTTAATTATCCAAGGATTTCTGGCTGAATGTCTTTCCTATACATATTAATATTAACATGAAAAAAACATTGCAAAGAGATGGGGCTCTGAAACACAAAATTACCTCTAGTATGAAATAAATTTGTTATGCAGACTTAGTTTTGTATAATTTTTGGTTTCTCCATTTGCTGGGCAGAATATTGCTCTTGTAGTGAATGATGTCTTGTTGGGCATGTGTATGTTTATGTGGATACTGTTGCTTGAGTACACAACATAGAGGGCTAATAAGTCTTAGGCTTGTATTTTAAATACTAAAGTTGTAATTTTATGTGTAGGATTGCTGGGTGGATATGTTGATAGATTTTATAAAATGGTGTGTATGTGCAGTAGTACAGGTCCACCATCACAAATCCGGCAATCACACATCCTGTTCCGTCAGTTATTCAGCACTAATTTCAGCTAGCATAATTTCAAATTTCCAGGGTTGCCACACTAACCTGCTGGCACTGTTTGGTGGCACTACTTGCTGCACAAGTCATTCTAATTTTTTTTCTCTATTTATTGTTATAAACTGCTTACTTTTAGCCCTAGCCATGGTTCCAACGAATAAAAGAAATGTTTCTCATACATTGTCCATTAAAGATAAGGTGGCTTTGAAGCCACTGTCGGCTGCCATGAGCTCAGTCTCATGATGCAGGAGAATATGCTTATTATTACGCTAATATCAACACTATGGCTTATTTGCCTATCACAATTGATCTAATATGACATAATAAACAATATAAATAACATAAAAACATGTTAAATACTGCAGAATGAATAATATTTGGCATTATACCAAGCAGTTCGACAGAGGTATGAAGAGGATAAAGGGATCAAGTACCATTCTCCTATCCCTGTCTAGGGGCTTATATTAGAGAAAACGGAGTACGTATAGCATGGCTAACTGTGATATACACTTGTACTGCACCATAAAACTGAAGCAAAAAAAGCTATTTTCTCTACGTAGATTATCACACACAGCAGCATATGTGTAGAGAACCTAGGATAACCCAAAAAAGTCAGACAAAGTGGCTTATTTCTAGTATCTGGCCTGGTAGCCATACATGATTTTTGATAAATATTTGATTCCCAGTCAGGGTAGAAACATTGGGTGTGTTTCTTTACACCTGTTGTCTATGTTTACCCATCAGGAAATGGGTACCTGGGTGTTAGTGGACTGGTGTGGGTCTTATCCTGGGACACTGACCTAATTTGCCTGAAATGCTTAGTATAACAAGGGGCTTTCTATGTAGTAGTATGTCACTGATGTCAGCTAGGCCTGTATACCATATACATGTACGTGTAGTAAATGAAGATATTATTATTATTATAATTATTATTTTTTCTCTCTCAGTTGTTTGTTGGGCTATCTTACTGAAACTTGGGCAATGTATGATGGAAAGATGCTTCTTAACAAGAAAACAGACCATAAATAACGGAGTTTACTTCTCAGCCATTAGTGGCCCCATAGCGGCATATATCTGTATGGTTTTTATGGTTGCATTCTCGTTATTACAGAAATAGATATGATTTTGATTGCTTTCACGACGAAAAGTACCTTGAAATTGCACTCAAGGTAGTGGAAATGTTCAATTCTTTAGCAATGTTCAAGAGTAAACAAATGATGTCACTGTCTAATACGTGTGCACCTCCCAGTCCAAATTCCAATGTGCAGTCAAGAATGGGGTGATATTTATACAATTATTACAGTAATGCAGTAGTCTGCATAACAGTAAATCTTCTATTTTTTGTGTGAATAAAAATTCCAAATGGTAAGTAAGAGTAATATAAGAGGGGCCTGGAGCCATGACTAATAAACAGAGAAAATGTTACTTTAGTGCCAGGAATGTCTGCATTGTTTATCCTGGACCCTATTTTGAAATAGGCATCTGTTGAAATTCGTGTGAAATTGGCCAAATTGCCAATTTCTGACCACTTTATTGGGTAGTTGAAATAGGTGAAAGGGCGGTTTCTTGTACTTAATCAACAGAATAGAAGTAAATAAATAAGTTTATTCAGGTATACACAAATACAGTTACATAGATTATCATACATAGCAGTGTATGTATAGAGAACCTAGGATAACCCAAAAAAGTCAGACAAAGTGATTTATTTCCAGTATCTGGCTTGGGCTTGCCATATATGATTTTTCGTAAATATTTTTTTCTCAGTTGTTTTTTTTGGGCTACCTTATTGAAACTTGGCAGTGTATGATAGAAAGATGCTTCTTAACCCTTTCAGGGTCCAGAGGCCAAATTTCTAAGTGCGCACCAGTGTCCAAAAATTTTCAAAAAATAATTTTGTTATTTTTTCATATGAAATGGTAGAGAATCTTCTTATGAAGGTAATAAAACAAAAAGTACGAAATTTGATGGAAAATTAATGAAATTATGCTCTCGCGAATTTTGATGTGTCAGTGATATTTACGCATCGGCGATTTTGCCGACTTTGACTCCCATTTTAGGCCAATTACCTTATCCCAGTCAATTAAATTCTTAGCTATTTCACTAGTATTACTTCTATTCTATCGATTGAGCACAAGAAAGTGCCAACTCAGCTGTTTCAACTACAAAATAAAGTGATTGGAAATTGGTAATTTGGCCAGTTTAGTGCAAAGTTCAAAATATTCCAATTTCAAATAGGATCCAGAATAAATAGTGCAGGCATTCCTGGCACTAAACTAACATTTCCTCTGTTCATTAGTTATGTTTTCAGGCCTTACAAATGAATTCTATTTTGATTTTTAATTCACATAATGAATTTTTATTCAAACCAAAAAATAGAAGATTTACTGTCATGCAATATTGTAATAATTGTATAAATAATATCAGCACATTTGTGAATGTATATTAGACCACCAGCTGGCATGTATTAGACGTGTGAGGTCATTTGTTTACTCTTGAACATCGGCAAGAATTTAACATTTCTGTCCTCTGTAATGGAAAACATCATGCTGTTTCTGCTATTTGTCCTGAAAGAAAAAAGGAAATGCAGAAAATTCTTGACGCCAAGAAACTATCCACTTCTAAGAAGACCACTCCCCAGGCACCACCAACCATGTCCCAAGCTTCCTTCCCAGCTCTGCCTGGATCAAGTGGGACTCCTCAGGTCTCTACCAATGGTTCCAATGTTTGGAATTCTGCCCCTCTTGGAGCACCCCAATCTAACCCTCACTTACAACAGACACAACAACAAGGTTCAGTCGCATCTCATATGTCTCAGGTATCCACAGACGGGGATATAACGAGAGCACAACTAATGTACTTGTTGGCCAAAGACATAGCAGGTGGTGACATTCAACTCTGCTCTCAGGTTTTAAATGATCTGTTAATGGATAATGGGATCACTCCCATCACTATCCCTGAAAATGTGAAGGCTATTATGACCCAGCCTTCTCATAACAAGAAGTATGTACCATACTCTACATCTAAAAATAAGCCTAAGTCATCCCTGGCCCAGGGATCGCCCTCCTCACAAACCCAGGTTGTCAACTCCTCTCAACCCGATAAGTCAACACCTGAACATAACAATGCCCCAGAAAGTGGTGCCTACTCTCTCGCTATTGTAGCTGATCCTGTTGAACAGGAACTTTCCCAAGGTAACTCACCTTGCCTATCTAATATTCCCTTGGAGCCTACACAGTCTCCCATTAACTCTCACGAGCCTCTGCTTCCTGAAACTGAGAATAGCACAACTCAGTTTTATGATGATGACTCTAACGACTCTAACGATTCTAATGAGTCTGTTAATATTACTACCTGTAGTGAAGTTTGATGGCATTTTAATCACAGATCCATGCAAAAGTTCCCTCCTCCCCTTGACGAGTCCAGCGGGATAGTGTAGATAAAAACACATGAATTAGTCAGGCATTCAGAACGCAGTGTACGGCGAAGAAAAGAAAAAGGGGATTCCTTTTCCAATTTAATGTTCAACATTCTTTAAACGTTACTTCTTGAGTTAACTACATAACTTACCAACCCCAAATTTTACAGAAACTTTTGAACGAAGCTGCAAGAGTTGATCAACATTTTAAAATTACGTGGAACTGTAGGGAGAATCGAGGGGACCCTTTAGTGTGTACCATCTTGGTTAAATTAGGATATACATTTAAAATTCCCAATTCATATTGAAAAGATCATTTTGAAAATAGACTAACAACGTCGCATGGAAAAACTAGTATAGAACTGATATTTTCCCCGAACAAGCCATTATAGAGTCAATTCCTCTACATAGGATATTAAGCAAAATATTCAAATTCTAGCTGGAGTTTTTTAATGTCTCCCCTGCCCTCTTTAACTGGGAGCTGGTATTCCACTGGGTGACTTAAAGGAAAACAACTCTTTAATATCATGACAGCTAAAAAATTGTCATTTCAAGGCCCATTCTTCAAATCGTACATTGGACCTCATCCAGGAACACCAGATATAGTACTGACAAACAGAGACTGTGACATCTTTCACTGTCGTATATCTCCTGGTGGAAATGTAGGATCTGACCATATCCCTGTTAATACAACTACAAACTTCTCCATTTAAAATACCTGAAACCTCTAAACCCAATTTAACACCCTAGGATTTGACCCCTTCAGGGCATATCTGGGTGAGGATGAAATTGTGTCTTTGGAAATCTACCTTCCACTGCCAATTGATGATGCAATCAGGTCCCTGCACAATCGAATAATTGAAGCTACCAATGCAACTTGCCAATTAGCTTCCACAAAGATAAAACCAACAATTTTAAACCTACTAGAGAAATTAGAGACACTTTAAGAAATTATCAAGCAGAATGTCGAAGGGCATCTTCAAACGCGACAACCACCAGCAGCTACCACTGCACCGATTAAGGCCGAATTAATTAACATGATTAGTCAACACAAACGAGACATATGGAAATTTCTAGTTCTTCAAGCTAATCAATATAAACGTGAACCAGAAATTTTGGAGTAAGATCCGACAAACTTTTAGGGGAAAGCACAAGGTTCCTAACTACCTAGTTCATACCTTCATGATGAGGATGATGAAGATGTTGAAATTAAATTTGACGATCCACAGGACCAGGCTAATTTGATGGGTGATGTTGGGAGAAAATTCTCTCTCACAATAACAGTCGTCAATTTAATAAATCTTTTATCAGTTAGTAAATGAATGGAGAAAATGAGAACTTGGATGATCTACAACCACTCCCTACCATCGTACTTCAACTCTTGAAGATCCCCACCCGCTTACTAGACCTTTACATTACTAGAGATAAGTCAGGTTATTGGAAGAATGAGAAATAGAGCCCCGGCCTCTCTGGAATAACAATGAAACAAATAAGTACCTACCTAGAAATTGCAAACAGTCCTTGGTAAATATCTTTAAGCCATCTTGGCCTCAGGACATTTTCCAGTTGTTTTTAAGCTCTAGGATGATCTTTCTTGCTAAGCCCAATAAGACATCCACCAACCTGGGAACTATAGACCTATATCTTTACTTGAAGTCACTGGAAAGTTCTTGAGAAAGTCATTTCAACAGATTGAATTACTATATGGAGTTTAATCACTTGTTTACTGAAAAACAATTTGGCTTTAGAAACACATAGAGGTACCAATCATGCAATAAATGTTATTTTTGACATGTAGCAAGTCTAAAACAGCAGGGCAATCTTGCCTT
This sequence comes from Cherax quadricarinatus, assembly GCF_026875155.1. Lineage (NCBI taxonomy): Eukaryota > Metazoa > Arthropoda > Malacostraca > Decapoda > Parastacidae > Cherax > Cherax quadricarinatus. Next base: position 7,162,970 of record NC_069442.1, on the reverse strand, counting down.
AATTGCCACCAGAGATGTTCATAAAGCTTTTGATAGCTTATGGCATGATGGCCTTATATAAAAAACTCATTAAACTACCAGACCATAACTGGACTTTTTCAGAGTAATTTATAATTTCTTAACTCAAAGAAAAATCATTCCACCTTTCATGGCAAGTCGACGAACCTTTTATACCGACGGCTGGTGTCCCACAAGGTTTCTTGTCTCAGTCCACTTCTGTTAACATTTATGTGATGACCTTCCTCAACCAGAGTTTAATGACAAAATGGGGACACAGTTTGCAGATGTGTTTTTCATGTGTCTCATCAACTCCAGTAACGGGAAAATAAAAGTATGAGAGATTTCATAGAAAAATGAATTTGAACTTGTCGAAATCTAATTGGGAGAAGAAATGGAGAATTACGACTAATCTGACAAGGTCCTTGTTAGCACGATAGGATGTTTTGCATCAACCATGAAGATAAAGGGGTATCTCCATCAGAGGTTCACCTGTAGCCTTTAGAAACCCTAAAAAGATCTTGGGATATGAAATAGACAGGCTGCTCCACTCAACATCTCATGTAACAAAAAAGATCAACACAGCCAAAGCCGGTTTTTGCAGACTCTTTCGATTCAATCAAGCCCCTCAACATGTCAAAAAAATCTGTATAAAATGATAATAAGACCTATACTTGAATACCCTTGTGTCCCAATGTCATAACAACAAAGACCAACATGCTACGGTTACAAAGGGTCCAGAATAGGCTCTTCGCTTTATTACCGATACCAGGAGGGAGAGACAGAGTTAAAATGGAGATTTACACACCACAAGATATTACTGCCATAAATGTACGCCTTGACACCCTAAAAAAAAAAACAACTTTTACAATGCAAGAACTGTACTGCCAGATAGAGAACATCCTATACAAGTGATAAATACCACCGATTACACCATCAATACTCCGCTCACAGGACTCAAAGAATGACTCTCCCACAGAGGGTTCGTCGTTTTATTCAAAAAGATGATTACCCTCGACCATAATTTTGAGCAACTTACCTGACGAAGAAGATTGGATACCACCAAAAACCCTTCTATGTATACTGAGAAAATCATCCCCCCCAAATTAGGGAGCACCTTAAAATTTAACTTTCTAATGTAAAATTATGCTATTGACTATTGTTGGACACCACCATTAAGAAGCTATTGTCACGAGCTTATAAACTGGCCAGAAAATTATTGCCTTTCTTGTCGTATAAATATCCGTTGTACAATCGCCAAAAAAAAAAAAAAAAAAAAAAAAAAAAAGCAGTTGCAACTTGTAAAAACTACTACCAATTCAGAGTCATGTATTTTATATACCTATTATTCTATGTGACTCTGAGGGGTTAGTATTAACCCCCTTAAAGAATTCTTATCAATTCACATACATTTTTTAAAATTACACCAAAGTGGTTGGGCCACTTACCTTTTATATCCAAACCTCCCCCCCCCCCCTCCAAACCCCTTTTTTCCAATATTTCCATCCTTCCCCATCTTACCAAAGCTCTGGTCATTAGAACTGGGAACGCTACATTGAGCTCAGTTTCAGTAATAAAACCAATAAAAATCATCTTATTTCTGTAATATACCTTCCATTCTACGAATGAGACCAAGAAATCAAAAATACAACTATGAAAAACATACGAAATAACACTGCAAAGTTGCTTTTTTAATCGAAAATTAGGGGTCTCATTTTTTCTCTCATTATGCACTGTGCTGCAGGATTTTTTTTATGTGGTGACCACATACCACATAGATGTATTCTCTCATATCTGGGCCCAAATTTACCGCTCACAGCTTATCAGAGTGAGTTGAGCTCATGGCGTAGATCTACGGTTTGGACCCTCAACGTAAAGCCATAGATCATGGCATGGACCCTGAAAGGGTTAACGTACCCCAAAAAATTTAAAAACGGATGATAAATAAGGGAGTTCACTTCTCAGCCATTAGCCGCCTCTTTGCGGTATATTTTCGTGTTTTTTTATGGTTGTATTCTCGTTTTTTTGGTCTCTTTTTGATAGAATGGAAGAAGTATTATAGAAACAAATATGATTTCGATTGTTTTCACGATAAAAAGTACCATACCTTGAAATTGAGCTCAAAGTGGAAATGTTCGATTTTTGCCCACGTTCGATGAACTTTCTTGTGTAAGTCAAGTTGGTTAATTTTATTAAGTGTAATCCTAACCTAACCACTCTGGAATCCGGCAGACTCAGTAATCTAGCACACTACAGGTCCCAGTGATGCCGATTTGTGATGGAGGACCTGTACTTATTAAAAAGAAATAAATTAAAAAAAATATATTGTGCTGTAACATATTTAGTGTAACTGTATGTGTTCCATAATACAAAACCACTGTATTTCTCTGTCCAGTATATCATTTCAGCAAGCCTCAGATACATGGTTCAGTAATGTGAATGAAAATAGCATCGGAGACATTCACAACCTCACCTCTCGCAGTGGATCAAACCAAAACACGCCCACCTCCAGCCCACCGCTTCCTTTATCGATACCTGGGCTACCGTCCTTACCTGGAAGCTCAGTAGTGGGTTTCAGGTTTTCAGAGATATTCTTGTCATTGAAGAATGGAAATTTTTACAGGTAAGATTTATTTCAAAAAAACATTCCATATTTATTTGGCAAAACCCTTAACGAAAACTGAATAAACTAAATAAAAATTTAGTGATAAGCTTTCACGAAATTTGTGTTGCAAATTAGGAGTTTCAGACTCGTGACTAATGTTTACAATGGATAAAGTATCAACATTGTATGAACATCATGTTAGATAAACAGAAATACCTGTACGTATTTAGTATGTAAATATTACTTGCAGTGCTTTCTGAATTAGAAAAGAAAAACAGTAAAATTTACTAATATTGCATAAAAGGAGTTTAAAGCTCTCCTCTATATTCTTATTTTAATAGAATACAGTTTTTAATGTTACTTCCCCTCCCTCGGTGGGAGATGGCCGGTGGGGTAAAAAAAAAAAATTCCAGATGGAAAAAATTTTTTATATTTTACAGTGGACCCCGCTTAACGATCACCTCCCAATGCGCCCAAATTTATGTAAGTGTATTTATGTAAGTGCGTTGTATGTGTATGTTTGGGGGTCTGAAATGGACTAATCTATTTTCACAATTTTCCCTTTTGGGGAACAAACTCGGTCAGTACTGGCACCTGAACATACTTCTGGAATGAAAAAATATCGTTAACCGGGGGTCCACTGTATTATAATGTATTCTTTTTATAAGTGTGACAGACATCTTTTTCATGTATTAAGCTGTAGGGTTTATTGCAGTATATTAGCATTAATTGTCCCGTAATTTTACAGTTGTATCCCAAAGACTTTGATGTAAATATTCTTATATTTTTGGTTAAGTCATACGTGTGATTAATATGTGATTAATCAAAAAGTCACACATGTACTGGTTCTCCCTCTGCCTGTATGGATTACTGTTATAGTTTTTATTGTATTCAGTGACGTAGCTGTATTCATATGGGCTGTACTGCACTGTATGGCAGAGGTAAAAAAATCGATGGAGAGAATAGGAAAATCTGGCCCGGCTGTATGGAACAAGAGGTGGTGTGTGGGATAATAGTCTAGCTTGGTCATGACTTGAGACATTATTCTTGCTGATATGTTTTTGTGAGAAATTTATTGAGTTACCTTATGTTGATACCCTGACTTGTGAATTGCTTCTGTAATGTGAAAATGCTGTTGGTTAGAGTTAGCAGAAGGACATCTTGATAGACTAGCAGTAAAATTTTTTATTTTAGAAAACTAATACAGTTGTAGTTAATTAGTCCAAAATCCTATGGACTGGTATCTTTCTCTTAAAAATTGATTTTTTTAATTAAATAGTGTTTTTTGAGCATGATTTATCCCACTCATTTTCTAGTAAAATGCTCTGTTATATATCTACTTAGAAAGGTTGTAGAATTGTTTCTGATCAGCCTTTAATGCACTCCTTAATACTTGTGAGTGGTAAACATGGAAGTTTTACAGTAGATTTGACTATAATGTGGAAAAGAGGGGAACATTGCAGACCCTAATGATCAACGTACCCACAGTATTAGTCATCCAATATACATAAAAACAGTACTATATACTATATGTATGTGAGATGTAATAGCATATTTCATGCTGCAGATCATTGTGCCAAAATTGCTGATACTGTTATTCCACTGTTTGAATGAAACATCATGGTTCCAAGATCTTATAGGGCATACATAATGACAGTGTACAATACATATATGTGTTGCAGATAATGGGCAAGAGCAGGAAAAAAAAATCACAGATTAGCAAACTTTGAATGTGAGCTAGAAGCTACTGAGGGAGTACAACTAACATACCTACAGAACTTTTGTTAATCAACTATTTTCAACTGTTTATATGTTGATGAAAAAAAGGGGGGCAGTTTTTTTCATGCAAATTTGGGGATGGAGGGAAAAAATATCTTAGTAGTAAGGAAGGAGCAGGGGGTTAATAACCTCTTCTCCTTACATATTACTTAAGTTATGAAGAGAAACTTTTGTTTTTCTTTTTGGGTCACCCTGCCTAAGTGGGATATGGCCAGTGCGTTGAAAGGGAAAAAGTAGTAAAGGAAAAGTCTGATGTGAGTGCAGGGAAAGTGCATGAGGCGTGGGTAGAATAAAAAAAAATATCAAAGAATGGGGGGCGACATGACAATTGCTACACATGACAAGTATGGAAGTGTTACGATTATGGCCATACCGTTTTATTTTTTAATAGGATATGCCCCTTTATTTTATAATATACATGTTAAGGCTAATATTAATGCTAATAAAGACTTAGCTGAACTATCAATTCAGAATATGCCAGAACTCGTAAGTCTCATTCCCATCCAGCATGACTTAGAAGGCATAGACCACAAATTAACCCACAAGGCCAAACAAGGCTTGTTCAGTCAACTGAAAGATTAATTCGCTAGAGTATAAATAACTCGAAAGCGACAAGCTTAAGAAAAAGGGGGTCGAGTATGAAAGAAAAAACGACCACCAGAGAAAACTTGACATGTCTCTTAGAGAGATCAATTATTAACTGAGTGAGATATGCTCCCTTGGCTATGCAAGCCTGGACTAGAAGTAGGTTCACAGCACTTGCTCAGAGTAGGGTTTACCACCCTTGCTCTGAGTAGCTTTACAGCACTCGGTTAGCGTAGGTCCTTCACACTCACTCTGACTAGCACTCTCACTTCTAGTCGGGCTTGCATAGCCAAGGGGCATATCTCACTCAGTTAATCACTGACCTCTCATAAGAGACATGTCAAGTTTTCTCTGGTGGTCGTTTTTCTTTCATACTCGACTCCTTTCTTAAGCTTGTCACTTTCGAGTTATTTATACTCTAGCAAATTAATCTTTCAGTTGACTGAACAAGCCTTGTTGACATGTGGGTTAATTTGTTTGGGCTATGCTCTTCTAGTCATGCTGGATGGGGAAAGAGACTAAGTCCGTCACTTACGAGTTCTGGCATACTCTGAATTGATAGTTCAGCTAAGTTTTTTTAGCTTAATATTAGCCTTTAAAATGTTTATTGTAAATAAGGGGGTGTATCCTATTATAAAATAAAAAGGGATGGCCATACTCGTAACAGAAAGTAAACTATCGAAGTAAAAAAAAAGTGAGGATACCAAAGGTGGAAATGAAAGAATAACAGATAAAAGGGGGAAAAAATAGTAGATTGTCAGTAAATAACAGATGTATTTAATCCTTCAGATGTGGAGGTTATGCATTGCTAATTGCCACCCGTATAGGGAAATTTTGAGAACAAAATGTTGAAAAGAGGATATTTTTTCTGAATAGAATTACAAAAAGAAAACTGTAATCAAAAGAACATTAATACTTTTATGGTGTGAAACTTGAAAAAAAAAGACACTCGATAACAAAAGTGGCATAAATGCACACAGCAGCACTTATGTTTTACAGTTTTTTGATGCCAAATTTTGATGTCATTTTCAATTTTTTTTTCAGTGTCTAGTACTATATACTGTTGTTTCTTATATAATATTACATAGTTGTGTTTCAAGGTGTTTTGGTACTTGACACATAAAAATATAGTGATCTTATGAGTAAGTAGTGCTGGGATTAGTGTTGCAATGGAATGTCTTTTCACTGGTGAAGTAAGATTGCACTTTGAAAAACTGCATTAGCTAATTCTTAGTATTTCATGCTGGAACAAGTGTAGAAATGTTGAAGAGGAAAAAATGGACAAGTATCTTCCCAGGTACCAGATCAACCAGGCTGTGATGGATATGTTTGGCAGCAGGCCTCCAGCAGCAACAACCTGGTTGACTAGGCTAGCACAAAATAAACCTGGCCCATGGTCGAGCTCCAGGAGTAGAAAGGCTCTTGAAACTCATCAAAGGTAAAGGGATATCCATTCTGTCCCAAATACAAGAAACTGCCAGTTATACTATTTTAACTACCCCGTGAATACACATAATTAAAAAATAACAGCTTAAAATTAGGAGTTCCAAATAAACCCTGTAGATATTCCTGGCACAAAAACAGCATTTTCTCTGTTCATTAGCCCTTTCAGGGTCCCCAGACTCTCTCCCAGACTTGTTCTCAGGGTCGCCCAAATTTAAAAAAAAAAAAATGAAGTGTTAAGTTTGCACTTGGGCACTGAAGGGTATGTTGTTTACATAACAGAAATAATAAGGGACCCAGAATACTACCCTTTGGGGGAAATCCACATGCTATTTGGGAGGGTTTTATTCGTCTTGTTGATTTTGACAATTCGTTTCCTATTGCTAAGATAGGACTTAAACTAGTGTATGGAACCTATGCAGATAGCTTGAAGTTTCTTTCATACATAATATATTGTGGTTGACAGTATCAAAGGCCTTTTGCAAGTCTAGGGTTACCATTCCTATGAGGTTCCCTATTGACTTTTAGTTCTCATGTAATCCATCAGATTGGCATGAAGAATGTTGTTGTCATTTAGATACTTAACTACTTGGCAGTACACTGCCCTCTTAGAATTTTGGATTTACACTGAGTATACTAACAGGCCTATAGCTGCAGACATCAGACCTACTAAATAACAAGAAAAGGCACAATACCCTGATGGAACAATACACAAATAACCCACACATAGAAGAGAGGAGCTTACGACAGCGTTTCAGTCCAATTTGGACCATTTACAAAGTCACACTAACGAAAAGGAGAGGAGGGGTATATATAGGCAGGAGTGGTGGTGGTAGTAGTAGTAGTTGTAGTTTGGGAGGTAGAAGGGTAGTAGTGGGGGAAGGTTAATAAGGAGGAGGAGGAGCCGTCAAAAACTAAGAAAGAGGACCCCTGCAAGGGAGCTAGGTGCCCACAGAGGGGGGGAGAATAAAATAAATAAATAATGAAGGAACAAATACACAAGGCAGAAGAAAGACAAGAGAAAAAAGGGAAAAAGGAAAGGGGAAGGGGAGAAGAAGAAAAAGGAGAAATCAGGGTTTAAATTATGGGTATTCTGAAGTTTGGAGCATTTAACAGTGTAATGAGAAAGGAAGGCATCTACAAAAGACAAAGCCAGGACTAAGATTCAACAAGGAAAATTGTGTATTAGGGAGGATTCAACCAGACAGCAACTGTTGAAGTTGGAAGTAGGGGAAAAAAGTTTTAGCAGAAGACCAGTCAATAGGATGGCTGTGATCTCTGACGTAACAGAAAGAGCATTGTTAGTGTTTGGCAAGCCTAACAACTTTTGTGCTCCCTAAATCTGTCAGAAAAAGATCGGCCAGTTTCTCCAAAGTATTGAAGAGGGCGGAGGAAAAAGAAATAGAGTAGACACCAGGAGCATCTATAGAGGGAAGAGAGGTATGAACAAGATTAGTGCGAAGATTGTTAGTCTGGCAGGGAAAAAAGTTTTATGTCTAAGGAACGGAGAGAGTTGTCTCCGTTCCTTAGAACGAGGGAGTTACAAGCCCCGCCAACTCCACTACCCACACACCTCACTCGTGTTTTTTGTGATTTCATGCTTTAATTCAATGGATATTATCCTTTCCTCTTCTTCTCAAGAACTGTCCTTTGCACTTATTTTCTTAGGGCCCATGGTTAAAAAAAAGAAATTTGGCAAAATAACTGCACAAAACACAAGCACAACACAAGACAGATGCTTCCACTGCGAAGTAAACATGTGCACTTCTGAGCGGATGTGGTGGCGTTTCCTGCGCCAACTAGTGGCGGTGTATTTGAAGTTCGCTCGTAACTCGGATTTTGGCTTGTAACTCGGAGCAAAAATCGACTGAGTGATGGTCATAACTCGGGAAAACTCATATGTTGGGGGGCACTCATAAGTCAAGGTTCCACTGTTTTATTAAGGACGGCAGTGAAAAATTGTTTTGAATTTTTCCCAGGTATCATTTACATCCGGTGCAACTTGTTTAAACACTGTCAGTCACAATTGTGTAGCCCAAATTTTCCTGTGTTTCTTTACTGTAGTTTCTAGTTGATCTCATTTTTATTGTCCTTGTAGGCCTTTTCATTCTCTAGTGATTTTCCTGGTGCAGTAAATGATGAAAAAAATCCTGTGGCCTGTGGTAATGATGCCTGACTGACTAATGATTCAGAGTGGTTACAAAGTATGTGGTCAGTTAGGGTGGCTGAGAACTGTGTAATCCAGGTTGGTGTAATAATTAGTTGAGTGTAACTATTTAAACCTAGAATTTGCTTATACCTTTTACATAGCAACACTCCATTCACATGAAAAAAACACATTTTTAGAAGGAGTGACACTCTGAATGAAGGCATACGAAAGGAATAATTTTCTATAGTTACCCCATAATACTTTGTGTGTACATTTTCTTTGATCTTGAACTAGAGAAATGTTTATTCTTTCCAACCTTTGGGAAGCCGACTGGAAAACATTTGTGTTAATTTATTCTACTGTGGGGTGCATTTATCATGTTTATATGTTATGTAGAGTGTTTATTATATATTTTTTAAAAAAATCAAGATGGATTAATGAAAATATCTATATTAACATAATATATGACATTTAATATGCCTCCCGAGTGATTATTTTTGCATTTTATTATTATTAATATGGCATCTTTGGATAATGAACACTCTTAGTGATTTTAAAGTGTACCTGCATGCCAACACATTGTGTAGTTTATTTAGGTACAGGTACATATAAGTATAATTATCAGAGTATGTGTACCTTTCCTAAGTAAACTTACACACTGTGCTGACATGTGGGTACACATTAAAATCACTAAGAGTGTCTTATTAGTCTCAGAGATGATATATTAATAATGATAATAAAAATATGTAATAATAATCACTCTGTGGTGCATTAAATGTCATATATTACGTTAACCCATAAACAGTCCAAACGTATATATACATTCACTACCCCAGTGCCCCGAATATTTTGAAAAATAAAAAAATTGTTTTTTTTATTGAAAAAAGAGCACATTTTTCTAAGTGTTATAGGATAAAAAAAAAAAATTTTAGAGTCAGTACTTACCGAGATATGAGGCCACAAAGTTGGCACTTGGCGATCACCTGACGGCAACATGGAAATAAGTCATTCTGTTTGACTTTTTTGGGTTATCCTAGGTAAATTATGCATATGCTGCTATGTATGATAATCTATGTAACTGTATTTATGTGTACCTGTACCTGAATAAAAACTTACTCACAAACATGGAACTGAACGTGTGTAAACCATAACCAAATGGGTTCATCTGTTTGTTTACATACTCCTCATCTCTGTCCTCTCTCATGTACTCGTTCTCTCTCTCTCTCTCTCTCTCTCTCTCTCTCTTTTTATTATTTTTTTTACACAGGGTTTGACAAGGTTAGGCTAAAGATCCCTAACTTTGTTGCGAAGCTATTGACAAGTTAAGGATCCCTAACTTTATTGACAAGCTAAGAGCTGTTACCTACATCAACTCATTTGAAAGCATTTTTATTGTTATGAAACATACAAGTAGTGAACAGGATGAAGTTGGAGCCATCTGTGGGCCAGCATTTTCATTTGATCAACTGACGTTATCTTGTTGACATCATTTTGCTGTACAAATGTGTTCCAGGCTCGGGTCATCCTGGGGATAAATGATCTCAGATGAAGTAATGTTCTGGAGAAGGGTACAGCCAAAGTGAAGTTGCTGCTTTCTGCCCGTCTTGTGGTATAGAAGCTGGCTTCTCGCTGTCCTCAAAGTGGAGCCAAGTGTGGTACTTTGACAATGTTGGCCTTGTACATAACAGTAAGGCTGCCCACATCCCTCCTGTGTTGAAGGTTCTGCTGAAATGATAGATCTATCCAGGATGGGTCAGGTAAGAGATGAGATGTCTTGCTCTGTTCTCTACTCTGTCAAGCAGTCACAGATGAGGGTGGGGGAGCAGACAAACCGAGAAAGTGGAGCATACTCAAGGTGTGAGCATATTTGTGCCTCATACAGAATCTTGCAACCCCTACTGTCAAGCAGATTCAAGATGCGTCAAAGTGCTGTAAGCTTCCTGGCTGCCTTGTTCGCAAGATGTACAATATGGTTCTTCATGGTTAGTTTGGAGTCAAATTTTGCCCCAAGGATAGATATATGTATGTATATATATATATATATATATATATATATATATATATATATATATATATATATATATATATATAATATATATATATATATATTATATAAAATATATGTGTGTGTGTGTGTGTGTGTGTGTGTGTGTAAATTTTTTTTTTTTTTTTTTTTTTTTTTTTTTTTTTTTTTTTTTTTTTTTTTTTTTAACAAATCGGTCGTCTCCCACAGAGGCAGGGTGACCCAAAAAAGAAAGAAAATCCCCAAAAAGAAAATACTTTCATCATCATTCAACACTTTCACCACACTCACACATATTCACTGCTTTTGCAGAGGTGCTCAGAATACAACAGTTTAGAAGCATATACGTATAAAGATACACAACATATCCCTCCAAACTGCCAATATCCCAAACCCCTCCTTTAAAGTGCAGGGATTCTACTTCCCATTTCCAGGACTCAAGTCCGACTATATGAAAATAACTGGTTTCCCTGAATCCCTTCACTAAATATTACCCTGCTCACACTCCAACAGATCGTCAGGTCCCAAGTATCATTCGTCTCCATTCACTCCTATCTAACACGCTCATGCACGCTTGCTGGAAGTCCAAGCCCCTATATATATATATATATATATCTTTCTTTCTTCTTTCTTTCAACACACCGGCCGTATCCCACCGAGGCGGGGTGGCCCAAAAGGAAAAACGAAAGTTTCTCCTTTTACATTTAGTAATATATACAGGAGAAGAGGTTACTAGCCCCTTGCTCCCGGCATTTTAGTTGCCTCTTACAACACGCATGGCTTACGGAGGAAGAATTCTGTTCCACTTCCCCATGGAGATAAGAGGAAATAAACAAGAATAAGAACTAGAAAGAAAATAGAAGAAACCCAGAGGGGTGTGTAAAATATTTGCTTGTAAAAAAAAGGTATTTTGTGGGTGTGCCCTAAGGTAAGTAGAAGAAAGCAAGACAAACCCTGAAATTTTGCTTTTTCCATGAGACAAAAAAAAAAGAAAACCAAAAACCCCTCCCCATCATGTAAAACAATTACGGGTTTTTCTTTTTTAACACTCACTTGGCGGGAGGGTAAAACCTCCCGGGGCGGTTGCTGTCAAACCAAACCCTACACCTAAAATATATATATAATATAAAATATATATAAAATATATATATAAAAAATATATATAAATATATATAATATATATAATATATATTATATAAAATATACTACTATAAATAAAATACAAATATATTTAAATATATATATTTTATATACTTCTATTTACACTTGGGTTTACACTCCCAACATACAGGGTAAAAACGTTTAATTTATACACACCACCTGAGTTTTTCTTTGTTTTTATTTTAATATTTACCGGGCCCTTTAATTAAATTTTCCTTTTTTTTCCCAAAGGGGGGGAAGGGAATAAAATCTTTCCCCAAAAGCCATGCGTTTTTGAAAAAATCAACAAAAAAAATCCCCGGAACAAGGGGCTAGAACCCCCTTTTTTCCGAAAGTTCCCAAAAAGAATAAGAAGAAAAAATTTGTCCAAAGTGGGAATAAAAAATGTGCGGGGATGTTGGGGAAAAATGATAAAAAAGAAAAGATTGGGGAAATGTTATGAAAGAAGAAACGGGATGTCCTGGTTTTAAGTGAAACAAAGCTGAAGGGGGGGGGGAGAGTTTCAATGGAGGGGAAATAAAGGGGGATTGGGTTCGGGGGTTTAAAATAGATTTTAGGGGCTAAAGAAGGATAGCAATAATGTTGAAGGATAAGCTATGGCAGAAAAGAGGGAACCCAAAAAATGCATAAAAATTTAAGGAAATTTTTGGAGTAAAAAAAAAGATTGGGGTGTGAAAAGTGGTTTTAGTAAACGGGTTGCACCCGGAGAAAAAAAGAATGTAAAAGGAAGAGAGAGATTTTTGGGGAAAAGTTTAGTGAATGCGTGGGGGGGTTTTTAATCAAAGTGTGAGAGTAATGGTGGTTTGGGGGTTTTAATGCTAAAGTGGGTAAAAATGTTATAGAGGGGGTAAATAAAGGGAAATTTGGGGGGGCCAGGGGTAAATGTAAAGGGGGGCCTTTAATTTAGCTATGGGGTAAAAGAAATTTGGGAAAAATAATAAAATATTTTATGGGAAAAAGAGGGGTAAAAAAAATAAACAAGGTATGAGTACCTAATGAAAGTAAATTTGTTAGATTTTTGTATTGGTTGGGTAAAAGGGTTTAAAGGGTAGGGCCCCCAATGTACATTTTTTAGAGGGGCCCAAATGATTATTGGATCATTATTTAAATTTTTAGCTACAGTTGGTAAGAGAGGTAGATGGAAAAGAGGGGGTTGGGAACAACAAGTAAGAGGAAGGGGAAAGTTTTTAAAAAATAAGGGAGGAGGGAAATTTTTTGGGGGAGAAAAAAGCCTATTTTGGGAGAAAAAAGGTTTGGGGGTAGTGCAAAGGGAGTAGTGGGGGGGGGGGGTTTAAAAAAGGGTTTGGGGGGGAGTTTTTAAAAAAGCAGTATTAGAAAGTGGGGCAGAAGGGTTTTTTGGGTTTTAGGAGGGGGGGGGCAGGGGGAAAGAGGTGATTGGGGGGAAAGATGAAGTAAAAGGGTGGATAAAAGGGGAAAAAGGTCTTACGAGAGGTTTTTACAAAGCAGAAGTGTTATAAAAGACAGAGTTAAAGGAGAAATAAAAAAAAGGTGAAGAGAGGCAAAAAAGGGGAACAGAAGAAAAAGGGGAGAGGCCCCTGTTCCCAAAAAATTTTTTAAAGAAAATAAAAAAAAAATTTTGGAGTTAAACAAGTTAAGAAAGCCCAAAGGGGGAAAAAGGGTTTGTCCGTTAAAAACAGAGTAGGGAGTTAGTAGATGGGGAAAAGGGGAGGGATTAGGTAATGGCCCAGAATATTTTGAGGAACTTTTTTAAAAGTTGAGGGAAAAAAGGGAGGGGGGAAAATTTTATGCACTGGCCAGGGGGTATAAACCCTCTTTAGGAGTGAAGAAGACAGAAAGTAAGTGTGGTGGGGGTACTGAGGGATTAAAGTAGAATGAAAGGGGGTAAAGCACTGGAACTGATGGGAAACATGACCGAAATGTTTAAAAGCAGGGGGGGGGGAAAATAGTGTTTTGGGGTGGTTGGAAATTTTTTTTTAAAAAATGTAATGAAAGAGGGGGAAAGGTACCTAGGGGTTGGCGGAGAGCATGTTTTTAGTCCCCCTTTTTAAAAAAAGGGAAAGGGGGCAAAAGAGACCGTACAAATTTTAGAGGAATAAGTTTACTTAGTATACCAGAAAAAGCATACGGTAGAGTTATAATTGAAAGAATTAGAGGTAAGACAGAATGTAGAATTGCAGATGAGCAAGGAGGCTTCAGAGTGGGTAGGGGATGTGTAGATCAAGTGTTTACATTGAAGCATATATGTAAACAGTATTTAGATAAAGGTAGGGAAGTTTTTATTGCATTTATGGATTTAGAAAAGGCATATGATAGAGTGGATAGAGGAGCAATGTGGCAGATGTTGCAAGTATATAGAATAGGTGGTAAGTTACTAAATGCGTAAAGAGCTTTTTATGAGGATAGTGAGGCTCAGGTTAGGGTGTGTAGAAGAGAGGGAGACTACTTCCCGTAAAGTAGGTCTTAGACAGGGATGTGTAATGTCACCATGGTTGTTTAATATATTATAGATGGGGTTGTAAAAGAAGTAAATGCTAGGGTGTTCGGGAGAGGGGTGGATTAAATTATGGGGAATCAAATTCAACATGGGAATTGACACAGTTACTTTTTGCTGATGATACTGTGCTTATGGGAGATTCTAAAGAAAAATTGCAAAGGTTAGTGGAATGAGTTTGAGAATGTGTGTAAAGGTAGAAAGTTGAAAGTGAACATAGAAAAGAGTAAGGTGATGAGGGTATCAAATGATTTAGATAAAGAAAAATTTGATATCAAATTGGGGAGGAGGAGTATGGAAGAAGTGAATGTTTTCAGATACTTGGGAGTTGACGTGTCGGCGGATGGATTTATGAAGGATGAGGTTAATCATTGAATTGATGAGGGAAAAAAGGTGAGTGGTGCGTTGAGGTATATGTGGAGTCAAAAAACGTTATCTATGGAGGCAAAGAAGGGAATGTATGAAAGTATAGTAGTACCAACACTCTTATATGGATGTGAAGCTTGGGTGGTAAATGCAGCAGCGAGGAGACGGTTGGAGGCAGTGGAGATGTCCTGTCTAAGGGCAATGTGTGGTGTAAATATTATGCAGAAAATTCGGGGTGTGGAAATTAGGAGAAGGTGTGGAGTTAATAAAAGCATTAGTCAGAGGGCAGAAGAGGGGTTGTTGAGGTGGTTTGGTCCCTTTAGAGAGAATGGATCAAAGTAGAATGACATGAAAAGCATATAAATCTATAGGGGAAGGAAAGAGGGGTAGGGTCGTCTTCGAAAGGGTTGGAAAGAGGGGGTAAAGGAGGTTTTGTGGGCGAGGGCTTGGACGTCCAGCAAGCGTGCATGAGCGTGTTAGATAGGAGTGAATGGAGACGAATGATATACTTGGGACCTGACGTCTGTTATGGATTATGAGCAGGGAAATATTTTAAGTGAAGGGATTCAGGGAAACCGGGTTTATTTTCATAAAAGTCCGGACTTGAGTCCTGGAAATGGGAAGTACAAAGCCTGCACTTTAAAGGAGGTTTTGGGATTTTGGCAGTTTGGAGGGATATGTTTGTGTATCTTTATACGTATAGCTTCTAAACTGTTGTATTCTGATCACCTCTGCAAAAACAGTGATAAATGTGTGAGTGTGGTGAAAGTGTTGAATGATATGAAAGTATTTTCTTTTTGGGGATATTCTTTCTTTTTTTGGGTCACCCGTGCCTTGGTGGGAGAACGACCGACTTGTTGAAAAAAAAAAAATATATTTATATAACAAATATATATCAAATATATAATAAATATAAAAATATATATATTATATATATAAATATAAATATATATATATATATATATATATATATATATATATATATATATATATATATAATATAATATATATATATATAGTATATATATATATATATATTTATATAATAATACAGTGGAACCCCCGCATAGCGAACTTAATCCTGCAAGAGGGCTGGTCGTTAATGCGAAATGTTTCGCTATGCGAATTTAATTTTCCCCCCATAAGAATTAATGGAAATAAAATTAATTCCGGTGCAAGACACCCAAAAGTATGAAAAAAAAATATTTTAACCACAAAAAAATGTTTAATTTTAGTACACACAAACTGAAAAGGCAATGCACAAATACATGACACTTAACTTTTATGAAGATCTGGTGGATGATTGATGGGATGGGAGGAGGGGAGAGAGATGTGTTAGTGTTAGAAGAAGGGAATCCCCTTCCATTAACACTGAGGGAGAGGCAAGACCTATTACGGGGGTTTCTTCCCTTCTTCTTTTAATGCCACTAGGACCAGCTTTCATGAGTCACTGGACTTCCTTACTGTCCATAGAGCTCTGTACCTCTCCCGTTCCTTTACGATTTGTCTAAAATGGGCCATAACATTGTCATTGAAATAGTCACCAGCACCCTTGCAACAGCTGTGTCAGGTGATTTTCATCCATAAAAGGTTTGCAGTTCAACCCACTTGCACACATTTCCTTAATTTTTTTAAAGTAGGCACAAATGGATTCCACAACTGCATAGGCATCTCAGGTTAACCCCCAAACCCTTCAAAATCTTCTATTTCCATATCTAATTCTCACGCCTTTTTAACCACAGGGTTGGCACTAGAAAGCTTTCTTGGGCCCATGGTCCCACTTATTTTCAACAAACAGAACCGAAAACACTGTAATAATACGAAATCATAATCCGAGTGTATGCTTGAATGTTAACCGCGAGGCTAGCTGGTAAACAATGGGACAGGCGGCACATGTGAGGCTGCTGAGGCCGCACATTGGACTCGTCTCGGACGAAGTTCGCTGAGTCGGGTTTTTGTCTACTATGCGGGGCAAAATTTTTAGCGATCAAAGCGTTCGCTATGCGGAAATGTTCGCTAGCAAGGCGTTCGCTATGGGGGGGGGCCATGTATATTATATGTAATTATATTTTCAACATCACACATACAACAACAACATACAACCCGAGATCAACTTTTAAAAAAGGCCAAAAATGTCACAGAGGATCAGCAATGGGGGTCAGGCAACCCCCCCAGTGCGGCTGGGAGGATGGGGTGCGCCAAAGCAACCATGTTTCTTTACCTGCTTTTCTGGCTTTGTGTTTGGCTTCCAGTGCATTAGTCAAGAAGATAGTTCCCGAACGCTTGAGAGACGTGGTAGGAGCTCGAGACCCCAGGTTTACTGAAGCAGCGATTCGGTGGGACACCCTTAGACTCCTCCAGTAGACCAGCTCCTCCCAAAGAGCACAAACAGTCCCACTGGGACAAACCGATCATGGAAAAAATCGCCAACACAATGCTCTCCAATGCTTCAGGAAAGGACAAAGCTCGTCTCCTGGCAGTCAAGGCACCACACTCGGGAGATTTCCTGTTAGCTGTTCCCAATTCCTCCCTGGGCACCCGTCTCGACCCACAGGCCATTCGGATTGATGTTGCTCTTCGCCTAGCCACCCCATCCTCACCGAACATAGGTGTATTTGCGGCAGGGCGACAGCTGATCAATTCGGACTTCATGGTCTCGTGTGTCACACAGCAGAAGGGAAGTATGCCAGACATGAGGAGGTCAATGACATCATAAAGAGAAGCCTCGCCACAGCCCTTTGCCCAGCTCAACGGGAGCCTCAAATACATACAGAGGCCTGATGGAAGTCAAAAGCGTCCTGATGGAGCCACTATGCTACCCTGGAAGGATGGAAAGCAGATTGCCTGGGACTACACCTGTGCCACCACATTGGCAGACACCTACTTGCCATACTCCGTAGTGGAAGGGGGTGGAGCTGCCAGCCACAGGGAGACCCAGAAGATCCGAAAATATAAAGACCTTCCCCCTTGCTATAACTTCATTCCAATAGGGTCGGAGACCCTTGGAGCATGGGGCAAGTGTGCTCTAAAGTTCCTCAAAGAGCTGGGTGAAAAGCTCATCATAGAAACCAAGGACCACAAGGCGACCAGCTTCCTCTTTCAGAGACTCAGTGTTGCGATCCAGAGAGGAAATGCCTGCAGCATTCTGGGCACACGGCCCACTGCCGGGGAGCTGGACGAAGTATTCGAGATTTAGCTCTGAGTTACCTTGTTTTTTACTTTCCTTTGTTTTTTGGAATGTTTGGCCAATGTATTTGTCTTTAAATAAAACTACTTGAAATATAGGGGGTGGTAGGAAAAAATTTCTCAAACAGCTTCGGGGAGAACCTTGAGTTTTCCCTGAAGCAAGTTTATTCTTTCTCTAGGATGAGGGTCCCCTAGGACAGTTCTAGAGGGGGTACCTCCCTGTATTATATTTAAAAAATATAAAAAATATAAAAAATTTAAAAATTTTAAAAATATAAAAATTTATATAAAATATATATATATTAATATAAAAAAATTTAAATATATAAAATATATATAAATATAATAAAAAATATATATAACACTGATCTGGCGAAGGAGACCGAACCTACGAACTTTTGGGTTTGATTTTATTTTTTATTTTTTTTAATGCCTATTTTCTTTTGAAAACTTAATTTTTGTTACCTGGTTTAATAATTTTTTAAATGGAAAAAAATGATGTTGTTTTTTCCCCACCATAGCGTGGAACCAACCTGCCGTATAAGGGGGGCTCGCGTACGGATGAGTGTCTAAGAATATCATAGATCACCAAAATTGCATGTTTTAAAATTATAATATTGTTTTAGAAGAAATGGAAAAAAATGTTTTTTGCCACACTCCAACACACGTCAAGTATTAAAAACCATTTGTCTCATTCACCCCTATCAACACCTCATGCATGCCTTCTGGAACCAAACCCTCACACAAAAACCCCTCCTTTCCCCCCTCCCTCCAACCTTTCCTGGCCACCCCTACCCCCGCCTTCCTTCCACTACAGACTAACACTTTTGAAGCCCTTCTGTTTCGCTCCTTCTCTCTACATGTCCGAACCACCCAAAAACCCCTTCCTCACCCCCCGGGACAACATTTTGGGAAATCCCGCACCTCCTCCTAACTTCCAAACTTAAATTTCTCTTCTTTATTCACCCACACATTGCCCTTGACAGACATCACTGCCTCCAGCCTTCTCCTCTCTGCAACATTCATCACCCATGCTTCACACCCATAAAAGCGTTGTAAAACTCCAACTTCCCCTCTTTTCCTCCAAGGACAAAATTCTTTTCTCCACAGACTCCTAAGTGCAAAACCGCCACCCTTTTCCCCCCATCAATTTATTTCACCTCAGTTTTTATAGACCCACCGCTGAACGTCCACTCCCCAAAAATCTGAATACATTCACCTCCTCCATACTCTCTCCCTCCAATCGATATCTAATCTTTCTCACCCAATCTTTTTTTTATCCCATAACCTTACTCTTTCCTTTTCACTTTTAATTTTCCTTTTTTTACATACCCTAACCCAAAACATCCCCCAAACCCCTGCAACTTTTCTTCAGAATCTCCCCCGAGCACAGTGTCATCACAAAAAGCAAATGTGAACAACTCCCCCCTTTATGTGTGATTCTTTTTTTTTAACTCTATCCTCTTGCCAGACCCCGCATTTACTTTTCTTTCAACCCCCATCTAAAATATATTAAACAACCACGGTGACATCACTATCCTTGTCAAGGCCACTTTTTTCTGGGGAAAAAATCCCCCTCTTTCCTACATACTCTAACTTTACCCACTATCCTCGTAAAAACTCTTCACTGCTTTCAGTAACCTACCCCCCTATACCCAAAACCTGCAACATCTGCCACATTGCCCCCCCTATGCACCCGTATACGCCTTTCCAAATCCATAAAAACCACAAAAACCCTTTTGCCTTTCCTAAAACTGTTCACTTATAGTTTTACTGTAAACACCTGGGCCACACACCCCCTACCTTTCCTAAAGCCTCTTTGTTCATCTGCTATCCTATTCTCCGTCTTACTCTTAATTCTTTCAATAATAACTCTACCATACACTTTACCAGGTATACTCAACAGACTTATCCCCCTATAATTTTTGCACTCTCTTTTGTCCCCTTTGCCTTTATACAAAGGAACTATGCTTGCTCTCTGCCAATCCCTAGGTACCTTACCCTCTTCCATACATTTATTAAATAATAGCACCAACCACTCCAAAACTATATCCCCACCTCCTTTTAACATTTCTATCTTTATCCCATCAATCCCAGCTGCTTTACCCCCTTTCATTTTACATACTGCCTCACGAACTTCCCCCACACTCACACCTGGCTCTTCCTCGCTCCTACAAGATGTTATTCCTCCTTGCCCTATACACGAAATCACAGCTTCCCTATCTTCATCAATGTTTAACAATTCCTCAGAATATTCCCTCCATCTTCCCAATACCTCTAACTCTCCATTTAATAACTCTCCTCTCCTATTTTTAACTGACAAATCCATTTGTTCTCTAGGCTTCCTTAACTTGTCAATCTCACTCCAAAACTTTTTCTTATTTTCAACAAAATATGTTGATAACATTTCACCCACTCTCTCATTTGCTCTCTTTTTACATTGCTTCACCACTCTCTTAACCTCTCTCTTTTTCTCCATATACTCTTCCCTCCTTGAAGGGGTTCAGGGAAACCGGCAGGCCGGACTTGAGTCCTGGAGATGGGAAGTACAGTGCCTGCACTCTGAAGGAGGGGTGTTAATGTTGCAGTTTAAAAACTGTAGTGTAAAGCACCCTTCTGGCAAGACAGTGATGGAGTGAATGATGGTGAAAGTTTTTCTTTTTCGGGCCACCTTGCCTTGGTGGGAATCGGCCAGTGTGTTAATAATAAAAGAAAATAAAGTAACTGGCACAGTGATATGCTTCTTATTGGCTATTTATGCATCTTAAAATCTATTGCTGTACACTTTGATTTTATTTCAGCTTTATCTATGTTTTAGCATTATTACTATTATATTCATGAAGTAGTACTAAATTTGTAGAGGTCATATAGTGCCTGGGGAGAATGGAAAGCATTCAGGTTCAGTTCAAGGAAGGGGAACATACATCCAGTTGCATAGGTCAAGAGCCCTCACGAGCATCAAAGAACCAGGAGTAGGACAAAAATACATTTGTGAAAGATTTGTTTTTATGCAGAATTGTATAACAGTGATGTGATTTCCCCATATACAGTGTACATACATTTATTTATCAGAGGTGCAATCCCAAGGAATAAAATGTCATCCAGTCATTATACAGGGCCACATCCCTTTATCTGAAACCCTTGGGGCCAGTATTGTTTCGAATTTCTCCTGCAACTCTGGCTGTCAGTGCTGGGTCAAGCCTCCACATGGCAGCATGACCCAGCACTGAGATGACTGATGCACCACACTCCACGAAAAAATTTCAGTTTTCGGAACTTTTCGAATTTCAGAATTTCGGATAAACGGGTGTGGACCTGTAGACACTTAAGTATATAATAACCCTTTTAAAGCCCATCATGAACATGGGTGGTAAACTAGTCTTGAATGATTGCCAGTGTAATCAGAAAACCCTCTGAAGCCACAACAGAGTTAAGTACAAGTTTACAATGTGACGGATTTACGGCAGTATGTCTTGTACCACAGTTTGTGTTCCTATGAAACCATAAATAATAATTAAAATTTTTGCAGTGTTCATTAAAATGAGAACCAGATTCTATTTGGTTTACTCTATGTTCATTCCTGTGGTGTGTTGATGCATGTGTTGTTTGCTGTGCTTCCTCTCTCACTCATCCACATCATCCTGTAAAATTTAATAAAATAGATCTTTTTTTTTTTTAACCACATAGTACTTAAAATAAATACAGGTACCATCCGACTTACAACCGAGTTCGGTTCCGAGAAACCGGTCGTAAGTCGAAATGGACGTAAGTCGAACCTTACTACTGAATATCAACATCACATTTTTGTAATGACTTTATTTTATTGTTTTATTTTGGTATTTCATGTTGTACTTTACTTTTTATGCTGTTAGTACTGTATTTTATACTGTAAGGTTTAGGATAAACACTGTGTACTACACAAACAGTTGTTTATTTCCTAGAAATTTGGCATAAAAAACACGGTCGTAAGTCGAGTGGTCGTATGTTGAGCATGTCGTAAGTCGGAGGGTAGGTGTAATTATTAATTGATGATAATTTTTTTTTTTTTCAACACGTCAGTCATCTCCCACCAAGGCAGGGTGACCCAAAAAGAAAGAAAATCCCCAAAAAGAAAATACTTTCATCATTCAACACTTTCACCTCACTCATACATGATCATTGTCTTTGCAGAGGCACTCAGATACAACAGTTTAGAAGTCCCTCCAAACTGCCAATATCCCAAACTCCTCCTTTAACCCTTTCAGGGTCAAGAGGCCCTCTCCCAAACTCGTTCTCAGGGTTGAAAAATTTTTCAGAAAAAATAAGTTATTTTTTCTTATAAAATGATAGAGAATCTTTTCCTGGTGGTAATGACACTAAAAGTATTAAATTTGATGGAAAACTTAGGGTATTATGCTCTAGTAAAGTTAGCAGTCTCGATGATATTTGCGCATCGGCGATTTTGCCCACTTTGAGCCCTATTTTCGGCCAATTCCAATGCTCCAGTCTACTAAAATCATAGCTATTTCACTAGAACTCTGTTTGCTCTATCGATTGAGTACAAGAAACTGCCCATTTACTGATTTCAACTACCCAATAATGTGGTCAGAAATTGGCAATTTGGCCAATTTCACACAAATTTCAAAAGATGCGAATTTTAAAATAGGGTCCAGAATAAACAAGATAGACATTCCTGGCACTAAAATAACATTTTATCTGTTCATTAGTCACATCTCCAGGCCCCTCTTGCATTACTTTTGCTTTCCATTTGAATTTTTATTCGCACAAAAAATAGAAGATTTACTGTTATGTATGCTACTGCATCATTGTAAAAACGGTATAAATAATATCAGGACTTGAGTCCTGGAGATGGGAAGTACAGTGCCTGCACTCTGAAGGAGGGGTGTTAATGTTGCAGTTTAAAAACTGTAGTGTAAAGCACCCTTCTGGCAA
Organism: Cherax quadricarinatus; assembly: GCF_026875155.1. Classification (NCBI taxonomy): domain Eukaryota; kingdom Metazoa; phylum Arthropoda; class Malacostraca; order Decapoda; family Parastacidae; genus Cherax; species Cherax quadricarinatus. The sequence goes on along the minus strand of NC_069442.1, from coordinate 7,140,271 downwards.
GACAGTGATGGAGTGAATGATGGTGAAAGTTTTTCTTTTTCGGGCCACCCTGCCTTGGTGGGAATCGGCCAGTGTGATAATAAAAAAAAAATAAAAAATAATATCAGCACACTTGTGCAAGAATATTAGACTCACCAATTGATGTGTATTGGATGTGTGGCATAATTTGTTTACTCATGAACGTCGGCAAAAATCGATCATTTTTGCTACTTTGCACTCAATTTCAAGGTCCTTTTCATTGTGAAATCAATCAAGATCATCTCTATTTCTGTAATATATCTTCCATTCTATCAAATGAGACCAAGAAAACGAGAATACAACAATAAATACCATACGAAAATAGACTGCAAAGTCGCTGTTTTAAACCAATAACACGGTCAGAGTTTTTTTTTTTTTTGTAATTATGCACTGTGTGCTGCAGGATTTTTTTATACTGTGCACACTGACCACGCAGACCCATTCTTTCATATGTAGGCCTACCAGCTTTCTCTCACTAGATTTGAAGGCGCTAGAATTTACCCGTTCAAGTATGGCACCAACCCTGGCTTTCAAGCCATACTAGTATGACACCGACCCTGAAAGGGTTAAAGTGCAGGCATTGTACTTCCCATTTCCAGGACTCAAGTCCGGCTAACCAGTTTCCCTGAATCTCTTCACAAAACATTACCATGCTCACACTCCAACAGCTCATCAGGTCCCAAAAACCATTCATGTCCATTCACTCCTATCTAACATGCCCACACATGCTGGAAGTCGAAGTCCCTCGCCCACAAAACCTCCTTTACCCCCTCCCTCCAACCTTTTTGAGGACAACCCTTACTCTGCCTTCCTTCCCCTACAGATTTACATGCTCTCCAAATGACCAAACCACCTCAACAACCCCTCTTTAGCCCTCTGACTAATACTTTTAGTAACTCCACACCTCCTCCTAATTCCCACACTCCGAATTCTCTGCACAATATTTACACCACACATTACCCTTAGACAGGACATCTCCGCTGCCTCCAGCCGCCTCCTCGCTGCAGCATTTGCAACCCAAGCTTCACACTCATGTAAGAGTGTAAAATCTGAAGAGTGTAAAATCTAAAGCTTTCTCTATGCAGGGTATTGTGGTGTATATTATGATTATTATTATTACAGTCCTGGGGAGGAACTAAACCCATAGGGGTCGTATACCACCTGCTCTGTATATGAAAAGACTCGGCATTTGTTGGCTTCCTTTCAAATGTTTTTATTAAACATAAGTGTTCCTTGCTTTATGTAGTAGATGTGTTCCAGAGCCATGGCAGCTGTTGTAATCTCAGTCGGGTTATCATTACTTAACCCTTTGTTATAGAAATCTTTATTTTTGCAAATCGCACTTATGGCATTTAAAAAATTCATATAGCACAAAGAGAATTGCTGGTAAAAATGGGTCATCATACACATCATATACAAATTTAATTATTATGAGTTTGAAATCAAATGCATCTCAAGGGGCTATTTAGTGTAAGTTATGCAGTATAGTATTGTTTTCAGACAGACAACACGAGTATCAGAACAACACATCATCAAACATCACAAAATGCACACCAGGACAAATTCAGTGGAAAATTTATAATTTTAGCAGGATTTTTTTTTAGCTCTTTATTCTTAAATTCCACAAGTTCCAATTTTTGTGCCTTATCTCATATTTTGTAACATTATTTGCATATTCTCTAAGGAAAAATGTTTGTGACTTTAGTTTCCTTAAGGCAAGGGATGAGTGTAGTGTACCTTGTGTGGATGAAATGTTCTGTACAGTGGCAGAGTTTATCTCTACCTGTAAATTTGTACTGTGTAGGTTTTGTAATTGTCTGGTTCTTACAATTTAACTTTTAATTAAGGCACAATGGTGGTCTTTCTGCATACAAGTTTACATTTAAATGGCAGTGTTGTCCTTTTAATGAAAAATTATTTTATTACTGTAATGTGCAAGTTAATTGTTGCATTCATAATGGCAATAAAGTAAACTTAAATCTAAATGACAATAGAACTGTTGAAGTAATTATTGTGATGACGGCTTTAATTGTAATAAAATCATCTGGAATATGAAGAGATGACTTTTATGTACTTATTTTTATTTTTTAATTTTTTATTCTTAGAGTTCCAGCATTTTCCTATTGTAAAAAACTAAGAACTGCTTATTTCAAAGCTGGGACTTAACTGTTTTATTAGTGGTATAATGTACCATTCCAAAGGCTGTATGCCACAAAAGTCAGTCTAGATATATTTACTTAGAAATAAATAATCGTTAGGCATCAATAATTAAAAATATGCAATGATTAGAAATACATAATGATTAAAAATACGCAATGGTTAAAAATGCTACATAATGAAAGGTAATTGTGTAAGGAGTTATGCCCATATATTTCACCCTGCCCAGGATTTGAACCCGGGACCTTCTAACTAGAAAGTTGGTGTGGTATTGTCATTTTATGTTATATACAGTAAATATTGTTGTGTAGTACTGCTCATGGCAACATTGACTGTGAGTAACTAGTTCTTGTATAATCACAGCAAGTCATGTGTCAGGTTCTGAACTTAAACTAGTTGATCAGGTCCTGTGTAGCAGGGTGGAGCCTCATTTAGTAATGCTGTTGGTCTTGGTGTATCCTTGTGTAAACAGGATGTTGAGAGGTGTTGTTGTAAAAGCTGTGAATAGAGTTAGTCACTAAGTCACTAGCCACTCTTCAAACATGATTGGTGACACAATAAACCAGAGTTCTATGACTATGGCTGAACTTATTTTATCAATTTTATTGAGACATACATTATAATATTGTAATTAGTTATATATACATAACCACCTGTACCCCTCAGATGCATGAGGAATATAATTGCCTATACTTCTCAGCTACATGAGGAATATAATCACCTATTCCCCTCAGATGCATGAGGAATATAATTGCCTATACTGCTCAGCTACATGAGGAATATAATCACCTATTTCCCTCAGAGGCATGAGGAATATAATTGCCTATACTTCTCAGATGCATGAGGAACATAATCACATATACTCCTCAGAGGCATGAGAAATATTGTTTTATATTTTGCTTACCTTTTACTCTCCAAACTCATTTTTATTGAGTCATCTATATTCTGTGGTGAGAGTTCACCTAATTAATGTTTTCTTGAATGATCTTTTTTTATATATGGATGCAGTATATACAGTTATACTTTTCCAAGTAACATATAATATAATATGTTCAGCATTATTTTATAGCATACCAGCATACAGTGGAACTCTGGATTTCATACGCACCAAATATCATACGTTTCGGATTTAGCTCACTTTTTGGGGCAAAATTTTGGTCTGGATTTTGTACCTCCACCCAGAAATCGTATGTATCAGATGCGTCCGGCTGTCTGGGACGCCTCCACTCATGCATACGTGTCTCAATCTGGCTCTGTCACTGGTCGAGTGAGCATTACTTCGCTTAACTATTGAGTGCAATTGCAAAATAAGCCACTATGGGCCCAAAGAAAGTTCCTAGTGCCAGCCCCTTGGTAAAGAAGGTGAGAAACAAAATAGAATTCAAGAGATTGTAGAAAAATATGAAAGTGGCATAAATTTAGTTGAGCTTGCCAGGATGTATGGGAAGTTGAAATCAACAATCTGTTCCATCCTGGAAAATGGAAAAGAAAGTAGAAATCAAGGAAGCTATAGTTGTGAAAGGGGTAAATATGCTAACGAAACAGAGATCACAAACAACTGAAGATGTGGAAAAGTTGTTGTTGGTGTGGATCATATGCCAACAAGAGTCTTCAATAAAGGTATGTAATAGTAATTTAAATGTTCATTTATCCATTTCGTTAGTGGTTTATATTTATTTCTCATTGTTTTCTGTATGTAAAACTATAGTTATTCTTTAAAAAATGTATTTTTTGTTAATATTTTGGGGTGTCTGGAATGGATTAATTGTATATTTACATTATTTCTAATGGGAAATATTACTTCGGTTTTCGTATATTTTAGATTTAAACTGACCTTTTGGAACGGATTAAGTATGAAATCCAGGGTTCCACTGTATAATGTTTTGAAATTTGTGTGTGATGCTAGATAAACCTTATACCCAACATTTTGACATATGAAAGCTAGGTTTATGTTCTCAGTTTCTTTTTTATTTTTTTCTAGAGCGTTTAATTCACATAACTTTTTGGTTAATCTCGTCAGACAACATTTAACTCTAGCCCAGTTAGGGTCACATGCTGCTGGCTAACTATAGAATGCCTAAACTCGAGTGAGATGGATGTTAGTGCCCACCTTAATTTCTTATTCATCTACAGTAGTTCACATGTGAAACGGAACAGTTTGTGGCAGAAAGAACACTACAGCAACTGACCAAAAGGAGTGCCAGAGCAGTCTTAGCCCATTTAGTGTGTAATGGCTTATCAGTGCCACAGAGTCTTGGTACTGGTGTTTTTTTTTCTTCGACCAACGAGTGGCATACCAGTCATCCAGAGATTTAAATTTTTCGTAGAATTACATTCTATTACACTTGAATGTCAAGCGAGGATGGTATTTCTACTCATATTTAGCTTGCTGGGTCCTTTGATAAGAAAAAGTGTGAAGTTTGTGCTTATTTGATAGAGGTTAGTAAAGAACTGTAGATTTGAAAATAATGATGGAATGTTGGGTGGTGGCTTAGCCATGTCCAGAATGTGATCAGCGTTGATGAATGACAGCTCAACTTATTAATACCACAACCATTCCCACACCACATGGTAATGCTTCTAATATCCCCTCAATGTAACAGTGAGAGGCTGGAGAGCATATATATAAAGAGCATTATGTTAGATATGATGGGAAACAAGAATGAAGGGAATAGAAGAGAAGGGGGCAGTCCTGTTGCTGCTGCCCATGTCATCAGATATGATGGGAGTTAATGTTTGAGTGAAAGAAAGGGAAGGAATGGCAGAAAGGGAATGGAAATGTGAGGGAGGCAAGGGAAGAGATAGGGAATATTATGATTCAGGTATGAATCTCCAATAATAACATGGGTGACCTATGAAAATTGTATCCAAATTATTAGCACACTAGCTACAAAAAATTTTCTGGAAATGCACTAAGGTCAGGGATCACCTGCAGTGAACCCCTTCAAGGAGGGCCCCTTGGCAAGTTGAAGGGGTTCTTGATCTGATGAATTAGGCCTCTTGTATCCTGAAGCAGTATATCTGTGTGTTGGTTATTTTGCTGACAGTTTCCATCATTTTATAGGGGATATATGACTTTTCCTATATTTTTTCCATATTTGATATTACTGCTTTATTAGCAGGTAAATAATTGGCCATTAAATCTGCTGAAAATTCAAGCATTGTATGCATCTGTAATTATCATTCTGTATTTCCAGTCATGAGAATTATAAATAAAAATAAATTAGGGTGTTGTAAAAGTGGAACTTTTAAGTGAATAAATATCATAGGAGTGGGATGACTAGAAGACTGCATCTATTACAGGAATGTAGAGAACATATCAGACTATTACAAGCTCTACACTAAACATTGTCATGTCACCAACTACTGTGGTATGTCTTGGTTAACAGACAAGCACAATTTTGCTGGAGGAAACAGTGTTAGGTCCTTAGTCTGTCCAGTATGCCACAACATAGGTTTAGCACTGCAGCAACTCTCTAGAAAGCTTTCACAACAAAAAATGGAATATTTTTATTCATACTAATGCTTTATTTATGCTTCATCATGTTCATGTATTGATGGTACTCTGTGCCTCACGTATTAAGCACCTCATGCACACGGAAAAAACTTAATGAATTATGTTTAACTCTTAAACTGTCCAAACATAGATCTACATTTGTACCGCTAGCACTCCAAACATAGATCTAAGTTTTATTTTACATGCTTTCAAATGTAAAATGAAATGTAGATCTCTGTTTGGACAGTTGAAGGGTTAAAATTTTATGTATAAAAATATATAGGTGTGGTGGTTACCCAAAATATAATTGTCATTTCACACATATTGTTTGTTGAAGTAAAGTACAAAATTGCTGACAATAATGTTGATAGGATGCTTTACAGTAATTTGTGATAAGAGAGCACTGTAGATGCAGTCAATTTTATCCACAAATATTTTCTCATATACTCTACTTGTTCTGGTGTATATTATTGTAAGATAATACCGGCAGTTACGATTTTGAAATTCACATATGCAGTACATTCATGCATATGAGAGGTCTAAATACAAGTACAGATCAACCACTTTCTTAGCAATTACAATACCAGAGTAATGATACCTTATACAGTATATATTAAATCGATAATATTATGATCAGGTATGATGTGTACAGTATATTATTGAGTTATACCTTATCCCTTTAACATATACTGTATTGAACAATTAAAACAGTAAATCTTAAAACAGTAAATCTAGTCAACTTTGCTACTTAGTTAAATTAGACTTTCATAATACTATGTCTGTACTATAATCTGACACCAAAGAATGCACAGTGCCAGTATCAAAAATTTTAAAGTTGATAAATTAGCCAAGGACAGTACTCTGAAGAAAAATGAAGAATATAACTTTGGTATACGTGTCTAACATTAATAATAATATTAGGAGAGAAGTAAATAATGAAAGTGAAAGTCAAAGGAATGCAGTTAGAAGCCTGAGTAGATCTATCACTCACTATGATAACATGAGTGGAGAAAAATGTGTTTACAGAGCAACAAGTAATGTGAATAGACTGACTGATGTTGTAGTACCCAGGCTGAGGCTTGATTACAAGTACTTCTGGCAGTTTGGCAGATGTGCAGATGATGATCATACTAATTGCAAAGTGTATGGTCAGCCTTATGATCATTTTTTTTGAACACTATACTTAATTGTCCACTTATTGAGGCATATAGAGATACAGTGGACCCCCAGATTTTGTCCAGTGTGGAAATTGTACAATTCGGACTTCGAGCACTTTTTTCGGCAAAATTTTCCTCCGGGTTTCATACATCCACTCGGAAATCATCCATATCAGACGTGTCCACCCGCCTGGGATGCTGCTTCTTTTGCATATCAGACTCAATCTGCCTCAGTCTCTTGTTGAATTAGCAATACTCCGCGCATTCATCCATTGTTTTTTGTGCTTGTTTATTGATTGCAACTGTGAAATAAGCCACTGTGATGCCAAAGAAAGTTCAGAGTGCCAACCCTTTGGTAAAGAAGGTGAGAAACACAATAGAATTCAAGAAAGAACTTGTAGCAAAATATGAAAGTGGTGTACGTGTGGCCAAGCTCGCCAGGATGTATGGGATGTGGAAGAGTTGGTGGAGGACCACAGGGAAGAGCTAACCACTGAAGAGCTGCAAGACCTTCAACTGGAACAGCAACAGATCACAGCTAAGGAAATTGCTTCAGAGGAGCAGGAGGAAGAGAGAGAGGGAAGTATGTGTCTTCTTCAGTGATTAAGGACATGTGTGCAAAGTGGAGCGAGTTTCAAAGTTTCGTGAAGAATTATCACCCTGACAAAACTGTTTCAGGTCATGTGCAACATGTTCAGTAACAGTGTCTTGTCTCATTTTAGGCAAATCGTAAAGAGATGCCAGAAACAGGCCTGTTTGGACAGATTTTTTGTGCGACAGGGGTACAGTGACTCTCAAGCTGGTCCTAGTGCCAGTGAAAGACAATGAAGGGAGGTAACCCTGGATAGGGCTTTGATACCTGAAGTCCTTATGTAGGGGAAGTCCCCTTCCAAACAATAATCTCAACTCCTCCCCTCCTGCCTTCTTCCATATGCCAATTAGTCTTCAATAAAGGTATGTAATGTTCATTTATCATTAAAATTAGTCATTTATATTTATTTCTCATTTTTTTGTATGTAAAACTATAGTTATTTTTTATAAAATGTAATTTTTGTTAATGTTTTTGGGTGTCTGGAACGGATTAATTGGATTTACATTATTTCATATGGGAAATATTACTTAGGTTTTCATCCATTTCGAATTTTGGCCAACCTTCTGGAATGGATTAAGGGCAAAAACCAGGGTATTACTGTAAACAGCATAATAACCTATATGATATGTCAAGGTATCTTGCTAATGAAAATAAGATGCTAGACATATAAAGTAAATATCCTAAATTTTCTTGCAACAGATAAGACAATTATAGATAAAAGTCCAGATGTACCCTTGTTAACCCTTTTGAAGCCTAATTCCTAGGCTTTTTGTGCACCTCATGCTCTTGCACTACCATCCACAGGATGAATGTGGAGTGCACAATGAACTAGCCACTTCAGTGACAAAATCTAATTTAATCTAAAATCTAAGAGGTTCATTGGAAAGTTTCCAATAGTGTATGTAACTACCTAATGTGGACATGGGTGTCTGCTAGGAGGATAAATCAGGCAGTTTTACTCCCCTTCTCTCTCCTTCCTTTCTTGGATCAGGCCTATGTCAAAGGAAAATACAGCCTCTCTTCACTTAGCGACATACTCGTTTACCGACGACTCGGACTTACGACAGGCTCTCTGACCAGTATGCATGCCTAAATAATGTATATTAGAGCTGATTTTCTCTAGTCAGATCACAACATAATTGAGGTTCAGACATGTATGCGCGGAGCCCCAGACCGACATAATGAGACTAGTCACGAGGGAGCATTCACCAAATTCAACTTCAATAACAAAAACATAAAGTGGGACCAAGTAAACCAAGTCCTAACCAATATAAGCTGGGAAGATATACTAAGCAACAAAGACCCCAACTTATGCCTAGAACAGATTAACTTGGTGGCACTCGATGTATGCACAAGGCTTATTCCTCTAAGAAAAAGGAGGAGTAGATGTAAAATAGAAAGAGACAGGCACTCCCTTTACAGGCGATGGAAAAGAATAACAGAGCGGCTAAACGAGGTCAATATATCTGAAATGTGTAGGGAGACACTGGTCAGAGAAATAGCAAGCATCGAACTTAAGCTAAAGGAATCTTATAGGAGTCAGGAATCGCGGGAAGAACTAAAAGTCATAAATGAAATCGAAAGAAACCCAAAGTATTTCTTCTCCTATGCCAAATCAAAGTCGAAAACAACGTCCAGTATTGGGCCCCTACTTAAACAAGATGGGTCCTACACAGATGACAGCAAGGAAATGAGTGAGCTACTCAAGTCCCAATATGACTCAGTTTTTAGCAAGCCGCTAACCAGACTGAGAGTTGAAGATCAAAATGAATTTTTTATGAGAGAGCCACAAAATTTGGTTAACACAAGCCTATCCGATGTTATCCTGATGCCAAATGACTTCGAACAGGCGATAAATGACATGCCCATGCACTCTGCCCCAGGGCCAGACTCATGGAACTCCGTGTTCATCAAGAACTGCAAGAAGCCCCTATCACAAGCCTTTTCCATCCTATGGAGAGGGAGCATGGACACGGGGGTCGTCCCACAGTTACTAAAAACAACAGACATAGCCCCACTCCACAAAGGGGCAGTAAAGCAACAGCAAAGAACTACAGACCGATAGCACTAACATCCCATATCATAAAAATCTTTGAAAGGGTCCTAAGAAGCAAGATCACCACCCATCTAGAAACCCATCAATTACACAACCCAGGGCAACATGGGTTTAGAACAGGTCGCTCCTGTCTGTCTCAACTATTGGATCACTACGACAAGGTCCTAAATGCACTAGAAGACAAAAAGAATGCAGATGTAATATATACAGACTTTGCAAAAGCCTTCGACAAGTGTGACCATGGCGTAATAGCGCACAAAATGCGTGCTTAAGGAATAACAGGAAAAGTCGGTCGATGGATCTATAATTTCCTCACTAACAGAACACAGAGAGTAGTCGTCAACAGAGTAAAGTCCGAGGCAGCTACGGTGAAAAGCTCTGTTCCACAAGGCACAGTACTCGCTCCCATCTTGTTCCTCATCCTCATATCCGACATAGACAAGGATGTCAGCCACAGCACCGTGTCTTCCTTTGCAGATGACACCCGAATCTGCATGACAGTGTCTTCCATTGCAGACACTGCAAGGCTCCAGGTGGACATCAACCAAATCTTTCAGTGGGCTGCAGAAAAAATATGAAGTTCAACGATGAGAAATTTCAATTACTCAGATATGGTAAACACGAGGAAATTAAATCTTCATCAGAGTACAAAACAAATTCTGGCCACAAAATAGAGCGAAACACCAACGTCAAAGACCTGGGAGTGATCATGTCGGAGGATCTCACCTTCAAGGACCATAACATTGTATCAATTGCATCTGCTAGAAAAATGGCAGGATGGATAATAAGAACCTTCAAAACTAGGGAGGCCAAGCCCATGATAACACTCTTCAGGTCACTTGTTCTATCTAGGCTGGAATATTGCTGCACACTAACAGCACCTTGTTTCAAGGCAGGTGAAATTGCTGACCTAGAAAATGTACAGAGAACCTTCACGGCACGCATAATGGAGATAAAACACCTCAATTACTGGGAGCGCTTGAGGTTCCTAAACCTGTATTCCCTGGAACGCAGGTGGGAGAGATACATGATTATATACACCTGGAAAATCCTAGAGGGACTAGTACCGAACTTGCACATGAAAATCACTCACTACGAAAGCAAAAGACTTGGCAGACGATGCACCATCCCCCCAATGAAAAGCAGGGGTGTCACTAGCACGTTAAGAGACCATACAATAAGTGTCAGGGGCCTGAGACTGTTCAACTGCCTCCCAGCACACATAAGGGGGATTACCAACAGACCCCTGGCAGTCTTCAAGCTGGCACTGGACGAGCACCTAAAGTCGGTTCCTGACCAGCCGGGCTGTGGCTCGTATGTTGGTTTGCGTGCAGCCAGCAGCAACAGCCTGGTTGATCAGGCTCTGATCCACCAGGAGGCCTGGTCACAGACCGGGCCACGGGGGCGTTGACCCCCGGAGCTCTCTCCAGGTACACTATACAGTACACTACTGTATTAACATTTAACCCTTAAATTGTCCAAACATAGATCTACGTTTTTAGCGCTAACACTCCAAATGTAGATCTACATTTTATTTTTCCTGCCTCCAAATTTGGCATGATTGGCCTGAGATGCCTGGTCAGTTAAGAATGTGTCTTAGCATTAGGTGTGCACATTAATAAAAAACTCTGGGACCACTTAGTATCTTGTGGGAGCACCAGTTCAATTGAGCACCAGCTACAGCAAATAGTGTGGCAAACACCAGGGATTCACTGATGTCATGTTGTATTAACACTCCCCTTTTAAGAGGAAAGTGATGGATGTGACCACAAGTGGTCGAGGAAATATCAGAAACTTTGATAATAACCCGTGTGTAGCATTTGTGCAACATGGGTTATTATCAGAGATATAGACAGATACAGACAGACACTGGCTATCTGTCTGTATCTGTCTATATCTCTGTATCTGTCGATATCTCTTGTCTATCTGTCTATATCTCTGTCTCTGTCTCTCTCTCTCTCTCTCACATGTACACATAAGTGCAGTAATTATACATAGCATAAATTACCTAGGATAACCCAAAAATTCCAGGCAAAGTGCTGTATGGTGCTTGTAGATATAAGACATAATAAGCATGACTGGCAACTCAGTGGCAAGTAATACACATTTTCACTTCATCAGGAATCAGACGTGACTAGTGCATCGTGTGTAATACCTGTTGGTTTACGAGCTGCTCTCTAAGACTGAGAGACAAGCAGCCAGAAAGACACACACACAGGCAGACAGAAAGACAGACACACACAGGCAGCCAGAAAGACCGAGAGACACAGGCAGACAGAAAGACAGATAAGCAGAGCTAGACAGATACAGACATATAGACAGACAGATAGATACAGACAGATAGATAGACAGACAGACATACATGTTTGTGTGTAACAGTCATCATCAAGTGTCACTCCACTGCTTACCCTGTCAGCAGTTTAGTGACACTTGTCATAAACACCATGCTTCAAGAAGTTTCATATATACTCCAGTATGTCTAAAACATTGCTGAGACCTATAAATATTTTGTATATATTTCTAGACAATAGTAAATGACCAAGGCAGGTGAAAATGTACACCTGTCGGTGTGATTGCGACTATTTGAGTACTATATCAGTACCCAATATTAGTGTCAGAACAAAGATTGGCTATGAAATCACAAGAACTATTATAAATTGTAATTATCAGAACATAAAAATTATATAAATTAAAATAAAAACGAGGAAAAAAACATATATCGGCAACACTTCTGCAAGTGGCAGGACTCAATGTTGCCGTCAGGTGAGCATCCAGCGCCAACTTCACGGTCTTATATCTCGGTAAGTACTGGTCCTAATTTTTTTTTTGTCTTCTAACACACAGAAAATTGCCCTCTTTAATTTAAAAGAAAACAACTTTTTTTTTTTTTTTTAAATATTCAGAGCACTGCACGAGCGAACGTAGATCTACGTTTGGCCAGTTTAAGGGTCAAAAATGTACTAAAAATGTTATAAATGGTGCAGAGGTGACATTAAAACAATATCAAAGATGGTTGACACAAACCCACTACCATTATAATATGCTCCTTGCTTTTTAACGAATTCGTTTACCAACATAGTCTTAGGAACAGAACTCCCTCGTTAAGTGAAGAGAGGCTGTATTCATAGTATGACCTGCCTATTTCTCTTCCATATTCCTGGAATATTTGCTCAGTCCTCTTCCCTGGTAGCCCTTGTTTTTCTAGGTGAAAGTTCCAGTGGACACCCATGGCCATAAGTACTACTGTAGTCACTAAAAAAAAATCCTGCAAGAGTTGTTATAGTTTGGTATAATTAGACATTTAAGCCATATGATGGTCAGGGAAGCAGTTCAGGTGTTAGCTTTGTACAGATACAAATGTCTAGCACCCAATAAGATATTATACAGGTTCTACACTATTCAAATGATATACGTTAGTTTTTAATAGTTTAACAAAATACATATAATCCTTAAATATATATAATCCTTAAATTTGGGGAGGGATGCATTTCTTGATGACTTAGCAAATTTTGAAACCACAAAAACCCCAAAAAAAATATTTTATTCTATAAAAGAAAAATGGAGGGTGATCAGACACTAAGAGTAGAAAGGTCATTACCCACTGCAGGTCTTTTCCAGTGAGTCAAAATCTACATACATGAAGGAAAAACATGTTTAATTTAATTTCATATACTGTACAAGTATTAATACTGTACAAGTAGGTATGTTTGAGGATTAAAACTATGGCATCATGCTTTCCTGTTAATGATGTTAGGAAGACTTTATTCTTTTTATATCCCCTTGTAATCTTATATTTTACTATACATGTATATGGTAATCATATCTCTTCTTTTTCTCCTATTAGCAAATGAGGGATATCTAGAGCTTTTAGCCGTTGTTTATTACACAAAATGTTTTACACTGGCTATTTTAACATACGAAGGGAGGATCACTACAGCAGGCCTATTAGCCCATTCTAGGCAGGTACAACTCCCTCCCACTTATTTTCAAAGCTACCCAAGGTTCTGGCTTCAATAATGCTACTCTATTACCAAATCAGTGCTTTCCTATATCCTTTCTAAATCTAAATTTTGCCAGCTTGAACTCATTGCTGCAAGTCCTGTATTGGTTAGATATTTTCAGCATATTAATTTTATCTCCTTTATTAATTCCTGTCATCCATTTGTTTACTTAATCATATCCCTCCTAATTCTATGCTTCTAGAGAATGCTCATCTTAGACCTTTTCTAGTCTGCACATGTTTGTCAGGTGTGGACAACATGCCACTACTGCATTTTCTAGTTATGGTCGAACACATGTTATGAATAATTTTGTTTTAGCATTTCACAATTCATATATCCAGTTACTAGTTTTAGTGGATTATATTCATAAGAAGCAAGCAAAGTAAGCATTGCTTACCCTAACAATAGTTCTTACCTTCAAAATTAAAATATCTATTCATTTATTTAACATACGTCTTCTTTTAATACACCGGCCGCATCCCACCAAGGCAGGGGGGCCCAAAAAGAAAAACAAAAGTTTCTCTTTTGAAATTTAGTATTGAATACAGGAGAAGGGGTTACTAGCCCCTCCCTCCTGGCATTTTAGTCACCTATTACAACATGCATGGCTTACGGAGGAAGAATTCTGTTTTACTTCCCCATAGAGAGAAGAGGAAATAAACAAGAACAAGAACTAGTAAGAAAAGATAAGAAAACCCAGAGGGGGTGTGTGTATATATATATATATATATATATATATATATATATATATATATGTGTGTGTGTGCTTGCATGTGTAGTGTGACCTAAGTGTAAGTAGAAGTAGCAAGATGTACCTGAAAAAGACACCAGCAATCCTACCATCATGTAAAACAATTACAGGTTTCCATTTCACATGGTAGGATGGTAGTACCTCTCTGGGCAGTTGCTGTCTACCAACCTACTACCTAGGTTAACATATGTAGTACATATTTAATTGTACATTTGTATAGCATTCTGTATTTTTGTGTAATCTGCATTCCTTGACTATATCCAGGCTGAAGGTGTCCCTCAGGGATGTGGCATTCGCACCACTCTTTTTCTACTAATTATTAATGATCTAGCTTCTGTTCTCCCATCTAATATTTAGTCATCACTTTATGTTGATGACTTTGCTATAGCTTGTGCAGGCACTAACTGTTACCTAGTAGCATCCTCTCTTTCTAGAATGCTATTGACTGTTTCCTATTGGGCCACTACTTATGGGTTTAAATTTTCTGGTACTAAAATACCCCAGATTACTTTTACTAGACATTCTGTTGTCTCTAATACTCTGTTATATCTGCATGGTTCCCAGATCCCTGAGCATGATATGGTCCGATTTCTCAGTCTTCTGTTTGATCACCAGCTGTCCTGGAAACCTCACATTACCTCCCTGAAAGCAACTTGCTATAGCCAACTGAACCTCCTTAAAACCCTTGCTCATCTTTCATGGGGGATTGGATTGTCAAACTCTCCTTCAACTTCATTCAGCCTTAATTTTATCAAAACTAGACTATGGCAACCAGATATATTCAGCGGCCTTTCCCGCAACTCTTTCTAAACATGATCCCACTCATCATCAGGGATTACGCTGATGTCTGGGTGCTTTTTCTTCCTCATTTCAAGAGCTTATATGCAGAGGTTCCATCCTTGAACGATGGGCATGATGCCCATTTCCTCCATTATTTTGTCCGTTTTCATGACCTTCACAATCCTTCTACATACAGGATGGTAACAGACATTAGTAGAGGTCCATTCACTGCCCCTGTTTACTAGGTCCCTTTTTTCTTCATCTTCACTCTTGGTTTCTCTTCAATTGCCCCCTTATATGTTCATCTAACATCTAACTTCTCTCTTTCCCCTTGGGAGGTTCTGACAGTTTGAGTCTTTTCTTCCCCACTGCTGTGTACAAAAGCTCAGATACCTACAGTTGTTTCTTGCTCCCTTTTTCTTAACCACTTCCAGTCTCATTTTCGTGATGTTGCAGTTTACACTGATGGTTCTAAATCCTCTGATGGTGTCGGGTTTGCAGCATGTGAGGGAAAAGTTCAACAGATAGGAGTAGCGAGCGAGTATATGGTAACGATAGTTTGATTGCCGGCTGCTTGTTAAGGTAGGGTCAGTCTAGCTCCCGCTATCCCCTCTCCCCTCCTTTTTCCCCACCCCAAAAGGTGACGTGTGGGGCTCCGGCCAAACAGTAATCACTCGACTCACAGCTCCCAGCACAACTGTAAGTAAAAGCCTCTGCTCCTATTCTAGTGGATATTGGTTGAAAGCTTCACTTTTGACCATTAATAAACTTGGTCCTTTCAGTTTTAAGCTCCCCATGAGACTTTTCGATAATCACCACCTTTTTTAAGTATCTTGCACTTATCATGGAGAGTAATTTCTTAAGCAGTGGGTAACCTGTCTCTCTTTCCAGCTTGGAATGACAGATCGAGTCACCTGCCAACCAACGAGAAGTGTTGAAGGAGACAGACTGAAACGGTCTTGGGATGTCACCTTATAATCTACTTACCTGATTATTTGTACAGGACACTACCCCTCATCTTTGTAGTGGTAAAGAACCTGAGTTCCTGTCATCTGGACTGACTATTCAAGGCTATAGACTCTGTGAAGAACTAGTCGTTGGGTTGTCACTCAACACCTGCGACCCCCCCCCCCCACATCATCATCAACGGCTACAATTTCTACAAGATTTCGTTCGGATTTTTAACCCCGGAGGGTTAGCCACCCAGGATAACCCAAGAAAGTCAGTGCGTCATCGAGGACTGTCTAACTTATTTCCATTGGGGTCCTTAATCTTGTCCCCCAGGATGTGACCCACACCAGTCGACTAACACCCAGGTACCTATTTGCTGCTAGGTGAACAGGACAACAGGTGTAAGGAAACGTGTCGAATGTTTCCACCCGCCGGGAATCGAACCCGGGCCCTCCGTGTGTGAAGCGGGAGCTTTAGCCACCAGGCCACCGGGCCACCGGGCCGGTGTCAACATCAACCAGACACCCCAGTTTACTTGTACATATTAGCGTTGAATTCAAATGTCATTTTTCCATTTCATTTTTCATTTTTCTTTCAAGTAGGATACACCTTCATATTTCAATGTTTTATCTTTGCATTAATAAATAATAAAGTGTTTATCTTTGTGAATTATTATTTCTTTTTCTATTCATTAATTTTCCTGAGGAGGAGCCAGCCTTGGTAATACTGTCTGAAGTTGTTACAGGGCTGAGTAAGCCTTCACACAACATTGTTCCCAGACAGTGTTGTGTGAGGTCATTTATTAGACTCGGCTAGCATTTTCATAGCTGAACTGTATGCAATTCTTATAGCAATTATACATATTGCATTCAGGCCTGCCTCAGCATTTGCTAATTCTTCATATACAAATTTGGTTGAGCTGCATTTCTAGCAAAAACAAAAAAATCATTTTCTGCTGTGGAGAGGGAGTATGGACACAGGGGTCATACCACAATCACTTAAAACAACAGACATAGCCCCACTCCACAAAGGGGGCAGTAAAGCAGTAGCAAAGAATTAGACCAATAGTGCTAACATCCCATATAAAAATCTTTGAAAGGGTTCTAAGAAGCAAGATTCCCACCCATCTAGATACCTATCATTTACACAACCCAGGAAAGCATGGGTTTAGAGCAGGGTGCTCCTGCCTGTCCCAACTACTGAGCCACTATGACAAGGTCTTGGATGGTCTACAGGACAAACAAAATGCAGATGTAGTATACACAGACTTTGCAAAAGCCTTCGACAAGTGTGACCATGGTGTAATAGCGCACAAAATGCGTGAAAAAAAGGAATAACAGGAAAAGTTGGTAGATGGATCTATAGCTTCCTAACAAATAGAACACAGAGAGTAATAGTAAACAGAGTGAAGTCTGAGGCGGCCACAGTGACAAGCTCTGTTCCACGAGGTACGGTACTTGCTCCCATCTTGTTCCTCATCTTCGTATCTGACATAAACAGAGATGTAAGCCACAGCACCGTGTCTTCCTTTGTGGATAGCACCCAAGTTTGCATGACAGTGTTCTCTGTCGAAGATGCTGCAAGACTCCAAGCAGATATCAACCAAATCTTTAACTGGGCGAGGTTTAGCACTTCTCTTTGATTATAATAATAATAATTTAACTGGCCTGTAGAAAACAATATGGAGTTCAATGAAGAGAAATTTCAATTACTCTGATGTGGAAAACTTGAGGAAATTAAAACTGTATTGGAGTATAAAACAAATTACAACCACACAGGAGCAAAAAACTAATGTGAAGGACCTGGGAGTGATAATGTCAGAGGATTTCACCTTCAAAGATCACAACAATGTATCCACCACATCTGCTAGAAAAATGATGGGATGGATAATGAGATTCTTCAAAACTGGAGACGTAAAGCCCATGATGATTCTCTCCAAATCATTTGTTCTCTCTAGGCTGGAATATTGCTGTACACTAATGGCACCTTTCAAGGCAGGTGAAATTGCTGACCTGGAGAGTGTACATAGAGCCTTCATGGCACACATAAGTACAATAAAACATCTGAATTACTGGATACAGTTGAAGTTCCTTGACTTATACTCCCTGGAGCACAGGCAGGAAAGATACTTGATAATACACAGCTGGAAAATCCTAGAGGGATTAGCACCAAATTTACACATGAAATTCACTCCCTACATAAGCAAAAGACTTGGCAGTGGTGCAACAAATCCCCAATGAAAAGCATGGGTGCCACGAGCATGGTAAGAGATAACACGATAAGTGTCAGGGGCCCAAGACTGTTCAACTGCCTCCCAGCATACATAAGGGGGATTACCAGTAGACCCCTGGTTGTCTTCAAGAAGGTGCTGGACAGGCACCTAAAGTCAGTACCTGACCAGCAGGGCTGTGGTTCGTATGTCAGTCTGCGTGTGGCCAGCAATAACAGCCTGATTGATCAGGCCCTGATCCAGACCAGGTATACTCCAGGTTATGACACTATCACTTCTTTATGCTTGACCTGAAAGAATTAATTATAGACAACATGTTCATATATTTCTTGTATAGGATATACTGCAATAGTATTTTACACCATGGAATAACACGTGTCCTAGCATGGAAAAACAGTTTGCATATAGCAATATTAAAACAGTACATTACCATGAGTGTTTAAAAAAAAAAAATTCTCATTGTGGCTTTTGCTTGGTAGTTTCTGAGCATGCATTATATATTACCATATACGTATATGTACAATTGAGGCTATTTCAATGCAGTACTGTATTTAGAATTGCTCAAGCTAGACATTATCTTGGACAGTCACTTTATGTCAAAAAATCTAGAAATTTTGCTTAAATTAAAAAATCTTTATTAAGTAAAGTGAATATTGAAAGACTGCAGAAACCATTTCCCTTCCATATATGGCTTGATATGAACATTCTTTTCCTCAACATCATTGTCAGCTGCCGGTTTCCACATCCAGAACAAGGAGCCACAAGTCTCATGTTGAGGTGCTTAACCAAAGTTCCTATTTTATTATTTTGCCAGATATAGTACTGGTATATTCTAGAAGTTAATGTTGCTGCTATTACCTGTTTAGTTGGCTACATTGATTATTGTAATCCATTTACTGGGCATTTATAATGTAATACAGTACTGCCACTGGCATAAACAAAGGCCAGTGCATACTCTATTATAGAGTACTGTACAGTACATTTTTTCTTCTAAAATAGGAAGTTGCAGTATGGAGCTTTTACTAATGCCTTAAGTCTTACTATAATGATAAGCTTATGAATGTTATACAAGTGTATTATTAACAATCATAAATGTTCTTTCATGTTTCAACCTATAATACTCACTAGTCATGTATTTCAATGAACATTTCCACAGCTTTATGATATTGGACATACCTCTATATTGTCAATAAACATTTATTTGAATGAGATTTGTATTATTACCCATATCGATGACAATTTAAAAAACTTATGAAAGCAAAAAGTGTTTTTTTGTAGTTCTTAAATACAACTTAAATATTCTACAATATGTCAGCTGAATTTTTTTACTTTTTCAGTACAGTACAGTGGTACCTTGACTTATGAGTGCCCCAACTTACGAGTTTTCCAAGTTACGATTTTTTGCTTTGAGTTGCAAACCAAAATCCAAGTTACAAGTGAGCTTCAGACATGCCGCCGCTCGTAGGAGAGAGGAAATATCAAAAACCTCAAGAATAATCAATGTGTAACATACTTTCAGTTTTGATACCACTGGTAGTGTCATCCTGCCAGAATGTTCTATAAAGTATGCCCTAAGTAAAGAGAAACAATTCTGGAACGTGTAATACATGTTCGGCAGGCCAGCTGGTTGGGTGGCCAGCTGGCTGGCTGGCTGATTTGCTTGGCTCTGTCTATCTCCTGTCTGTCTGTATCTATCTGTCTCTGTCTATCTGTGTGTCTGCCTGTCTCTGTCTCTCACAGGTACACATAAATACTACAGTTATACATAGTGTAAATTACCTAGGATAACCCAAAAAATCCAGACTATACTATCCAGTGCTATACTATGCTTGTAGATATAAGGCATAATAAGCATGACTGGCAAGTAATACACATTTTCATTTGTTCAGGAATCATACATGACAACTCTGTATCGTGTGTAATACCTGTTGGTTCATGAGCGGCTTTCTCTTTGAAACAGCCAAGTAGAGAGACAGGAAGACAGAAAGACAGATAAGCAGAGACAGAGATAAACATAGAGTTAGACAGACAGACAAATAGAAACAGATAGAAGCAAACAGATAGACATGTTTGTGTAACAGTGAAAAATAAAGCCAAGGCAGTGCATGATCATCAAATTAACTCCAGTGCTGCACTGTCAGCAACAGAGCGACACTCGTCTTACAGTGTGCTTCAAGGAGTTTCATATATACTCCAGCATTTCTAAAACAATGCTGGGACCTGGTGAAAAGGGCAAAAATAATTTCTTATTTGGCAGAGAGCATGCATAGTTCCTTTGTATAAAGGCAAAGGGGATAAAAGAGAGTGCAAAAATGATAGGGAAATAAGTCTGTTGAGTGTACCTGGTAGAGTGTATGGTAGAGCTTATTACTGAAAAATTAAGAGTAAGACAGAGAGTAGGATAGCAGATGAACAAGGAGGCTTTAGGGAAGGTAGGGGATGTGTAGACCAAGTGTTTACAGCAAAACATAGGTGAACAGTATTTAAATAAGGCTAAAGAGGTTTTTGTGGCATTTATGAATTTGGAAAAGGCATATGACGGTGGATAGGGGGGCAATGTGGCAGATGTTGCAGGTGTATGGTATAGGAGGTAGGTTACTGAAAGCAGTGAAGAGCTTTTACGAGGATAGTGAGGCTCAGGTTAGAGTATGTAGGAGAGAGGGAGATTATTTCCCAGTAAAAGTAGGCCTTAGACAGGGATGCGTGATGTCACCATGGTTGTTCAATATATTTATAGATAGGGTTGTAAAAGAAGTGAATGCGAGGGTCTTGGCAAGAGGTGTGGAGTTAAAAGATAAAGAATCTAACACAAAGTGGGAGTTGTGACATTAGCTCTTTGCTGATGACACTGCTTTTGGGAGATTCTGAAGAGAAGCTGCAGAGGTTGGTGGATGAATTTGGTAGGGTATGTAAAAGAAGAAAATTAAAAGTGAATATAGGAAAGAGTAAGGTGATGAGGACAACAAAAAGATTAGGTGATGAAAGATTAGATATCAGATTGGAGGGAGAGAGTATGGAGGTGAATATATTCAGATATTTAGGAGTGGATGTGTCAGCAGATGGGCCTATGAAGGATGAGGTGAATCATAAAATTGATGAGGAAAAAAGGGTGAGTGGTGCACTTAGGAGTCTGTGAAGACCAAGAACTTTGTCTGTGGAAGCAAAGAGGGGAATGTATGAGAGTATAGTTGTACCAACACTCTTGTATGGGTGTGAAGCATGGGTGATGAATGTTGCAATGAGGAGGAGGCTGGAGGCAGTGGAGATGTCATGTCTGAGGGCAATGTGTGGTGTGAATATAATGCAGAGAATTTGTAGTTTGGAAATTAGGAGAAGGTGTGGGATTACCAAAACTATTATCCAGAGGGCTGAGGACGGGTTGTTGAGGTGGTTCGGACATGTAGAGAGAATGGAACAAAACAGAATGACTTCGAGTGTATAAATCTGTAGTGGAGGGAAGGCGGGGTAGGGGTCGGCCTAGGAAGGGTTTGGAGGGAGGGGGTAAAGGAGGTTTTGTGTGCGGGGGTTTGGACTTCCAGCAAGCATGCGTGAGCGTATTTGATAGGATTGAATGGAGACAAATGGTTTTCAATACTTGACATGCTGTTGGAGTGTGAGCAAAGTAACATTTATGAAGGGATTCAAGGAAACCAGTAGGCCGGACTTGAGTCCTGGAGATGGGAAGTACAGTGTCTGCACCCTGAAGGAGGGGTGTTAATGTTGCAGTTTTATAACTGTAGTGTAAAGCACCCCTCTGGCAAGACAGTGGAGTGAATGATGAAAATTTTTCTTTTTCGGGTCACCCTGCCTTGGTGGGAATCGGCCGATGTGTTAATAACAAATACATTTTTCTTATTTAAAAACCCATAACAATAAAATTGGGGTGGTTTTTTTTGGGCTGGAACAGATTAATCGCATTTCATTTAATTACAATGAGGAAAACTGATTCGATATATGAGCAAATTGAGTTATGGGCTTGGTCACAGAACGAATTAAACTCGTAAGTCAAGGTAAAGGTACCACTGTATACATATTCATCATGTATACTTAAGGAACTGTTCATAATCATTTGTAGGAAAGAGTCCTTTCCTCTGAGTTATACTAATTCTGATTAGAGAAGCCAGTGCATGCAGCCCAGTGTGATGACACTATAATACTACTGCAATATCTTGCCCTTATATTTAATCAATTCTACTTTTCTGTATAACAGAAAAATATTGGGCATTTTAGAGTGAGAGGAACAAATATAAAACTAGTTCGAGGGTTGATGATCACTTGTTTGTACATAAACAATACTTTGTTCAATTTTAGGAGATATTTTTGGTTATACATCAAAGATTATTCGGAATAATAAGCATAACAAACTTTTGCAATAATATTAAACATAAAGAATTTTAAGAACATTATAGCTGTATGACCCTAGTGGGTTCAGTGCTTTGTTTTGATTATAATAATAATAATAAAGATAATTAAATTCCTGTTGCTTGTATGATTAAATAACAGAAATGTGTGGAATATTCTTAACCTTTAATATAAAAATAAAGCATACCATTATTTCATCACATACTCCAAACATTTTTGTCCTTACTCATCCACCTCCCTTTTGCCACCTGATGCCCTCGCTTCCTTCCTGCCCTGCAGCGCTGTATAGCCCTTGTGACTTAGCGCTTCTTTTTGATTATAATATTATTATTATAATCAAAAAGAAGCGCTAAGCCACAAGGGCTATACAGCGTTTGATTATAATAATAATAATAATTTGATGTCACTAACTAAAATATCCATATACATCATTATCAAGGAAATTGAAAACATTGAATAATGGCTTTAATATTATTTATAAGTAAAACGTCAAAAAAAAAAACTGACTTTCTGATAACAGCTGCTTCAATATTTACTGGTTTCTGTACCCAAAGATTTGACATTATCCATTAATGGCTTTCCTTACTAAGAACATAACATTGCATTAATAAATAATGTAATTAACAGTAAACCAAATGATGCAATAAAATATTTGTAGATATAAATTTTATAATAAAAAAAAGGGAAACCAGGATTTCTGCTAAATAAAATAATACAAAATTTGACATTCTGAGTAAAACATTAATTTGAAAAAATCCTCCTCTAAGTCAAAGCCTATATGCCTACCAGGGTCATACAGCGTATATACTCAGAAGACTTAAAAATGTGCATTTACACTCAGTAGCAAGTGATAAACTATGTAAGGTGCTAAGATATATAAGATTAAATACATCACTTTGGGGTTATATTAATATTAGTTAAAAAGTAATAATACAAGATTTTCATGAAGTACAGTAATAGCAATATTACTAAGAACAAGTGATTTACATCAATGTTACTAGCAGGAAAATTCTGCTTTTTTATTCCTGATTTCTGAATTCATGCGAGAAAAAGGCAAAAAAATCTTGTTTATTTTTTTCATCTTCAGGTTTGCTAGGTGTGAGGCAGCAGTGGTTCTTTAGCTTGCCCTCATCTAGGAACCTACGCTTACATCTGAAGCACCTCCATACTGGGATATCCAGATGAAGTTCCCAGTGCCGTAACAGATCGCTTTCATCATCAAAGTTAAGGTCACAATGATGGCAGAAGTAAATGCCCTCTTCATGAACGTCATGTTCACATATGATGCACAGTGCCTTGTTATTCTCATTTATGTTATTCAGGAACCTCTTCCCACAACAGGAGCAATTCTTGACAATGATTGAAGGTGCAGTTGTGATCTTATTGCTTGAACGTATAGTAATTGTGTGGCCCCCATAGTACCTCGTCTGGCCACTCCATTGGGAACCTCTCTGCCATGTACTAGACCCTGCACTGTTGTCTGATCCTCTACGATTATTTATAATGGTATCAGACACAACAGTATTGTTGCTGTCATTCGAAACGGAAGAAATATCTATCTTCTTATTTTTATCTACTATATGTACAGTATTGGGATTGCATTTATTGTCCTCTGGAATAACATATGTTTTCTTCTTACAATCACTTTGTACATGTCTCGTCTTCTTTAGCCTTTGTTCCTGCCGTTTTAGCATCTGCATCATTTGGTCTGGCTGTGAGATAGAGGCAAAGGTAGAGTTTTGATGTTCATTGGCACATTCCTTTCTTTCTTTTACAACAGGTCTTTTTCCATTGTTGTCTGACTCTTTAATATCATTTTTAGTCGCATCTTTCAAACGAGAGGAAATATCTTCTTTCGTATATTTATCCACTTTATGACCAGTATTATGACTGCATTTACTATCTTCTAGAGAGAGACATTTTTTTCCCCTCTTATTTGTCTTTCTTGGAATGAGTTTCTGTCGTTCTAGTATCTCCTTTATTTCAAGTTCTTTACCTGAAATAGAGACAGAGATAGAAGCTTTATGTAGTTTAGCACTTTCCTTCATTTCTTCCATCGGAACTGATACAGAATCTTGGTGTCTTTGCTGTCTTCACGGATGTATAACCCAAGCGTCTGGTCTGGTGTACCCTTCTAGAAGGTCTCCATTATCTTAATTGCTGTGTGGTCATCAGCAGCTCGCCACACATGGATGTTGAGAGGTCTGTTGGTCAGCTGCTGTGTTGTAATCAGCAGTCCAACACGCAAGGATATTGAAAAGTCTGTTGATCAGCTGCTGTGTGGTTGTTAGCAGGCCTTCACACGTGTATGTTGAAAGGTCTATTGGTAGGTCAGTGTGGTCATCAACAGCCCACACGGGTGTCGAGAGGTCTTTTAGTCAGCTGTTGTGATCAGCAGCAGCCTAAAACACTTGCATGTTAAGAGTTATGTTGGTCGTGTTCTGCACTCTTATACTGTAGATGCCACTAGTCTTCCAGTGGTAGTGAATAGTAAGTTGCAGGAGAGTCAGTGGTGCAAGGAATCTGAAAAAGTTTAACTTAGAGTGTATATGATAATAAACAGGTGACTAAACACGAGCACGTGAAATAATAATAATTGTAGTATAAACAGCGGCGGCGGCGGCGGCGGCAGCAGCGGCAGCAGCAGCAGCAGCACCAGCAGCGGCGGCGGCAGCACCAGCAGCACACAGCAGCGGCAGCAGCAGCAGCACACAGCAGCAGCACACAGCAGCGGCAACAGCAGCAGCACACAGCAGCGGCAGCACACAGCAGCGGCAGCACACAGCAGCGGCAGCACACAGCAGCGGCAGCACACAGCAGCGGCAGCAGCGGCAGCACACAGCAGCGGCAGCAGCAGCAGCGGCAGCTGCGGCGGCGACGGCGACGGCGACGGCAGCAGCAGCAGCATTTATGCTATAGTTTACAGTAATGGTAGTAATTAACTATAGCAGCTGTAGAAAAAATAACTAACGGCATTATTATAATGTTTTCAGTTTTTAACACGAACCATTTCCCAGAGGTCGGGTGACCCGAAAAAGATGGTGCCAGAAGAGCACCAACATCACAGTTCAAAAAGACCCTCCAAACTACGACCCTCACCAGTTCTTCAGAGCGCACACGCTGTACTTTCCACCTCGAGGATTCAAGTCCGGCTTACCTGCATTTTCATAAATGTTACCTTGCCCACATTCCAATAACACGTCGAAAAATAAAATCACTTGCATCCACTCACTCCTTTCTAACATGCTTACATAAGCCTGTTATTATAATCAAAATCAAGCTCTAAACCCACCAGGGTCGTACATCACAAGTTTACACAAGCCTGATGTATGTCCAAGCCCCTAGAACTAAAAGCTTCTTTTACTCCTTCCCTCCAACATTAGTATTATTATTATTAGTAGTAGTAATAATATTGTTGGTTTAGCGCTTAGTTTTGATTGTAATTTTTTTTTTTATAATATTCACAGGAGTCAACACTTGGGGAATATGATGAGGTAATCAAGTTTGATCCCTAATTCATGTCTGCATACATAATTCATTAAAATTGTAACCGGTTCGTACGTCGGGTTGCGTGTGGCCAACAGCCTGGTTGATCAGGCCCTGGTCGACCATGAGGCATGATCACAGACCGGGCCGCGGGGGCGTTGACCCCCGAAACCCTCTCCAGGTATATATAGACATAAACAGTTGATTACCATTATAACTTGTTCAGCTATGAAGACTGCGGTCAGTCCCTGGATTCATGACGCAGCTCTGTAATCTTTTCACTACCGAGGTGTGTACCTCAGTGTATGTATACGTGAATATACACTTTATGTTTAATCTATTTTTTTTTCTAGAGTAAAGCATTCTTGGGTGTTATTGTGCGGGTGATATGAAACTTAATGACACTCTTACACTTGATAGGCTTTGGTTGGTTGGTTAATGGGGTTTAAAGCCTATCGATAAGCTTAAGCCTATGGTAAGGTTTAAGGCCTATCAGAGTATGTATACCTCTCGGTGTACATACTCTGCGACAAGCTTTAAACTAACAAATTAACTAGTAAATATATGGTAAATATGTTTCTTGTAACCACGAGTTTGAGTGTATCTTGTAGTACAACAATCCACGATAACTTTAAAGGGTAATAAGATCTTATTCATGTTTTTCTCTAATATGCTTAATCTGGAGAAAGACCTTTTTGATCCAAGGAATTAGAGCTAACCTACCTTGGATCAAATCCGGTTGCCTCCCATTCCCCAATAATAATAATAATAATAATAATAATAATAATAATAATACCCTGTAAAAATAATAATGTGGCTTTCAATTGTTATAGTCACTAAGTCATATAAAAATATATTGTAAATGTTTAAAACTATGACCATAATTTTTAAAAGGGTGGACGGGTAAGCCAGTGGAAGGTCTCGGTCAGATGCCCAAAAGCTGCAGTGGTGGGTCATCATATGACTAAGACCAACGTCAGGAAACACTTATCATGTTTCCTGACAAACATTACCTAACTATATAAAAATATACGTAAGTACGAACTCATGGAATCATTAATACTAAACTTTTCCCAAACTATGTATGAATATAGCCTAATGTATGATATAAAATTATTCAAGTGTATACACCGCGAGGTGCATGTGTACATACAGAGGTATACATGTCTCCAGATGTATACTGAAAGTGACGGGCTCTTGATGCAAGGAACTGGAGATCTTCCCCTTCCTTGGATCGAAGCTTCATACCTCCTATTCTCCCCAGGCGATGTATGACCCTACGGGTTTAAGGCTCCCCATAAATGTAATAATAATTCAATAACATGAATGTATAAGCCAGAATTACAGGTTATTAATTAAAATTTATATGTTTAGGACAACGTTGAGTACATGGTGAAATCTGAAGATATATTAGATAAAATTAATATAGTACAACACAGAAGCGCTATGATCGTTGTGGGTTTAGCGTTTGGTTCTGATTATAATAATAATGCAATACAGTTATTTAAGTGTTGAAAGTAAACAAAGTAAAGACAAGTCTCACTCTTAGTTTGACAAATTATACTCCACTATCTTTCCTGCTCAGCGTTCTCTCTTTCTGCTTTTCAATAAAATACAAATATTCTATCACTTTATAAAGGCACTTACATAAGCGTTCCTTTGAGTTTTTAATGTCAAAGAGAGAGAGAGAAAAAAAAAAAGCGTCAATGACTGACAGTAACATCCACCTCCTCCAAGTTTCTCTGCTACACTGCTGCTCACTCTTAAATCTATTACATAACAAAAATAAACATATTACATTATGTATACATATATATACATATATACATATATATATATATTATATATATATATATAATATATATAATATTATATATATATATTTTATATATATATATATATATATATATATATATATATATATATATATATATATGTCGTGCCGAATAGGCAGAACTTGCGATCTTGGCTTAAATAGCAACGCTCATCTTGCCATATAGGACAAGTGAAAATTTGTGTATGCAATAATTTCGCCAAAATCATTCTTAACCTAACGAAAAATATATATTTTCACTGTGTTTGTTTAGTATTAAATTATTGTAAACAAATCTAAAATATATTTAGTTGGGTTAGGCTAAAATAAATTGCACTTGTTATAATAAGGTTAGGTAAGTTTTCTAAGATTCTTATGGTGTAAAATTAAAAATTTTTACATTAACATTAATGGAAAAAATATATCTTTAAACGTATAAGAGAAAATTTTAGAAAGGACTTAATATTAAATGAGTTCTTGCTAATTGACCAGTTTTACATATTCGGCATGACACACACACACACACACATATATATATATATATATAAAATATATATATATATATTATATATATATATATATATATATATTATTATTATATATATATAATATATATATATATATATATACATATATATATATATATATATATATATATATATATATATAATATATATATATAAATATATATATATATATATATATATATATATATATATATATATATATATTATATATATATATATATATATATATATATATATATATATATATATCTTTCTTATTTCAACACACCGGCTGTATCCCACCGAGGCAGGGTGGTCCAAAAAGAAAAACAAAAGTTTCTCCTTTTACATTTAATAATATATACAGGAGAAGGGGTTACTAGCCCCTTGCTCCCGGCATTTTAGTCGCCTCTTACAACACGCATGGCTTACGGAGGAAGAATTCTGTTCCACTTCCCCATGGAGATAAGAGGAAATAAACAAGAACAAGAACTAGAAAGAAAATAGCAGAAAACCCAGAGGGTTGTGTATATGTATATGCTTGTACATGTATGTGTAGTGTGACCTAAGTGTAAGTAGAAGTAGCAAGACGTACCTGAAGTCTTGCACGTTTATGAGACAGAAAAAAGGACACCATATATATATATATATATATATATATATATATATATATATATATATATATATATATATATATATATATATATATATATATATATATATATATATATCGTGCGAATAGGTAAAACTTGCAATTTTGGCTTAAATAGCAACACTCTTCTTGCCGAATAAGGTAACCGAAAATTTGTGTATGTAATAATTTCCCAAAAATTATATATCATTGTGTTTGTTTATTATTAGATAATTGTAAACTTATCTAAAATATATTTAGTTAGATTAGGCTAAATTAAATTGCGCTCGTTATAATAAGGTTAGATAAGTTTTCTAAGGTTCTTTTGGTACAAAATTATTATTTTTTATATTAATTTTTATATTATTTTTTATATAAATTTTTATATTAAAAATATATCTTTAAACATATAAGAGAAAATTTTAGAAAGGTTTTAATTTTCAATGAGTTCTTGCTAACTAACCAGTTTTACCTATGCTGCACGATATATATATATATATATATATATATATATATATATATATATATATATATATATATATATATATATATATATATATATATATATATAAAATATATATATTGAATTTGATTCCCCATAATTTAATCCTACCCCTCTCCCGAACACCCTAGCATTTACTTCTTTTACAACCCCATCTATAAATATATTAAACAACCATGGTGACATTACACATCCCTGTCTAAGACCTACTTTTACCCGGAAGTATTCTCCCTCTCTTCTACACACCCTAACCTGAGCCTCACTATCCTCATAAAAGCTCTTTACAGCATTTAGTAACTTACCACCTATTCCATAAACTTGCAACATCTGCCACATTGCTCCTCTATCCACTCTATCATATGCCTTTTCTAAATCCATAAATGCAATAAAAACTTCCCTACCTTTATCTAAATACTGTTCACATATATGCTTCAATGTAAACACTTGATCTACACATCCCCTACCCACTCTGAAGCCTCCTTGCTCATCCGCAATTCTACATTCTGTCTTACCTCTAATTCTTTCAATTATAACCCTACCCTATACTTTTCCTGGTATACTCAGTAAACTTATTCCTCTATAATTTTTACAATTTCTTTTGTCCCCTTTCCCTTTATATAAAGGGACTATACATGCTCTCCGCCAATCCCTAGGTACCTTCCCCTCTTTCATACATTTATTAAACAAAAGTAGCAACCACTCCAACACTATATCCCCCCCTGCTTTTAACATTTCTGTCATGATCCCATCAGTTCCAGCTGCTTTACCCCCTTTCATTCTACGTAATGCCTCACGTACCTCCACCACACTTACATTCTGCTCTACTTCACTCCTAAAAGATGGTATACCTCCCTGGCCAGTGCATGAAATTACCGCCTCCCTTTCTTCCTCAACATTTAAAAAGTTCCTCAAAATATTCTCGCCATCTACCCAATACCTCCATCTCCCCATCTACTAACTCCCCTACTCTGTTTTTAACTGACAAATCCATACTTTCCCTAGGCTTTCTTAACTTGTTTAACTCACTCCAAAATTTTTTCTTATTTTCATTAAAATTTCTTGACAGTGCCTCTCCCACTCTTTCATCTGCTCTCCTTTTGCACTCTCTCACCACTCTCTTCACCTTTCTTTTACTCTCCATATACTCTGCTCTTCTTATAACACTTCTGCTTTGTAAAAACCTCTCGTAAGCTACCTTTTTCTCTTTTATCACACCCTTTACTTCATCATTCCACCAATCACTCCTCTTTCCTCCTGTCCCCACCCTCCTATAACCACAAACTTCTGCCCCACATTCTAATACTGCATTTTTAAAACTATTCCAACCCTCTTCAACCCCCCCACTACTCATCTTTGCACTAGCCCACCTTTCTGCCAATAGTCGCTTATATCTCGCCCGAACTTCCTCCTCCCTTAGTTTATACACTTTCACCTCCCTCTTACTTGTTGTTGCCACCTTCCTCTTTTCCCATCTACCTCTTACTCTAACTATAGCTACAACTAAATAATGATCCGATATATCAGTTGCCCCTCTATAAACATGTACATCCTGGAGCCTACCCATCAACCTTTTATCCACCAATACATAATCTAACAAACTACTTTCATTACGTGCTACATCATACCTTGTATATTTATTTATCCTCTTTTTCATAAAATATGTATTACTTATTACCAAATTTCTTTCTACACATAGCTCAATTAAAGGCTCCCCATTTACATTTACCCCTGGCACCCCAAATTTACCCATAACATTTTTACCCACTTTAGCATTGAAATCCCCAACCACCATTACTCTCACACTTGATTCAAAACTCCCCACGCATTCACTCAACATTTCCCAGAATCTCTCTCTCTCTCCTCTACACTTCTCTCTTCTCCAGGTGCATACACGCTTACTATAACCCACTTTTCACATCCAATCTTTATTTTACTCCACATAATCCTTGAATTTATGCATTTGTAGTCCCTCTTTTCCTGCCACAGCTTATCCTTCAACATTATTGCTACTCCTTCTTTAGCTCTAACTCTATTTGAAACCCCTGACCTAATCCCATTTATTCCTCTCCACTGAAACTCACCCACCCCCTTCAGCTTTGTTTCACTTAAAGCCAGGACATCCAGTTTCTTCTCATTCATAACATCCACAATCATCTCTTTCTTGTAATAAAGTTGGTAGAATTACCGACAATATGTAAAGTAAAAGGACACAAGTGCAACTAATGTGACATTTATTGTGGCAACGTTTCGCTCTCCAGGAGCTTTATCAAGCTTGATAAAGCTCCTGGAGAGCGAAACGTTGCCACAATAAATGTCACATTAGTTGCACTTGTGTCCTTTTACTTTACATCTCTTTCTTATCATTTGCACAACATACACGCACATTCAGACTTCCCACTTTGACAATTTTCTTCTTCTTATTCTTTTTAGTAATCTTTACAGGAAAAGGGGTTACTAGCCCATTGTTCCCGGCATTTCAGTTGACTTTTACAACACGCATGGCTTACGGAGGAGAGATTCTTATTCCACTTCCCCATGGATATAAAAGGAAAAGTAATAAGACCAAGAACTATTAAGATAAAATCGAAGAAAACTCAGATGAGTGTGTATAAATAAACGTGTACACGTATGTGTAGTGTGACCTAAGTATAAGTAGAAGTAGCAAGACGTACCTGTAATCTTGCATATTTATGAGACAGACAAAAGACACCAGCAATCCTACCATCATGTAAAACAATTACAGGCTTTCATTTTACACTCACTTGGCAGGACGGTAGTACCTCCCTGGGTGGTTGCTGTCTACCAACCTGATGATACTGTGCTTATGGGAGATTCTAAAGAAAAATTGCAAAGGTTAGTGGATGAGTTTGAGAATGTGTGTAAAGGTAGAAAGTTGAAAGTGAACATAGAAAAGAGTAAGGTGATGAGGGTATCAAATGATTTAGATAAAGAAAAATTGGATATCAAATTGGGGAGAAGGAGTATGGAAGAAGTGAATGTTTTCAGATACTTGGGAGTTGACGTGTCGGCGGATGGATTTATGAAGGATGAGGTTAATCATAGAATTGATGAGGGAAAAAAGGTGAGTGGTGCGTTGAGGTATATGTGGAGTCAAAAAACGTTATCTATGGAGGCAAAGAAGGGAATGTATGAAAGTATAGTAGTACCAACACTCTTATATGGATGTGAAGCTTGGGTGGTAAATGCAGCAGCGAGGAGACGGTTGGAGGCAGTGGAGATGTCCTGTCTAAGGGCAATGTGTGGTGTAAATATTATGCAGAAAATTCGGAGTGTGGAAATTAGGAGAAGGTGTGGAGTTAATAAAAGCATTAGTCAGAGGGCAGAAGAGGGGTTGTTGAGGTGGTTTGGTCATTTAGAGAGAATGGATCAAAGTAGAATGACATGGAAAGCATATAAATCTATAGGGGAAGGAAAGAGGGGAAGGGGTCGTCCTCGAAAGGGTTGGAAAGAGGGGGTAAAGGAGGTTTTGTGGGCGAGGGGCTTGGACTTCCAGCAAGCGTGCATGAGCGTGTTAGATAGGAGTGAATGGAGACGAATGGTACTTGGGACCTGACGATCTGTTGGAGTGTGAGCAGGGTAATATTTAGTGAAGGGATTCAGGGAAACCGGTTATTTTCATATAGTCGGACTTGAGTCGTGGAAATGGGAAGTACAATGCCTGCACTTTAAAGGAGGGGTTTGGGATATTGGCAGTTTGGAGGGATATGTTGTGTATCTCTATACGTATATGCTTCTAAACTGTTGTATTCTGGGCACCTCTGCAAAAGCAGTGATAATGTGTGAGTGTGGTGAAAGTGTTGAATGATGATGAAAGTATTTTCTTTTTGGGGATTTTCTTTCTTTTTT
Source organism: Cherax quadricarinatus (assembly GCF_026875155.1). Taxonomy (NCBI): domain Eukaryota; kingdom Metazoa; phylum Arthropoda; class Malacostraca; order Decapoda; family Parastacidae; genus Cherax; species Cherax quadricarinatus. The sequence continues at coordinate 7,106,915 of NC_069442.1, read as the reverse complement.
TGGGTCACCCTGCCTCGGTGGGAGACGACCAACTTGTTGAAATATATATATATATATATATATATATATATATATATAATATATATATATATATATATATATATATATATATATATATATATATATATATATATATATATATATGCAATAAGATCACAGTAAACAGGTGATTTCTCAGTGGTTGTTTTGCATATTCTGAAATCTCCTGTTTACTGTGATCTTATTGCATATATATATATATATATATATATATATATATATATATATATATATATATATATATATATATATATATAATGTGTGTGTGTGTGTGTGTGTGTGTGTGTGTGTGTGTGTGTGTGTGTGTGTGTGTGTGTGTGTGTGTACTCACCTAGTTGAGGTTGCAGGGGTCGAGTCCGAGCTCCTGGCCCCGCCTCTTCACTGATCGCTACTAGGTCACTCTCCCTGAACCGTGAGCTTTATCATACCTCTGCTTAAAGCTATGTATGGATCCTGCCTCCACTACATCGCTTCCCAAACTATTCCACTTACTGACTACTCTGTGGCTGAAGAAATACTTCCTAACATCCCTGTGATTCATCTGTGTCTTCAACTTCCAACTGTGTCCCCTTGTTGTTGTGTCCCATCTCTGGAACATCCTGTCTTTGTCCACCTTGTCAATTCCTCTCAGTATTTTGTATGTCGTTATCATGTCCCCCCTCTCTCTCCTGTCCTCCAGTGTCGTCAGGTTGATTTCCCTTAACCTCTCCTCGTAGGACATACCTCTTAGCTCTGGGACTAGTCTTGTTGCAAACCTTTGCACTTTCTCTAGTTTCTTTACATGCTTGGCTAGGTGTGGGTTCCAAACTGGTGCCGCATACTCCAATATGGGCCTAACGTACACGGTGTACAGGGTCCTGAACGATTCCTTATTAAGATGTCGGAATGCTGTTCTGAGGTTTGCTAGGCGCCCATATGCTGCAGCAGTTATTTGGTTGATGTGCGTTTCAGGAGATGTGCCTGGTGTTATACTCACCCCAAGATCTTTTTCCTTGAGTGAGGTTTGTAGTCTCTGGCCCCCTAGACTGTACTCTGTCTGTGGTCTTCTTTGCCCTTCCCCAATCTTCATAACTTTGCACTTGGTGGGGTTGAACTCCAGTAGCCAATTGCTGGACCAGGTCTGCAGCCTGTCCAGATCCCTTTGTAGTTCTGCCTGGTCTTCGATCGAATGAATTCTTCTCATCAACTTCACGTCATCTGCAAACAGGGACACTTCGGATTCTATTCCTTCCATCATGTCGTTCACAAATACCAGAAACAGCACTGATCCTAGGACTGACCCCTGTGGGACCCCGCTGGTCACAGGTGCCCACTCTGACACCTCGCCACGTACCATGACTCGCTGCTGTCTTCCTGACAAGTATTCCCTGATCCATTGTAGTGCCTTCCCTGTTATCCCTGCTTGGTCCTCCAGTTTTTGCACTAATCTCTTGTGTGGAACTGTGTCAAACGCCTTCTTGCAGTCCAAGAAAATGCAATCCACTCACCCCTCTCTCTCTTGTCTTACTGCTGTCACCATGTCATAGAAGTCCAGTAGGTTTGTGACACAGGATTTCCCGTCCCTGAAACCATGTTGGCTGCTGTTGATGAGATCATTCCTTTCTAGGTGTTTACCTGGAGTTTACCTGGAGAGAGTTCCGGGGGTCAACGCCCCCGCGGCCCGGTCTGTGACCAGGCCTCCTGGTGGATCAGAGCCTGATCAACCAGGCTGTTGCTGCTGGCTGCACGCAAACCAACGTACGAGCCACAGCCCGGCTGATCAGGAACTGACTTTAGGTGCTTGTCCAGTGCCAGCTTGAAGACTGCCAGGGGTCTGTTGGTAATCCCCCTTATGTGTGCTGGGAGGCAGTTGAACAGTCTCGGGCCCCTGACACTTATTGTATGGTCTCTTAACGTGCTAGTGACACCCCTGCTTTTCATTGGGGGGATGTTGCATCGTCTGCCAAGTCTTTTGCTTTCGTAGTGAGTGATTTTCGTGTGCAAGTTCGGTACTGTGTTCCACCACTCTTCTCCTGATAATCTTCTCCATGATTTTGCATACTATACATGTATGTCTGTGTGTGTGTGTGTGTGTACTCACCTAGTTGTACTCACCTAGTTGAGGTTGCGGGGGTCGAGTCCGAGCTCCTGGCCCCGCGTCTTCACTGATCGCTACTAGGTCACTCTCCCTGAACCGTGAGCTTTATCATACGTCTGCTTAAAGCTATGTATGGATCCTGCCTGCACTACATCGCTTCCCAAACTATTCCACTTACTGACTACTCTGTGGCTGAAGAAATACTTCCAAACATCCCTGTGATTCATCTGTGTCTTCAACTTCCAACTGTGTCCCCTTGTTATTGTGTCCAATCTCTGGAACATCCTGTCTTTGTCCACCTTGTCAATTCCTCTCAGTATTTTGTATGTCGTTATCATGTCCCCCCTATCTTTCATGTCCTCCAGTGTCGTCAGGTTGATTTCCCTTAACCTCTCCTCGTAGGACATACCTCTTAGCTCTGGGACTAGTCTTGTTGCAAACCTTTGCACTTTCTCTAGTTTCTTTACGTGCTTGGCTAGGTGTGGGTTCCAAACTGGTGCCGCATACTCCAATATGGGCCTAACATACACTGTGTACAGGGTCCTGAACGATTCCTTATTAAGATGTCGGAATGCTATTCTGAGGTTTCCTAGGCACCCATGTGCTGCAGCAGTTATTTGGTTGATGTGTGCTTCAGGAGATGTGCCTGGTGTTATACTCACCCCAAGATCTTTTTCCTTGAGTGAGGTTTGTAGTCTCTGGCCCCCTAGACTGTACTCCGTCTGCAGTCTTCTTTGCCCTTCCCCAATCTTCATGACTTTGCACTTGGTGGGATTGAACTCCTGTAGCCAATTGCTGGACCAGGTCTGCAGCCTGTCCAGATCCCTTTGTAGTTCTGCCTGGTCTTCGATCGAGTGAATTCTTCTCATCAACTTCACGTCATCTGTGAACAGGGACACCTCAGAGTCTATTCCTTCCGTCATGTCGTTCACAAATACCAGAAACAGCACTGGTCCTAGGACTGACCCCTGTGGGAACCCGTTGGTCACAGGTGCCCACTCTGACACTTCGCCACGTACCATGACTCGCTGCTGTCTTCCTGACAAGTATTCCCTGATCCATTGTAGTGCCTTCCCTGTTATCCCTGCTTGGTCCTCCAGTTTTTGCATCAATCTCTTGTGTGGAACTGTGTCAAACGCCTTCTTGCAGTCCAAGAATATGCAATCCACCCACCCCTCTCTCTCCTGTCTTACTGCTGTCACCATGTCATAGAACTCCAGTAGGTTTGTGACACAGGATTTCCCGTCCCTGAAACCATGTTGGCTGCTGTTGATGAGATCATTCCTTTCTAGGTGTTCCACCACTCTTCTCCTGATAATCTCCATGATTTTGCATACTATACATGTCAGTGACACTGGTCTGTAGTTTAATGCTTCATGTCTGTCTCCTTTTTTAAAGATTGGGACTACATTTGCTGTCTTCCATGCCTCAGGCAATCTCCCTGTTTCGATAGATGTATTGAATATTGTTGTTAGGGGTACACATAGCGCCTCTGCTCCCTCTCTCAATACCCATGGGGAGATGTTATCTGGCCCCATTGCCTTTGAGGTATCTAGCTCACTCAGAAGCCTCTTCACTTCTTCCTCGGTTGTGTGCACTGTGTCCAGCACATGGTGGTGTGCCTCACCTCTCCGTCTTTCTGGAGCCCCTTCTTCCTCTGTGAACACTTTTTTGAATCTCTTGTTGAGTTCCTCACATATTTTCACGGTCTTTTCTTGTTGTCTCTCCCCCTTTCCTTCATTAGCCTGGAATACCTGGTCCTTGATGTTGCTTTCCTCCTGATGTGGCTGTACAACAGTTTCGGGTCAGATTTGGCTTTCACTGCTATGTCATTTTCATATTGTCTTGGGCCTCCCTTCTTATCTGTGCATATTCGTTTCTGGCTCTACGACTGCTCTCCTTATTCTCCTGGGTCCTTTGCCTTCTATATTTCTTCCATTCCCTAGCACACTTGGTTTTTGCCTCCTGCACCTTTGGGTAAACCATGGGCTCATCCTGGCTTTTTCATTATTTCCTGTTACCCTTGGGTACAAACCTCTCCTCAGCCTCCTTGCATTTTGTTGCTAATTTTCCCATCATCTCATTAACTGGCTTCCCTGCAGTTCTCTGTCCCACTGAACCCCGTTCAGGAAGTTCCTCATTCCTGTGTAGTCCCCTTTCTTGTAGTTTGGCTTCATTCGTCCTGGCCTTCCTGCTTCTCCCCCACTTGTAGCTCTACTGTGTATTCGAAGCTTAAAACCACTGGTCACTGGCCCCAAGGGGTCTTTCATATGTGATGTCCCCGATATCTGCACTACTCAAGGTGAATACTAAGTCCCGCCTTGCTGGTTCATTTCCCCTCCTCTCTCTCTTGTAGTGTCCCTTACGTGTTGATACATGAAGTTTCCCGTACCCCCTCCATCATCTTAGCCCTCCCTGTATCTTGGCCCCCATGCAGGTCCAAGTTCTCCTAATCGATTTCCTTGTGGTTAAAGTCACCCATGATCAGGAGCTTTGCCCTGCATGCATGAGCTCTTCTGGCCACTCTAGCCAGTGTGTCAACCATCGCTCTATTGCTCTCGTCATACTCTTGCCTTGGCCTCCTGCTGTTCTGTGGTGGGTTATACATCACTGCTATTACCACCTTGGGACCTCCAGAGTGAAGCGTTCCCGCTATGTAATCACTTTCTTCTCTGCTGTCTCCTCTCTCCAGCTCATCAAAATTCCAGCGATTTTTGATCAGCAATGCCACTCCTCCACCCCCCCTGTTCCCTTTGTCTTTCCTCAGGATTTGGTATCCCGTTGGAAAGATGGCATCTGTTATCATACCTGTAAGCTTGGTTTCTGTGAGAGCTATGATGTCCGGTGATGCCTCTTTGACTCTTTCATGCCACTCCTCCCACTTATTTGTTATTCCATCAGCGTTTGTGTACCATGCCTTCAGTTTCCTTTCCAACACTGTTGTTTGGGGGGCCTGTGAGGGTGGGAGACCTGGTAGCATACTGTGGGATTCTATAGCTCGGTGTTGGGTGGAGGCTGTGGGTATGGATTGTAGTGTGTGGTGGGATGGTGTGATAGGTTGTATGGTTCTGAGAATAGTTGTGTGTGTGCTTGCCCTTGCTGTTCTGTTCTGCTCTGACTGACCTCTGCTGGTTCCATCCTTGTCTCTTTTCCTAGCTCCTTTCGCTTTTTTGTCCTCTCCCTCAGCTGTTGTCGTTCTGATTGTGTTCTGTCTCTGTCTAGGAACGCCCTCTTGTACTCTTCCGAGTATTTCAATCGTGGTTTCTCCTGGAGGATCCTGTTCCGCACTGTTTCCGTCCTGAGAATCAGCTTGATTGGTCGGTTTCTCCCCTTCGAGTACCCCCCTATTCTCTGAAAATTTACAATCTCGTCCATCTCTTCACCTATTTCCGTGATGATTTTCTCAATCTCCTATCTTTCTTCCTGCTGCCTTTCAGTGTGTGTCCTTTCCTCTCTCTCCTGAAGCCCATGGATAAACACTGATTTTGCCCTTTCCTCCTCCTATTGCCTCACCCTCTGTGACTCTGGATCCTGCCTGTATGTGGTCAGTTTCTCCCTTGATTTTTCCAGTGGCTCTTGATAGCATGGTTGTGCCTCAGCATTCGACCTATCACCCTCTCCATCTGCAACCAGCTGTTCTTCCCTTTCACTCGTTGGCCCTCCTTGGCAGGCTGATATGACCTTAGCATAATTCATAATTCCTTCCTTCCTGTTCTCGCAGCTTCATATGCTGTGTCTTCTCTGGTCACTGCCCCTGTAACTCGCTTCAGCCTATTTATCTCAACTTCTAGGACCCTTATCTTGGCTACTGCAGTTTCGACTTGTGCCTCCCAATTCTTTGTCTCCTTTTCCAACCTCTTTTCCAATTTCACAGAGAGCTCTTTCTCCATTTTTTCAGAAAGCTCTCCTAATTTTCTCTCCCACTTTTGTACTCACCTATTTGTACTCACCTATTTGTGGTTGCAGGGGTCGATTCATAGCTCCTGGCCCTGCCTCTTCACTGATTGCTACTAGGTCCTCTCTCTCCCTGCTCTTGTGTGTGTGTGTGTGTGTGTGTGTGTGTGTGTGTGTGTGTATGGGTTTGTGTGTGTGTGTACTCACCTAATTGTACTCACCTAATTGTGGTTGCAGGGGTCGAGACTCAGCTCCTGGCCCCGCCTCTTCACTGATCGCTACTGGATCCTCTCTCTCTCTGCTTCCTGAGCTTTGTCATACCTCTTCTTAAAACTATGTATGGTTCCTGCCTCCACTACTTCACTTGCTAGGCTATTCCACTTGCTGACAACTCTATGACTGAAGAAATACTTCCTAACGTCCCTGTGACTCGTCTGAGTCTTCAGCTTCCAGTTGTGACCCCTTGTCCCAGTGTCCCCTCTCTAGAACATCCTATCTCTGTCCGCCTTGTCTATTCCCCGCAGTATCTTGTATGTCGTTATCATGTCTCCCCTGACCCTTCTGTCCTCCAGTGTCGTCAGTCCGATTTCCCTTAACCTTTCCTCGTACGACATTCCCTTGAGCTCTGGGACTAGCCTTGTTGCAAACCTTTGTACTTTCTCTAACTTCTTGACGTGCTTGACCAGGTGTGGGTTCCAGACTGGTGCTGCATACTCCAGTATGGGCCTAACATACACGTGTACAGTGTCTTGAACGATTCCTTATTAAGGTATCGGAACGCTATTCTCAGGTTTGCCAGGCGCCCGTATGCTGCAGCGGCTATTTGGTTGATGTGTGCCTCCGGTGATGTGCTCGGTGTTATGGTCACCCCAAGGTCTTTCTCTGAGTGAGGTCTGTAGTTTTTGTCCACTAGCCTATACTCTGTCTGCGGTCTTCTTTGCCCCTCCCCAATCTTCATGACTTTGCATTTGACTGGATTGAATTCGAAAAGGGCCAGTTGCTGGACCACATGTCCAGCCTGTCCAGGTCTCTTTGCAGTCCTGCCTCATCCTCGTTCGATTTAATTTTTTCTCATCAACTTCACGTTCATCTGCAAACAGGGACACTTCAGAGTTATTCCTTCCATCATGTCGTTCACATATATCAAAAATAGCACTGGTCCTAGAACTGACCCTGTGGGCCCCCCGCTCGTAACAGGCGCCCACTGTGATACCTCTTCACGTACCATGACTCGTTGCTGCCTCCCTGTCAGGTATTCCCTTATTCCATTGCAGTGCCCTCCCTTTTACGTGCGCCTGATCCTCCAGCTTCTGCCTAATCTCTTGTGGGGAACTGTGTCAAAGGCCCTTCCTGCAGTCTAGGAAAATGCAATCTACCCACCCCTCTCTCTCGTGTCTTATTCCTGTTACCTTGTCATAAAATCCAGGAGGTTTGTGATACAAGATTTGCCTTCCATGAACCCATGCTGGTTTTCATTTATAATCTTGTTCCTTTCTAGGTGTTCGACCAATTTCTCCTCCTGATAATCTTCTCCAGGGACTTTGCACACAATACATGTCAGAGACACAGGTCTGTAGTTTAGTGCCTCGTTTCTTTTTCCCTTTCTTAAATATGGGGACACATTAGCTGTTTTCCCATTTCTCAGGTAGTTGCCCAGTTTAAAAGGGATGTGTTGAAGATTGTGGTTAGAGGCACGCACAGCATCTCTGTCCTTCTCTAAGGACCCATGGGGAGATGTTGTCCGGTCCCATCGCCTTTGAAGTGTCAAGGTCACTTAAGATTTCCCTTCCCCTCCTCCTCAGTTGTTGTATGTCATCCAACACTTGTTGGTATATTCCCTCTTGATGTTCCCTTCTGTGCTGTCTTCCCACACCCCTTCCTGTCTTTTACTGGTAAAAACTTCCTTAAATCTCCTGTTCAGCTCCTCACATACTCCTGATCATTTTTGTGAGTTCTCCACCTTCTGTCCTTAATCTGATCACCTGGTCTTTGACTGTTGTCTTCCTCCTGATGTGGCTATACAACAGTTTCGGGTCAGTCTTGATTCTCGATGCTATGTCATTTTCATACTGTTGCTGGGCCTCCCTCCTTACCTGTGTGTAATCATTCCTGGCTCTGCGACTGATCCCCTATTTTCGTGTGTTCTCTGCCTTCTGTACTTTTTCCATTCTCTATTGCACTTTGTTTTTGCCTCCTTACACCGTCGGGTAAACCGGGGGCTCGTTCTGGTCTTCCGTTGTTACTGTTGCCCTTGGGAATAAACCTTTCCACTGCCTCCTTGCATTTGTTGTTACATTTCCATCATTTCATTTACTGGCTTTCCTGCAGTTCTCTGCCCCACTGGACCTCCCGCAGGAAGTTCTTCAACCCTATGTAGTCCCTCTTTTATAGTCAGGCTTTTCCCATTCAACTCCTGTTATTCTCTCCACTTGCAGCTCTACTATGTATCAAAGCACAGAACCACGTGGTCGCTAACCCCTAGGGGACTCTCTTTACTTGTGTCCTCAATATTGAGCTGCCCAGGGTAAACAAAAGGTCCAATCTTGCTGGTTCATCCTCCCCTCTCACTTGGTAGTGTCCTTAACATGTTGGTGCATGAGGTTTTCCAACCCACGTCCAAACATCCTGGCTCTCCATGTTTGGGGACCCCCATGTGGCTCCAGGTTTTTCCCAGTCAATCTCCCTGTGGTTGAAATCCCCCATAACCAGCAACTTTGTTCTGCTGGAGTGAGCTCTTCTTGCCACCTCAGCAAGTGTGTCCACCATTGCTCTGTTGCTCTCTTCATATTCCTCTCTTGGCCTCCTGCAGTTCTGTGGTGGATTATACATCACTGCAATGACCACTTTGTGTTTCCCAGACTGAAGTGTACCTGCTATGTAGTTCTTTCTCCATCTCATCTATTCCTTCCATTTTCTCGAATTTCCATTGTTTTTACGAGCAGAGCAACCCACCTCCCCCCCTGCCCCTTCTATCTTTCCTCATGATCTGGTATCCTGGTGGGAAGATTGCATCTGTTATTGTCTCCATGAGTTTTGTTTCTGTAACTGCTATGATGTCTGGGGACTTCTCATTGATTCTTTCTTGCCATTCCTCATGTTTATTCGTTAATCCATCTGCATTAGTGTAACCAAAACCTTCAAATTCTGTTCTAATACTGTAAAATGTGGTGCGGGGGTGGAAACAGAGGGATCGGTGTGTGATGGTTGGGTTTTGGGTTGTTCAGTTGCCTTGGGGGTGTCGTGGTGGAGTCCTTCTGCGGTGTTTTGGGGGGTGCGCTTGTCTTTCCATTTGATCCTGGGTTATTCTGCTCTCCTTTTTCATTTCCTCCCATTTCTCCTTTCGTTTTTGAACTCTCTCTTTCTTGTCTTCCTTTGTCCTGGGGTTCTGTCTCGATCGAGGTACACATCCGGAAAATCCCGCTTGCCTCTCAGCCGTGCTTTCTCCTGCAGGACATGGTTCGGGTTGATTCTGCCTTGAAAAAATTTCTTTGGAGGCCGATTCCTTTTCTTTGTGAACCACCCAATTCTCCGAAATTTGCCAGCTGGGTCATGTCCCCCTCGCCTATCACCTTTATGATATCTTCAATCACTTTTTTTTCCTCCCGCTTTCTTTCATATAAGTTTCCCCTTTAGCTTGTCTAGCCCATAGACAAACACGGATCTTTCCCTTTCCACCTCCCACTGTGACTCCATTGCATCCCTGATGTGTTTTAGTTCCTTCCCCTGGAGTGTTCCTTCCTTCAGTCCTTCCCCAGTTTTGGCCCCTATGCTTCTTGGTTTATCCTTCCTGCTCACCTGCTCCTGGCCCCCCCCAGGTATCTGGTAAGGTCCCTTTCACATGTCCTAGTTCCTTCATGTCTTCCAACCTCTCATTCTGTCCAAGTGTGCTCCCTGTTTTTGTTTTGGCCCTGTGGGTTTGACAGGACCTCTGCATTTCAGTTTATTTCCATGCTTCCTTCAGACCTGTTGTCTGTGTTTGATGTAGCCATTGCCGATCTACTTCTGTAATATCTTTGTCTCTGTGCTGTTTCAGATGTCTCAGCTCCTCTTCTAATCTCTCTATCTTGATTTCTGCTGCTGTGGCCCGTTGCTTCCACCTTCTGCATTCTGCTGCTAACCTTTTCTTCCATCTTCCTTTCCAGCTCATCTAGTCCCCCTTTCCCAGTCTTCCTCCCTTTTTTTGAGCTGTACCTCCCATTCCTCCCTCCCAGATTCGTCCCTTTGGGGCCCTTGTCCTCATCCCGGTTGGGGGAGGGAATAGTGGTTAGGAGAGGGGATGGATGGATGTGGGGGAGGGGGAGGATGGTTATTGGAGGGGTAGAGATAGTTGGGGGAGAGGGTTAGATGGTTTGGGGAGAGAGGGGATGGATGGTTATGGGGGAGGGGGGGGGAGGTTTTTTGGAGGGAGGGAGGTAGTTGGGGGGGTTAGACGGTTTGGGGAGGGGTTTGGTGGTTTGGGGGAGGGGTAGGTGGCTAAGGTGAGGTGGTTAGGGATGGGGGAGAGGTGGTTAGGGGAGGGGAGGGTACGTGTTTGTGTCAAGTGTTTGTGTCAAGGGGGCAGTAGGGGAAATTTCCGCGCGCGCTCACCGAAAAATCGAAACAATATGATTTTTGAGTTATATATACTGAAAAATAGCTCAACTCTTTGGCAACACAATGGTACCAGAATGAAAGTTCTACGACGTTTCTACAAGAAATTTTAGTCATTTATATCAGGTATGGTGACGGCGATGTTGGTACCGAGTCTGCTCACGGCCCATATATATTTCGGAGTTGTTTCCTTGTTTTTTATCGCCTTTTCTTGCATTATTCTTTCTAATATAATAACTGACTATTTGGCATCTAAAACTTAGGCGGGACTTATCCGCAGACTGAGCGACAGCTGGGAACCAGATGGGAACGGTCGGCAGTGTTCCCGGGGCTCGAGGTGCCCGCCCGGAATCGCCCATTATTACGCTTATATCAGCTTATATATCAACTCTACGGCTTATTTGTCTATCAGAATTGATCTAATATGATATAATAAACACTCTAAATAACATACAAACATGTTATATACTCTAGACTGAATAAAATAGGCCATAATATGGCCAGAGATTATCGGGAATATTTCGATATAAAAAGTGTTACTCCTCTCCATGTCGTCTCTGAGTAAGAGAAAACGGTGTTTTGAAGAGGCTAACTGCACTAGAACATCAGTTTACTAAGAAATACACCCAAACAAACGCGATTTTCGCGAATTTTTTTTTTTTTTTTGAGACGAGGGCCGGCCGGCATTCCCGGCCGATATCTCGGAAGTAACTTATTCACCTAATGTCCAAACTTCCCGCTTTATTACTGAATTAAATGGAATATAATACTCACAAAAGTTGTAGAATAATGATTTCTCCGTTTTTCGGTGAGCAAATTTTGGAAATATTCCAAATACTTTGGGAGTTATGTGGGAGTAAAGGGCAGATTTTTTTGCAATATTCCAGGAACTAACAAACTTTATTTTTTTGTGAAATAAAGATACGTTTATTTAGAGAAAAGGGCTCAACGAATATTAGTATAAGCATTGTTCTCTCGGCACCAAGTGTCCAAACAACCTTATGTAGTCCCATATAAGAGAAAGTTTGGCCACAAGGGCATTTTCAGTAAATCAGTCATTTCTCAGTTGTTGTTTGAGGTATATTTTTGATAAATATTTTCAAGAAAGAGTGAAACGACTTTGTCTTGTGTACCAAAACTGGAGAAAATCGGACAGTAAACAACAGAGTTACAGATTTTGCCCTACTGCCCCCTCAAGTGGTGGAGGGTGTGTGGGTGTGTGTGTGTGTGTGTGTGTGTGTGTGTATATATGTTACCATTTTGTCCTAGGCACATGTCGATTAGACACTAGGCCTGTTGTATAGTGTGTGTGTGTGTGTTAGTTACCATTTTGTCCTAGGCACATGTCGATCAGACACTAGGCCTGTTGTATATGTGGTGTGTGTGTGTGTGTGTGTGTGTGTTGTGTGTGTGTATGTTTTTTATTGTTGTGTGTGGGGTTTGTGTGTGTGTGTTAGTGGTGTGGTGTGTGTGTGTACTACCTAATTGTGGTTGCAGGGGTCGAACTCGCTCCGGGCCCCCGCCTTTTCCCCGACCGTACGTAGTTTTGTCGCAGATGTCGAGTCGTACCCCTGGCTTGCCTGTGTGTGTGTGTTGTGTGTGTAAATGTAAAATGGGGGTTTTTAAAAAAAAATAAATTTTTAAAAGGCTCATTCTTTTTAAAAAACCCAGCTCTATCAAAAGGTTACACCCCCCCGTGGGATGCCATCCATTCAGTTGACTAACAGCCCGGACGTAAATGAAAAGGGGGAGCGGGCAAGAAAATGCCCAACTTTCCAACTATGCCCGGGGACAAACAATGAACCCCCGTATGTGATGGCGCGTACAAATAGAGCATTTGTAAATGATTGATTTTAACCCCACTATTTACACTCCGAACCTAACTGGGTCACAGTTTTTATGTAGGTCAAATGTTAGGCAACTAGCAGACAATTAACCTTCGTCAAGAAAGGTGAAGTTCACGTGGGTACCGAATAAATTTTCTCTGAAAAAGGGAAAAAAAAATTTGGGAAAAAAGGTTTTTATTAAGAGTGGGTATGAAAGCTTAAAACCCTTATTATTATGTAAATATATATACATACATACATATATAAAGGACTATATAGTGCCTTGATAATGTGAGAGGTTACGAAAGAGCTTGGAACCTCACCATTTTTTTCACAGTGGTTGCTCCCCATACTGTGACATCACCTGTTTACTGTGATCTTTATATTTTATATATTATATATATATTATAATAATATAATAATATATATATATATATATATATATTATATATACATATATATACATACATATAATATATATATATATTATATATTATATTATATATATATATATATAAAATATATATTATATTTATATATTTTATATATATTACATATATATATACACACATATATATACATATATTATATATATAGGGAGGTACCACCTCGAGAACTGTCCTAGGGACCCTCATCTCAGAGAAAAGAATATAATATATATATACATATATATACACACATATATATATATATATTA
>NC_069442.1:7083792-7088792 GCF_026875155.1 Cherax quadricarinatus | reverse complement strand
GCTGTTCTCAGGTTTGCCAGGCGCCCATATGCTGCAGCAGTTATCTGGCTGATGTGTGCTTCCGGAGACATGCTCGGTGTTATACTCACCCCAAGATCTTTCTCCTTGAGTGAGGTTTGCAGTCTTTGGCCACCTAGCCTATACTCGGTCTGTGGTCTTCTGTGCCCTTCCCCTATCTTCATGACTTTGCATTTGGCAGGATTAAATTCGAGAAGCCATTTGCTGGACCACTTAGCAACAGGAGACAAATTGTCAAAATCAGCAAAACGGAATCAGAACCCCTGCTGATAGCATGTGGAGTTCCCCAAGGTAGTATTCTGGGTCCCTTATTATTCCTATGCTATGTTAACGACATGCCTATCAGTGTCAAGTGCAAACTCCTACTGTTTGCAGATGACAGTGCTCTGTTAGTGTCAGGTAAAGACCCACAAGATATAACTAATGTATTAACACTGGAACTGGAGTCCTACAGCAAATGGTTAGTAGACAACAAACTATCATTACACCTCGGGAAAACTGAAGCCATTCTCTTTGGCACGAAACATAAACTGAGAAGAGTAATTAATTTTAATGTCCAGTGTAACGGGGAGCCCATCACTTCAGTTTCCTCAGTAAAATATCTGGAAATCCCCTTTGACCCATGCATGTCAGGAGAATTGATAGGGAGCAGTGTAGTAAAGAAAGCGAACGCCAGACTGAAATTCCTCTATAGACAAACAGTGTCTACCTACTGAGACTCGCAGGACCCTATGTCTAGCCCTTATACAGTGTCACATGGATTACGCTTGCTCTTCATGTTACTCTGCCTTGACAAAAAAAAAAAAAAACTAAAAGACGGACTGCAAATCACCCAGAACAAAATGGTAAGATTCATCCTGGACCTGGGTCCAAGAGAGCATGTAGGCCAGGATGAATTACAGCAGGTGGATATCCTGAATGTTGAAGAGAGAGTAAAACAACTGAAGCTAAATCATGTTTATAAAATTGCTCAAACAGTGTCCAGAATATCTTGCTGCCGATTTTGTCAAGGTTGGGAACCAAAGCAATCACAGTACTAGGGGGAGAGAGCACAACTTTGTAGTACCCACAGTCAGTGGCCAGGCTTCGAACATCTTTTATTGTACAGCAGTAAAGGAATGGAACAAACTGCCCGCACATGTCAAAGCCAGTCATAGCATGAACCAGTTCAAGAAGAGTGCCAAAAGGTGTCTGATGAATGTAGCTACAGAAAGGGAGGGGAATGATTTTAATTTTTTTTAGTTAATACGCGTGTAATTTTACCTAATTCCTAGTAATGACCCTCGTGTAGTAGATAGTTTTTTTTAGTATGATAATAAGATGTTATCTCCATTATAGAATAATAATAAGATATTATAACCTTTATATTATAATAATAAGGTAAAAGGACCCCAATGGAAATAAGTTACTCTGACTTTTTTGGGTTATCCTAGGTTCTCTACACATATGCTACACATATGATAATCTGTGTAACTGTGCTTGTGTATACCTGAATAAACTTACCACTCTAGTCTAGTACACTACACTTTAACTTAAAGACATCACAAATGGAAACGGTTGAAGTCCCCTGATTTGTGCTCCCTGGAATGCAGGCGAGAAAGATACATGATAATATACACTTGGAAAATCCTCCTCCTCCTCTACTCTCAAAGGTGATCAAATGGGGCCCTTTGCCACCTGCTGTACCCAAGGTTCACTGCCAGGTGCTGGCATCTCCCTTTAGCTCCCATGAACTGCAGTGGGCACTTTCTCAACTTTCTTCCCGCTCTTCTCCAGGGGAGCATAATTTACCTTACTCATTCATACTACAAGTATTTCCCTCATGTTATGCTGGAGGTTTTCAACGCCAGCTGATCTACGGGTGTCTTCCCTGATGTGTGGAAGCGCTCTCTCCTGGTTCCGATTCTAAAGCTGGGTAATTATGATACCCAACCGAGCTCTTACCTGCCCATTTCTTTACTGCCCTGCTTGGGTAAGGTGCTGGAACGACTGGTGGCTACCCATCTCTCGTGGTGGACTGAGGAACATGGCCTCCTGCCTGATAACCAGAGTGGCTTCCGAGAAGGTCGATCCACCCTCGACCCTTTGCTTCAATTTACACAGCTCGTGCACATTTCATTTGAGTGCCGGGAGTTCCTTTTGGCTGCATTTTTGGATCTATGCAGAGCATTTGCTTCTGCGTCACACACGGAGATTGCTTTTAAGCTTGCCCACATGGGGCTGACAGGAGCTCCCCTCTGCTGGATGTACAACTTTTTGCAAGGGAGGACCTTTCGTGTTGCAGTGGGTGGCACTTTGTCCTCACCCCGTCCTGTATACCGGGGAGTGACCCATGAATCTGTTCTTAGCCCACTCCTTTTCTCTGTCTTACTGTCGGATCTCCCTTCCATCCAGGAAGTGTGTACCCTGGTATATGCAGATGATGTGGCCCTTATGTGCAGTGCCCCGACTTTGCTGACAGCGCAGAAAACACTTCAGCATGCCCTACAACGCATGACATCATGGGCCACCACCTGGGGTTTGGAGGTTAGTGATACTAAGTCCAAGCTCTTATGCTTTACTAGACGCCGACTCCCCACTCTTCCATCAGTCTCATTGAATCAGACGCCAATCCCTTTGGTCTCCTCTCATCGTTGGTTGGGAGTCACCTTAGATGCCCCATTCTTGACATGGAAGAAACACATAGCGGCCCTCCACCTCTCGTGTGCACGTCGCACTGCACTTATGCGCCAGATCTCTGGCACCAAGTAGGGGGTGGATCGAGACCTTCTCTTTAGGTTCTATACAGCTATGGTTTGCAGCAAGCTCACTTATGCGAGTGAAATGTATGGCTCAGACTCTTCATCCTCTCTTCATCGCTTAGACATTCTCCAAAATTCAGCCATCCGTAGTATGCTGGGGGCATTCCCCTCCACCCCCATTGCAGCCTTGGAGGCAGAGTCGGGGATAGTCCCTCTCTCGTCAGTGAGAACAGCAAGAAACTGCTTACGACTCCATCATATGGCCTCTCTGCCTTGTACTCACCCCTGCCGCCTCTCTCCACAGATGTGGGAGACAGCCTCTGCCCCCCCCCCCACGTTTGGCTCAGCCTTCCTTTATGGCCAGGGCCCAGCATTTCCTGACCTGCCTTACACTTCCTGCACTTGTGTATGTATAATGTTCGCCAAGACCGTAGTCTTGGCACGGGTCTCAATCTTGCAATGACCCGTCTCTGGCTCCTGCACTTGTGATGACTCCCTTCCCTCTTCACTCTCCGATCCTTTCCCTGGCTGGACCTGATGGGGTACATTCACCTGGATTGGCATTACAGGAACAGGGAACCCCCTCAGTTAGTTGCATTTCTCTTTCAAGAGTTTCGCTCTGTTACGTATGGCTCTTCATTCTACACGGATGGCTCGACATGGACCTCCTCCCCTTTCACATCCTCTGTGGCCTTCTTCGCTAATCTCTCCCTGTGTCAAATCTGGTGGTTAGACCCTGCTCATTCTGTTCTGGCAGGGGAGCTCTTTGCCATTCACCAGGCTCTGGCTTTTGTCCTAGATCACATTCCCCCACAGCCATTGGTTCTCTTCTCTGATTCCCAATCCTCCCTGGCACTTTTGTGATCTGCCCATCCACGGTCACTACGCGTCCTCGTTTGTCAGACGCAATCTCTCCTTCTGTGCTTCTTGTGGAGCCTGGGTTGGAACATCTCCCTTCAGTGGGTACCCGCCCATGTTGGAATCCAGGGCAACGAAGTGGCGGATCGAGCGGCCTCCCTCGCGCACACACTTCCTACTATTAACCCTCTTGCCCTGGGCCACAGTGACTTCACAAGGGCTGTTTGGAAAGGAATCCGCCATCAGTGGCAGGAGGGCCTGGCACACTCTCTCTCTTCTTTGGCGTTGGGATCTGTCCGAACTTTTAATGGCCCTTGCCCTTGGGCTCGCCGTTCCAACCCCTCGGTGGATGTTGCACTGACTCACCTTCGAGTCAGGCACTTGCGACTGGTGGCTCATCTGTACTGCCTTCGGATGACAGACTCTCCATACTGCCCATGGTGTCCCTCACAGCCTGAGATGGTGCAACACTTCTTTTTGCGGTGCCCACGTTACCACTCAGCATGGACTACTCTCCATGCGGCCTTGCGCACGCTTGGGGTGCACACTTTCACTCTACCTCTCCTTCTCAACGGGGAGGGGTTCCGCCCTCTGGACCGTCGGGAGATATTGGCGTGTACCTGCTCCTTCTTGCTGGCTTCAGGGCGTATCAGGGACATATAATACGCAGTTACTAGTCAAAACATTCTTCCACTTTGGTCGAGGTCCCCTCTCCTAGCACTGGACGGCCAGGCTCGATACGTCGTATGCTGTCATTGGCCCTGAAACCCAACAGAAAAAGAAGAAAATCCTAGAGGGACTAGTCCCAAATTTGCACACGAGAATCACTCCCTATGAAAGTAAAAGACTGGGCAGGAGATGCAACATTTCCCCAATGAAGAGCAGGGGTGCCACGAGCACGCTAAGATTAGATTTAGATTTTGCCACCGAAGTGGCTAGTTTATTGTGCACCCCATATCCATCCTGTGGACGGTAGCGCGAGAGCATGTGGATACACAAAAGGCCTAGGAACTAGGCCCCAAAGGGTTAACAGGAATACATATGGATTTATATCTACATATCTATAGTTCACTTATCTGTTACAAGCAAATTTAGGAAATTTGCTTAGTATATCTGGTATCTTATTTTCATTAATAAGATATCTTGACATGTCACATAGGTTATTATACTGTCTGTCTCTGTATTCCTCAATAAGTGGACAATTAAGCACATAGTGTTCAAGAGAGTGACCATATGCCTGATCACATAATTTACATTTAGTTTGATCATCATCTGTGTGTCTCCCAAACTGCCAGAAGTACTTGTAACCAAGCCTAAGCCTGGCCACTACAACATCAGTCATCTGTTCACATTGCAAGTTGCTCCATAAACAAAACTTATCTA
>NC_069442.1:7047475-7083292 GCF_026875155.1 Cherax quadricarinatus | reverse complement strand
AATGAAGGATCTCGCAAAACGTTACTTGTCAGTACTAACCAATCTAATAAGGAGGTCCAAAAAACTATTATGGAAACATATTTCATGACATAAAAGGTGATATGAAAAAGACTTGGAAAAGCTTATCTGAAATTCTAGGATCAAAAAAGCTGTCACAAAACAGAATGATTACCTTAACTAAACCAGACGAACCTTTCCTTCAGCCAGCAGATACTGACAACAAGTTTAATGTCTTTTTCTCTACTGTAGGAACAAAACTAGCAAGTAAAATCCCAAGCACAAACATTCAACCAAAAGACTACCTCACTGGCAACTACCCAAATACTCTCTTTTTAGCCCCAACAAACCCTACTGAAATCTCGCTTATCATCAGAGCACTAAAGAACAAGACAGGAGACCTAAATAACTTACCACCACTCATGTGTTGTTACCAATTAGTGCAACTCTTTTTAACAAATCCATTGAATCTTCAACCTTCCCATCCATACTCAAGACAGAAAGAGTCACCCTGATACTCAAAGGAGGTGATCCAACTGAATTGGACAGATATAGGCCTATATCAAACCTGCCCCTACTATCTAAAATCTTTGAAAAAGTAATTCACAAACAAGTCTACTCCTACTTTGTGTCCCACAACATACTCAACCCTTGTCAGTTTGAGTTCAGACTGAAAATACTAATGATGCTATTATACATATGATTGAACTAATATATTCTGCCTTGAGAACAGTGAATTTTTCCTGGGACATTTCATAGACTTATGAAAAGCTTTTGATACAGTTGACCATGACCTTTTGCACCAAAAACTCAAACATTATGGGGTCAGAGGACACCCTCTTATCTTAACAATAGAACCCACTATACAGTGGAACCTCTACTTGCGAGTTTAATCCATTCCATGACCTTGCTCGCAACTGGATTTGCTTGTTTGCATAGTCAATTTCCCTCATTTAAATTAACTGAAATGCAATTAATCCGTTCCAGTGGAATTCTGTACTTCAATAATTTCGCTAATATCAACTCTACGGCTTATTTATCTATCTCACTTCATCTAATATGACATTAATAAACTATAAATAACATAAATTAATAAAATATGTCATTCATGTGGTGGTATGGGCGGTGGACAAGAGTTTGTCTGGAGACCAGGCAAAATACTTCGTGAATAATTTTGCTAATATCATCTATAAGGCTTATTTATCCATCACAATTCATCTCAATATGACATAAACAATATAAATAACATAGAAACATGATGTATACTCTAGAATGAATAAAATATGTCATGTAACAGGTGGAGGCGGCCACATCCGCTCCCTCTTGTGGTAAACACTGCCATCTAGCGACGGCCTTTTGAAGCCATCTATTATAATTATTATATGTTGTACATTATTATATATGTATTATTATTAAACATATTATATTGTTGTATTATATTATTATAAGTATTCTTCTTTCAAAACAGCGTATCCCGGGTGGGTGGCCAAAAGGAAAAACAAGTTTCTCCTTTAATTAGATGATTACAGGAGAAGGGTTATACCTTGCTCTGGCAATTAATTTTACAACAGCATCTATAAGGAAAATTCTGTATCCCACATTCCCATGGAGATAAGAGAATAAACAAAAAAGAGCAGTAGAAAATAGAAGTAAACCTAGAGGGGTGATATAAAATATGCTTGAAACAGTATGTGTAGGGCTAAGGTGCAGCAGTAGCCGTCGAAACCTTGCTTTATGGGAAAAACCCCAGCGATGCCTACCATCGTTAAAAATTACAGTTTACGTATTACATATTGGCATGACGGTAGTTAACTTTGTGGATTGCTGTTACCTATATATAATTATACGTATTATATACATATTATTATTATTATTATTATTAATATTGTAATTTTTATTCACACAAAAAATATAAGATTTACTGTTATTCCTTATTGCAATTATTGTATAAATGTCAACCCATTGACGACTGCATATTGGAGTGGACAGTGACGTCATTTGTTTACTCTGGAACAGCCAAGCAATGGACCATTTCTCCTAGGTTGAGCTCAATTTCAAGGCACTTTTTGTCATGAAAGCAATCAAAATCATATCTATTTCTGTAATATATCTTCCATTCTATCCAATGAGACCAAAAAAACGAGAATAAACCATAAAAACCATTCGAAATTACCGCTAAGGGGTGGCTAATTGCTGAGAAGTGAACTCCATTATTTATGCTTAGATTTCTTTCATTTTTGGTGTATGCTAAGAAGCATCTTTCCATCATACATTGCCCAAGTTTCAATAAGATAGTCCAACAAACAAATAAGATACAATTCCCGAGATCAGGAGCAAGAGCCCCTCACCAGTGTCAAGGAACATGCCTTGAGGTCTGCTCACTTATGGAAATTTTGCTCGCATATGGAAGGAAAAAATCGACCCATCGACTGCTCGTATTTGGAAAAACTCGCACGTGGACACGCTCACAAGTAGAGGTTCCACTGTATATACACAAATGGAGCCAACTCCATTACACAACCTTTTCTTGTTGGAGTCCCACAAGGGAGCGTTCTTGGCCCACTTCTCTTTCTCATTTACATCAATGACCTACCAAATTCATCTAATCACCTTAAACCCATTTTATATGCAGATGACACATGTCTTTTCTCACCCAAATACAACCATACTAACAGACACAGTAAATGCTGAACTGCTAAAAATATCTACTTGGATGATTACCAACAAACTTACTCTCAATATAGACAAAACCTACTTCATGCTTTTTGGAAACAGAGCTTCAAATGTACAGCTAAACATATTGATAAATGGTTCACCTATTTCGATACAGACAGAGGGCAAATTTCTAGGTCTCCACCTTGACTGCAATCTCAAATTTCAGACACACACACACCAAATTTCCAAGAAAGTCCCCAAAACAGTAGACATCCTTTCAAAGATATGGTACTATGTACCCCAGTCAGCTCTTCTAGCTTTGTACCACTCTCATTTGCCCTTACCTCACCTATGGTATTTGTGCCTGGGGCTTAACCACAGCAAATCACCTTAATCTTTTAATAACCCAGCAAAGAGCTGCAGTGCAATTGATTACTAACTCTTGCATTAGACAACACACTCCACCTCTTCAAGAGTCTTAACTTGGTAAATATACAAAACATCCACACTTATTATTGTGCCTACTATATACACAGAACACTATACTCTAATGTAAAGCCTCCTCTCAAACTCCTCCTTGATAACTATAACAGAATACACAACCATAATCTGAGGCACAGACCACTCTTCGATATCCCTCGTGTTCATCTCTCCCTATGCAAAAATGCTATGCACGTAAAAGGTCCAAAGATCTGGAATCCATTGCCAGAACACGCTAAAGGACTCCTGTCAGCAAATCAGTTTAAGGCCCTAATAAGAAATCGCCTCATCACCTAAAATTAACCAGACAAACCGTACCTAATCACTACCAATTTCTCAAAAGCTACTCGCATTGTGCTGATGAATGCTCAACCACTTACTACTTTGAAATTACGATGTCTGTTTTTTCATTGTTTTAAATAGTAGTAGATTGTAATACAGTACATCATAATGTAAATTGTTCCATTGTAATACCAAATTTCATTGTTTTAAATAGTACTAAACTGTAATACATCGTAATGTAAATTGTTTTAAATTGTTACATTATAATACTGTAATCTTATTAACTAATTCAATAGTGTAATAAATCTCTTCTAA
This sequence comes from Cherax quadricarinatus, assembly GCF_026875155.1. Lineage (NCBI taxonomy): Eukaryota > Metazoa > Arthropoda > Malacostraca > Decapoda > Parastacidae > Cherax > Cherax quadricarinatus. The sequence goes on along the minus strand of NC_069442.1, from coordinate 7,079,563 downwards.
ACTTATCAAAACCATGTAGCATTACCTGATAGAATATTCAGTTCTCCTGTACTCACTGTAACTCCTCTAATGACCATATGAACTATATACGTATTATTGCCTTACTAATCTTAAGTTAATCTTTAAGTTTGCCCGAAATGCTCTGCATACAAAGGGGCTTTTGGCATGTACACCCAACTATTATATTCCTCTGTACAACTACGTAATTTGTCAAAATAAACATCTTAATCTTAATACACTGGGATGCATACAATACATGTAGTGTGACCTCAATTTCTGATAACACCGCTTCTATTACACCTTAATTTCATTTGAAGATTTGGCCAATTTCTAATTCCTTGAGAGTGAGTCAACACTTCTTCTCAGGATGGCCACCCAGGCAGTACTCCAGATTCAGTTTTCTATTTTATGACCTCTCCCCTGGGGTCAAATAAAGAGCCAAGACAACCAACAGTCAGCCTTCCACACCCATCTCGCCAACACTGCCCCTTGCCATCTACACAATCCTTCTCCTCCACTCAGTTGGAAGCACTCCCTCACAAGTGGTTTGTGGCTACCATTAATACTTCATATTTACATTATATAAACACTTTACATACACATTACTAATTATAGGAAAGTTATAGCAAATTTTCCACACATTTTTTTTTTTTTTTTTTTTTTTTTTTTTTTTTTTTTTATTATCACACTTCCTCAGCCCTCTGGACAACAGTTTTGGTAATCCCGCACCTCCTCCTAACTTTCAAACTATGATTTCTCTGCATTATATTCACACCACACATTGCCCTCAGACATGACATCTCCACTGCCTCCAGCCTTCTCCTCGCTGCAACATTCATCACCCATGCTTCACACCCATATAAGAGCGTTGGTAAAACTATACTCTCATACATTCCCCTCTTTGCCTCCAAGGACAAAGTTCTTTGTCTCCACAGACTCCTAAGTGCACCACTCACCCTTTTCCCCTCATCAGTTCTATGATTCACCTCATCTTTCATAAACCCATCCGCTGACACGTCCACTCCCAAATATCTGAATACATTCACCTCCTCCATACTCTCTCCCTCCAATCTGATATCCAATCTTTCATCACCTAATCTTTTTGTTATCCTCATAACCTTAATCTTTCCTGTATTCACTTTTAATTTTCTTCTTTTGCACACCCTACCAAATTCATCCACCAATCTCTGCAACTTCTCTTCAGAATCTCCCAAGAGCACAGTGTCATCAGCAAAGAGCAACTGTGACAACTCCCACTTTGTGCGATTCTTTATCTTTTAACTCCACGCCTCTTGCCAAGACCTTCGCATTTACTTCTCTTACAACCCCATCTATAAATATATTAAACAACCATGGTGACATCACACATCCTTGTCTAAGGCCTACTTTTACTGGGAAATAATTTCCCTCTTTCCTACATACTCTAACTTGAGCCTCACTATCCTCGTAAAAACTCTTCACTGCTTTCAGTAACCTACGTCCTACACCATACACCTGCAACATCTGCCACATTGTTCCCCTATCCACCATGTCATACGCCTTTTCCAAATCCATAAATGCCACAAAGACCTCTTTAGCCTTATCTAAATACTGTTCACTTATATGTTTCACTGTAAACACCTGGTCCACACACCCCCTACCTTTCCTAAAGCCTCCTTGTTCATCTGCTATCCTATTCTCCGTCTTACTCTTAATTCTTTCAATAATAACTCTACCATACACTTTACCAGGTATGCTCAACAGACTTATCCCCCTATAATTTTTGCACTCTCTTTTGTCCCCTTTGCCTTTATACAAAGGAACTATGCATGCTCTCTGCCAATCCCTAGGTACTTTACCCTCTTCCATACATTTATTAAATAATTGCACCAACCACTCCAAAACTATATCCCCACCTGCTTTTAACATTTCTATCTTTATCCCATCAATCCCGGCTGCCTTACCCCCTTTCATTTTACCTACTGCCTCACGAACTTCCCCCACACTCACAACTGGCTCTTCCTCACTCCTACAAGATGTTATTCCTCCTTGCCCTATACACGAAATCACAGCTTCCCTATCTTCATCAACATTTAACAATTCCTCAAAATATTCTCTCCATCTTCCCAATACCTCTAACTCTCCATTTAATAACTCTCCTCTCCTATTTTTAACTGACAAATCCATTTGTTCTCTAGGCTTCCTTAACTTGTTAATCTCACTCCAAAACTTTTTCTTATTTTCAACAAAATTTGTTGATAACATCTCACCCACTCTCTCATTTGCTCTCTTTTTACATTTTCCACACATGTATTGAGCAAATACTCTAACCACTCCAAAACTATATCTCCACCTGCTTTTAACATTTCTGTCTTAATCCTGTCTGTCCCATCTGCTCTAATTTCTTTCATTCTAACCATTTTCAGTTTCATCTACATTAACAAATGCTGATCGTCGTACTGATGTGTGCTCTGTAGATTGCTCATGTAAATATCATGGCACTCCAAAAGAAAATGGGCCAATTTTTACCATTCCTGCCCCCTTCGGTACAGTGCCACCCCATAAGCCCATCATTTTTTGACTGATGGCCCTGAAAGTCAGGAGAAAGACAAAATTAACCCTTTGACTGCTTCTGACGTATATATACATCTTACGAGCCAGTGTTTTTGGCATACAGTGGACCCCCGCATACCGTTGGCCTTACATAACGTTAAATCCGCATAGCGCTACATTTTATCGCCAAGATTTTGCCTCGCATACCGCTAAAAAACCCGCTCAATGCTGTTCGTCTGAGACGTGTCTATGTGCGGCCTGAGCCACGCTCACATGTTCCGCCGGTGGCATTGTTTACCAGCCAGCCTCCGCGGTAACATCCAAGCATACAATCGGAACATTTCGTATTATTACAGTGTTTTTGGTGATTTTATCTGCAAAATAAGTGACCATGGGCCCCAAGAAAGCTTCTAGTGCCAACCCTACAGCAATAAGGGTGAGAATTACTATAGAGATGAAGAAAAAGATCATTGATAAGTATGAAAGTGGAGTGCGTGTCTCCAAGCTGGCCAGGTTGTATAATAAACCCCAATCAACCATCGCTACTATTGGTGGTACAGCTGCTGCTGCTGCTGTACCACCGTCAGCTGCTGCTGCTGCTGTACCACTGTCAGCTGCTGCTGCTGCTGTAGTACAGTCTGCTGCTGCTGTAGCATCGTCTGCTGCTGCAGTAGCATTGTTTGCTGCTGCTGTAGCACTGTCAGCTGCTGCTGCTGTTGTACCACCGTCAGCTGCTGCTGCTTCTGCTGTAGTACCGTCTGCTGCTGCTGTAGTACCGTCTGCTGCTGCTGTAGCATCGTCTGCTGCTGCTGTAGCACTGTCAGCTGCTGCTGCTGCTGCTGCTGCTGCTGCTGTAGCACCGTTGTTGGTGTGGCTTATTGAGAATACCAAGAAACAATTAACCCCAGAGGATTTGCCACCCAGGATAACCCAAAAAAGTCAGTTTCATCGAAGACTGTCTAACTTATTTCCATTGGGGTCCTTAATCTTGTCTCCCAGGATGCAACCCACACCAGTCGACTAACACCCAGGTGAACAGGGAAAAATGCCTGGAACTAGTGCTCATATTGGTGAATTTAAAGCCAGCAAAGGTTGGTTTGAGAGATTTAAGAATCGTAGTGGCATACAGTGTGATAAGGCCTGTTCTGGAAGAAAATGCCAAACAGGACCTACAGTACTCAGGAGGAAAAGGCACTCCCAGGACACAGTGTCTCATCAGTCATTGCTGCATCTTCAATAAAGGTAAGTATCATTTATTCTTCATTTAGTAGAGTAGTACATGCACAATATATATTGTGCATGTACTACTCTACTATTGTGCATGTATCCTTCTCTTTGTGTGTAGGAAAATGTATATTTCATGTGCACGGATTAATTTGATTTCCATTATTTCTTATGGGGAAAATTCATTCGCATAACGATAATTTCGCATAACAATGAGCTCTCTTGCACGGATTAATATCACTATGCGGGGGTCCTCTGTATTTACACTCCAAAATTCTAGCGGCTTCAAATCAAGCAGGAGAAAGCTGGTAGGCCCACATATGAGAGAATGGGTCTGTGTGGTCAGTGTGCACAGTATAAAAAAAAATCCTGCAGCATGCAGTGCATAATGAGAAAAAATAACTCTTACCGTGTTTTTGGATTAAAACCCCAACTTGGTGTATTTTCGTATAGCATTTATGGTTGTATTCTTGACTCAAGAAATCGTAATGACACGATTGCAAATAAACCATACCCCCGGCCGGGATTGAACCCGCGGTCATAGTCTCAATGACCGCGGGTTCAATCCCGGCCGGGGGTATGGTTGTATTCTTGTTTTCTTGGTCTCATTTGATAGAATAGAAGACATAGAAACAAAGATGATTTTGATTGGTTTCACGATGAAAAGGACCTTGAAATTGAGCTCAAAGTTGCAGCAATGTTCAATTTTTGTCGATGTTCAAGAATAAACAAATGACATCATTGTCCAATGTGTCCAAATAGCTATTCTAATATGCAGTCACGAATGGGTTGACATTACGTATACAATTATTACAATAATGCAGTAGTCTGCATAGCAGTAAATCTTCTATTTTTTGTGTGAATAAAAATTTAAAATAGAAAGCTAGAGTAATGTAAGAGGGGCCTGGAGATGTGACTGATGAACAGAAAAAATGTTATTTTAGTGCTAGGAATCTCTGCATTGTTCATTCTGGATTCTGTTTTGAAATTGGCATCTCTTTTAATTTGCATGAAATTGGCCAGATTGCCAATTTCTGACCACTTTATTAGGTAGTTGAAATTGGTAAATGGGTGATTTCTTGTACTCAGTCGATAGAACAAATGGAGTTCTAAAGAAATAGCTATGAGTATGGTCAACTGGAACAGTGGAATTGGCCAAAAATAGGGCTCAAAGTGGGCAAAATTGCTGATGCGTAAATATCGCTGGGATCGTTAACTTCGCGAGAGTGTAATTCCAGAAGTTTTTAATCAAATTTCGTACTTTTGGTGTTATTACTACCAGGAAAAGATTCTCTGTCATTTCATAAGAAAAAGTAATTTTTTTTTTTTAATTTTTCGACACTGAGAGCAAGTTTGTGAGCAGGGGTCTCGACAGTCAAAGGGTTAATATGCACATTGAAGCTTTCTGGAAAGCCCCAAAAATCTGACAGTGTTTGAGGAGGGCAATCATAGATACTTTTTATTCAAGTTACCTACTTATTTTTCTCAGGATTTCCTAGGTGTATGTTGCAGTGCTCTTGTGTTATCTTGAATATAAAATTTTAATCCTCTTCTGGAGAACTTTGAAATTGGAATTTTAAAGAAAAAATAGTCCTTATAAAATATAGTACAGGACAGTACTTTTCATAAGATAGGTACATTTCAGAATGCATCTAAAACACATCTTGTATAGACCGTTGATCCAGTATTTACCATATAGCTAAGGAGCTAAAAAAATAAAAAAAAGCATACAGATGCTGGGGAACATATCCTTATATGCAGATGCAGAACAAGCCACATGGGATGTTAAGATCACCTGTTTGTGATTGTATTGCAATATCACTATACATGTATACACCTACCATCCGACTTACGACCGAGTTCGGTTCCGAGAAACCGGTCGTAAGTCGAAATGGTTGTAAGTCGAACTTTACTACTGAATATCAACAAAACATTTTTGTAATGACTTTATTTTATTGTTTTATTTTGGTATTTCATGTTTTACTTTACTTTTTATGTTGTTAGTACTGTATTTTATACTGTAAGGTTTAGGATAAACACTGTGTACAACACAAATAGTTATTTATTTCACAGAAATTTGGCATAAAAAACACGGTCGTAAGCCGAGTGGTCGTAAGTCGGATGGTAGGTGTATATGTATGAAAGTTCTTTTCCCATATTTTCGTCATTTATTGTAAACAATTGATTAGTGGTTATGTAAGCATAATTGATGTATGTAATGTCCATGAGTTAACCCTTTGACTGTTTTGGTCATATACATGTATGTACATCTTACGCGTCACTGTTTCGGATGTATTAATACGCGTATATTCTAGCGGCTTCAAATCAAGCAGGAGAAAGCTGGTAGGGCCTCATGTGAGAGAATGGGTCTGTGTGGTCAGTGTGCACCACATAAAAAAAAAATCCTGCAGCACGTAGTGCATAATGAGAAAAAAAAAAACCTGACCGCTTTTTTTTGGATTAAAACGCCGAGTTTGAGGTGTATTTTTGTATAGTATTTATCGTTATACAGTGGACCCCCAGTTTGCGATATTAATCCGTTCCTGAGAGCTCATCGTAAACCAAAATTATCGAAAAGCGAATCAATTTTCCCCATAAGAAATAATGGAAATCAAGTTAATCCGTGCAAGACGCCCAAAAGTATGAAAAAACAAATTTTACCACATGAAATATTAAGTTTGATGCACACAAACTGAAGAAGACATGCACAGTTTGTAGTACTCTACTGACAATAGAATACATGACACTTACCTTTAATGAAGATCTGGTGATGATTGATGTGATGGGAGGAGGGGAGTGTCGAACTTATAGTTTAGAAGGGGAATCCCCTTCCAATAGGCTTGAGGTAGCAAGTCCTTTTCTGGGGTTACTTCCCTTCTTCTTTTAATGCCACTAGGACCAGCTGGAGAGTCACTGGCAGCCTCACCATGCCTAATTACACTATGTATGCCACTACGATTCTTAAATCTTTCAAACCAACCTTTGCTGGCCTTAAATTCACTCACATCACCACTAGTTGCAGGCAATCTTTACCAAATCGTCATGCAACTGCCTAGCCTTTTCACAAATGATCGCTTGAGAGATGCTATCTCCTGCTATCTGTTTTTCATTTATCCACACCAATAAGTGTCTCTCAACATCTTCTAACACTTGCGGTCGCTGTTTTGTAATCACAGTTGCACCTTTTGCAACAACAGCTTCCTTGATTGCCATTTTCCTGGTCACTATAGTAGAGATGGTTGATTGGGGTTTTGTATACAACCTGGCCAGCTCCGACACATGCACTCCACTTTCGTACTTTGCAATTATCTCTTTCTTCATTTCAATAGTCATTAGCACCCTTTTTCTTGAAGGGTTGGCACTAGAAGCTTTCTTAGGGCCCATGGTGACTTATTTTGCAGAAACAAGCACCAAAAACAGTGATAATATGGATAATATGGAATGTACCGAATGTATCCTTAGATGCGAGCACACTGGTTGGCTTGTAAACACTGGCACACACGTGGACACGTCTCGGACGAATCGTATACCGAGTTTTTTAATGGGAACCGAGACAAAATTTTTGCTTTAAAATGCATCGAATACCGGATTTATCGGATACCGATGGCATCGCGAACCGGGGGTCCACTGTATTCTCATTTTCATGGTCTCGCGTGATAAAATGGAAAGCATATTACAGAAATAGAGATAATTTTGATTAGTTTCACGATGAAAATGACCTTGATAAATTAGACACATGTGCAACTCTTGGGTATCTTTATTGAGGAAACGTTTCGCCACACAGTGGCTTCATCAGTCCATACAAAGGAGAATCTTGAAGAAAATGACCTTGAAATTGAGCTCAATGTAGCAGAAATGTTCAATTTTTACCAATGTTCAGGAGTAAGCAAATCACACCACATGTCCAGTACACGTCAACTGGGGAGTCTAATAATCTTTCACTAGTGCACTGATATATTGTACCATTTTTACAATAATGCATTAGTCTGCATAACAGTAAATAAATCAAAATAGAAATAAATAGTAAATAAATCAAAATAGAGAGGCCTAGAGACGTGACTAATGAACAGAGGATATGTTATTTTAGTGCCAAGAATGTCTACATTGTTTATTCTGGACCCTATTTTGAAATTGTCATCTTTTTTTAATTTGCGTGAAATTGGCCAAATTGCCAATTTCTGACCACTTTACTAGGTAGTTCAAATCGGTAAATGGGCGGTTTCTTGTACTCAGCTGATAGAAAAAATGGAGTTTTAAAGAAATAGCTATGAGTTTGGTCAACTGGAACAACGGAATTGGCCAAATACAGGGCTCAAAGTCGGCAAAATTGCCGATGCGTATGTGTCGACGAGACCGCTAACTTTGCGGGAGCGTAATTCCGTGAGTTTTTGACCAAATTTCGTACTTTTGGTGTCATTACCATCAGGAAAAGATCCTCTTATCATTTCATTAGAAAAAATAATTTTTTTTTTTTTTTTTTTTTTTTTTTTTTTTTTTTTTTTTTTTTTTTTTTTTTTTTTTTCAAAAAATTTTGAGACATAGAATGACAGTTTCAGAAAGGGGCTTGTGACAGTCAAAGGGTTAATATATGTCTATAAATAGATTTGAGAAAAATTTTTATTTACTCTTTATAATCTTTAGCAGTGGATACAGGAAATAATTAAGATTAAAAATAACCACTTAATGTACCTCTATAAAGTGGGGTCTTTGATGTGACAGTTAACTAAGAAGTACAAGTTATTTAATGCACACTTGTTTTGTAGGGAGAAAATCGTCAAAGCCGCAGTCGTAGCCACAGCGGCAGTCATGGGCGCTCACCAAGCAGGAGCAGAAGCCGTAGTGCAAGTGGTAGTCGCAGCCGTAGTCGCAGCAGATCTGGCAGCAGGAGCAGGAGTCGCAGTAGAAGTCGGAGTCGAAGCAGAAGCAGAAGTCAGAGTAGGAGCAGGAGTAGGAGCAAGAGCAGAAGCAGGAGTAGGAGCAGAAGCAGAAGTCGGTCCATGAGATCTGATGAAGCGATGGAAGCTCGAAGTGGGGAGGAGGAGATAAGTGGAGATGAAGAACCAGCTGATGGTGAAGATATTGGAAATTCGGTGAGTACTGCTTTGTTTTAAGATATAGGTATCACAGGGGCTCCTGGAATAGAAAGACTCAAAACTCATCAAAGGTATAAGGTATGCAGAGTAGGGTATTCCACATAGGCAGCCTCAAGTTCAAAAAATTAAATTTTGCTTGTACAAATAATGTAATATACATTAAAAAGATCAGTTTACAGAATAAAGAAAAAATTTGCTTTGAAAACAAGTTATGACTAAAAATCCAAGCTTTATTAAATATTCTTCTTAGTTATTTAATATTTATTTCTTAAAAGTTTGTTTTGAAAATGATCTATGTCACTTAACCCTCCCTATTCTTTTTATTTTTTTTTTATTATCACACTGGCCGATTCCCACCAAGGCAGGGTGGCCCGAAAAAGAAAAACTTTCACCATCATTCACTCCATCACTGTCTTGCCAGAAGGGTGCTTTACACTACAGTTTTTAAACTGCAACATTAACACCCCTCCTTCAGAGTGCAGGCACTGTACTTCCCATCTCCAGGACTCAAGTCCGGCCTGCCGGTTTCCCTGAACCCCTTCATAAATGTTACTTTGCTCACACTCCAACAGCACGTCAAGTATTAAAAACCATTTGTCTCCATTCACTCCTATCAAACACGCTCACGCATGCCTGCTGGAAGTCCAAGCCCCTCGCACACAAAACCTCTTTTACCCCCTCCCTCCAACCTTTCCTAGGCCGACCCCTACCCCGCCTTCCTTCCACTACAGACTGATACACTCTTGAAGTTATTCTGTTTCGCTCCATTCTCTCCACATGTCCGAACCACCTCAACAACCCTTCCTCAGCCCTCTGGACAACAGTTTTGGTAATCCCGCACCTCCTCCTAACTTCCAAACTACGAATTCTCTGCATTATATTCACACCACACATTGCTCTCAGACATGACATTTCCACTGCCTCCAGCCTTCTCCTCGCTGCAACATTCATCACCCATGCTTCACACCCATATAAAAGCGTTGGTAAAACTATACTCTCATACATTCCCCTCTTTGCCTCCAAGGACAAAGTTCTTTGTCTCCACAGACTCCTAAGTGCACCACTCACCCTTTTCCCCTCATCAATTCTATGATTCACCTCATCTTTCATAGACCCATCCGCTGACACGTCCACTCCCAAATATCTGAATACATTCACCTCCTCCATACTCTCTCCCTCCAATCTGATATCCAATCTTTCATCACCTAATCTTTTTGTTATCCTCATAACCTTACTCTTTCCTGTATTCACTTTCAATTTTCTTCTTTTGCACACCCTACCAAATTCATCCACCAATCTCTGGAACTTCTCTTTAGAATCTCCCAAGAGCACAGTGTCATCAGCAAAGAGCAACTGTGACAACTCCCACTTTGTGTGATTCTTTATCTTTTAACTCCACGCCTCTTGCCAAGACCCTCGCATTTACTTCTCTTACAACCCCATCTATAAATATATTAAACAACCACGATGACATCACACATCCTTGTCTAAGGCCTACTTTTACTGGGAAATAATTTCCCTCTTTCCTACATACTCTAACTTGAGCCTCACTATCCTCGTAAAAACTCTTCACTGCTTTCAGTAACCTACCTCCTACACCATACACCTGCAACATCTGCCACATTGCCCCCCATCCACCCTGTCATACGCCTTTTCCAAATCCATAAATGCCACAAAGACCTCTTTAGCCTTATCTAAATACTGTTCACTTATATGTTTCACTGTAAACACCTGGTCCACACACCCCCTACCTTTCCTAAAGCCTCCTTGTTCATCTGCTATCCTATTCTCCGTCTTACTCTTAATTCTTTCAATAATAACTCTACCATACACTTTGCCAGGTATACTCAACAGACTTATCCCCCTATAATTTTTGCACTCTCTTTTATCCCCTTTGCCTTTATACAAAGGAACTATGCATGCTCTCTGCCAATCCCTAGGTACCTTACCCTCTTCCATACATTTATTAAATAATTGCACCAACCACTCCAAAACTATATCCCCACCTGCTTTTAACATTTCGATCTTTATCCCATCAATCCTGGCTGCCTTACCCCCTTTCATTTTACCTACTGCCTCACGAACTTCCCCCACACTCACAACTGGCTCTTCCCTATTCTTTTATCTCATTATAATTATTGATGTAAAACTGCCTATGTTTCTTGTTTAATATTTTATTTTGAGGTTATCACATACCCATTTTCAGTCCATTGGCTATTTGCATTTTTGTGATAGTTTTTTTTTTTTTTTCAAAATCATAAGTTATCACAGAATTTCTACTGTTTTGTATGTCGAAGGTTTGTTCCGGCTTGTTATCCAAAATTTAATTCTTCTCTGATCCTGTTTTCATCACACAAAAATTATATAACTGATCCATGGGTGATTGACAAGCACTGCAACTAGTGATTTCTCTTAAACATTTACTTTTCTTTTAGTTTCATTATTTACATTTACTAATTTTGTTTGATAATTTTTTCCTTTTGAAATGTTCTCTCATTTCCCACAGGAATATGATAGTGAAGAAGATGAAGATGATGAACGTCTTGCTAAAAAGAAAAGAAAGCGAGGTGCTGTCTCAGATTACTTCTTGGAGGAGGCTGAAGTGGATGACGATGAGGGGGAAGATGACGAGGATGAGGAAGTAAGTCTAGTTTTAAGCTGCATTTTACAGTGTTTGGATCAGGGATTCTTAACCAGGGGTATCAATACCCCTTATGGGTATGAGAACCAAATACAGTGGAAGTTTGGTTTTGTATGCCCGAGTCTGTATGTAAAACTGTAGTTATTCTCTATAAAATGTATTTTTTGTTAATATTTCCCATAAGAAATAAAGTAAACCCAATTAATCCATTCCAGACACCCAAAAAATTAACAAAAAATACATTTTATAGAGAATAACTATAGTTTTACATATAGACTAGGACATACAAAAACCAAGGTTGCCCTGTAATGGAGTTATAGGACTCGATCTCTTAACAATTTCAGAAAAAAGTTGTTAGAATTATCTATCAGCTGTTCTGTTCCTAGCTATTCATATGTAAAGTAAAACCAAGCTAATGACATCTTTTGAAGTCATACTAGTACCTAATGATTTTGACAGTCTGGTGAAAGGGGTATGGGGACATATTGAGCAGTCCATTGAGGGGTCTGTAATTGTGTCTAGGTTAAGTACCCCTAGATAAGGAGAACGTTGAAAAAAAGTAGATCCTGTTTAGATCATATAAGGAGAGCTTTGAAAATAGTAGGTCCTGTTTAGATTATATAAAGAGAGCTTTGAAGAAAAGTGGATCCTGTCTCTTGAAAGTCTGACCAGGCCCGCTTTAGAGAGAATGTATACGTCAATATTTTTTGAGACTTACATGGAAAAATAAAATCCTTGAATTATTTAATTAATGTGTTAAGTTGTATTCTATTTTAAGCATAATTTTTCTAATTATGAATAATTTCTTACATATTAAAGATATTTTACAGGGTGACTACTATGATCTCTTGGGCAATGAAAAAGAGGAAGTTGGTGTTACTGCCCGAGAGATTGAAGCCAACCGTAGAGCACACAGTGTCTGGGAGTAAGTAATGTTTTTCTTTAATCCAGATTAATAACTATTCGTAGGTAGTAAGCTTGGTCACATTGATAGGTGCAGTTGTGAAGAGTTAACATATCAATTAGATCCTAAGAAGTACAATGCCTGCACTTCGGGAAAGAGGTTTGGGATGTAGGCTGTTTGGAATGACCTCTAAAACTGTTGTATCTGAGTGCCTCTGCAAAGACAGTGATTATGTACAAATGATGGTGAAAGTGCCGAATGATGAAAGTTTTTTCTTTCTTTTTTGGGTCACTCTTCCTCGGTGGGAAATGACCAGTGGTAAAAAAAATACATGTGTATGTCTTAGACAGGGATATGTAATGTCACCATGGTTATTTAATATATTTATAGATGGGGTTGTGAAAAAAGTAAATGCTAGGGTGTTGGGGAGAGGGGTGGGATTAAATTATGGGGAATCAAGTACAAAATGCGAGTTGACACAGTTACTTTTTGCTGATGATACTGTGCTTATGGGAGATTCTAAAGAAAAGTTGCAAAGGTTATTGGACAAGTTTGGGAGGGTGTGTAAAGGTAGAAAGTTGAAAGTGAACATAGGTAAGAGTAAGATGATAAGAACATACATAAGAACATAAGAAAGGAGGAACACTGCAGCAGGCCTGTTGGCCCATACTTGGCAGGTCCTTCACAAATCCAACCCACTAATAGAATAAACGCTACCCAAGCAATAAGCTTTAATAATTCTATTTACTCACGTGCAAGTCCCACTCAAATCCAACCCCTCTCACTCATGCATTTATCCAACCTAAATTTGAAACTACCCAAGGTTTTAGCTTCGATAGGACCTTGGGTAGCTTTAAAAAGAGATTGGACAAATATGAGTGGGAGGGGCTGGGTATGATTGATGTCGTGGGTACATAATAACATAAGAAAGGAGGAACGCTGCAGTAGGCCTATTTAGGAAATGGTATGGTGATACCGACAAGATGTGGAAAAAGGCACTTATGTACAGTTCAGGACATATATTAACCCTTTCAGGGTCAACAGGCCCTCTCCTAAACTTGTTCTCAGGGTCGAAAAGTTTTTGAAAAAAAAAAAACATGAAATGATAGAGAATCTTTTCCCAATCACAATGACACCAAAAGTATGAAATTTGATGGAAAACTTAGGGAATTATGCTCTCATGAAGTTAGCTGTCTCAACGATGTTTACGCAACGGCAATTTTGCCCACTTTGAGTCCTATTTTCGACCAATTGAAATGTACCAGTCGACAAAAATCATAACTAGTATTTCACTAGAACTCCATTTTTTCTATCGAATGAGTACAAGAAACCACCCATTTGCTGATTTCAACTATCCAATAAAGTGGTCAGAAATTGGCAATTTTGCCAGTTTCACACAAAATTCAAAAGACACCAATTTCCAAATAGGGTCCAGAATAAACAAGACAGACATTCCTGGCACTAATATAACGTTTTTTTCTGTTCATTAGTCACGTCCCCAGGCCTTGCTTACATTTCTTTTGCTTTCCACTTTAAATTTTTATTCTCACAAAAAAATAGAAGATTTACTGTTATGCAGACTACTGCATTAGTGTAGAAATGGTATAAATAATATCAGCACACTTGTGAAAGAATATTAGACTCGCCAGTTGACTTGTATTGGACGCGTGGCATGATTTGTGTACTTTTGAACTTTGGCAAAAATTGAACATTTCTGCTACTTTGAGCTCAATTTCAAGGTACTTTTCATTGTGAAACCAGTCAAAATCATCTCAATTTCTGTAATATGTCTTCTATTCTGTAAAATGAGACCAGGAAAACTAGAATACAACCATAAATAGCATACGAAAATACACTGCAAAGCCGCTGTTTTAAAGCAAAAACACTGTTGGAGTTTTTTTCTCATTGTGCACTCTGTGCTGCAGAATTTTTTTAATACTGTGCAGACTGACCACATAGACCCATTCTTTCATATGTAGGCCTACCAGCTTTCTCTCGCTAGATTTGAAGGTGCTAGAATTTATGCGTATTAGTACGGCACCAACCCTGAAAGGGTTAAAGGAAACGTTTCGCCACGAGTGGCTTCTTCAGTCTTAATACAGAGACAACTAAGAAAAGACGTGTATATATATAGTGGCAGGAGTCAGGTGAAGTGTCGCGTGGGTAGAGGTGGTAGTAGTAGTAGTAGAAGTAGTGGAACTAAGGCTGTGAAACGGATGGCTACAGAGTAAGGTGATGAAGGTATCAAACGATTTAGATAAAGAAAAATTGGATATCACATTGGAGAGAGGGACTATGGAAGAAGTGAATGTTTTCAGATATTTGGGAGTTGACGTGTCAGCGGATGGGTTTATGAAGCATGAGGTTAACCCTTTGACTGTTTTGGTCGTATATAAACATCTTACGAGCCACTGTTTTTGACGTATATATACTCAAATTCTAGCGGCTTCAAATCAAGCAGGAGAAAGCTGGTAGGCCCACATGTGAGAGAATGGGTCTGTGTGATCAGTGTGCACCAAATAAAAAAAAATCCTGCAGTATGCAGTGCATAATGAGAAAAAAAACTCCAACCTTTTTTTTTTTTTTTTTAATTAAAATGCCAACTTTGTGGTCTACTTTTGTATAGTATTTATAGCTGTATTCTCGTTTTCTTGGTCTCATTTGATAGAATGAAAAACATATAGAAATAGAGGTGATTTTGATTGGTTTTACTATGAAAAGAAGCTTAAAATGGAGCTCAAAATAGGAGAAATGTTTGATTGTTGCCGATGTTCAAAAGTAAACAAATGATGTCATTTTCCAATAAATGTCCAACTAGCCATTCTAATATGCAGTCATGAATGGGTTGACATTATTTATACAATTATTACAATATTGCAGTAGTCTGCATAACAGTAAATCTTCTTTTTTTTTTTTGTATGAATAAAAATTCAAAATAGAAAGCAAGAGTAATATCAGAGGGGCCTGGAGACGTGACTGATGAACAAAGAAAATGTTATTTTAGAGCCAGGAATGTCTGCACTGTTCATTCTGGACCCTATTTTGAAATTGTCATATTTTTTAATTTTCATGAAATTGGCCAAATTGCAAATTTCTGACCTCATTATTGGGTAGTTGAAATCAGTAAATGGGCAGTTTATTGTACTCAGTCAATAGAAAAAAATGGAATTCTTAAGAAATCGCTATGAGTTTGGTCGACTGGAACAACGGAATTAGCTGAAAATAGGGCTCAAAGTGGGCGAAATCCCCGATCCGTAAATATCACCAAGGTCACTGACTTTGCAAGAGTGTAATTCCATCAGTTTTCCATCAAATTTCGTTCTTTTGGTGTCATTACAATCTGAAAGAGATTCTCTATCATTTCATAAGAAGATTTTTTTTTTTTTTTTTTTTTTTTTTTGGGGGGGGGGGGGGGGAATTTTGCGATGCCAGGAGACACCTCAGGATTTGGGGTTGCGACAGTCAAGGGGTTAACCATAGAATTCATGAAGGAAAAAAGGTGAGTGGTGCATTGAGGTATATGTGGAGACAAAAAACGTTATCTCTGGAGGCAAAGAAGGAATGTATGAAAGTATAGTGGTACCAACACTCTTATATGGGTGTGAAGCTTGGGTTGCAAATGCTGCAGCGAGGTGGCTGGAGGCAGTGGAGATGTCCTGTCTAAGGGTGATATGTGGTGTAAATGTTATGCAGAGAATTTGGAGTGTGGAAATTAGGAGGAGGTGTGGAGTTACTAAAAGTATTAGAGGGCTGAAGAGGGGTTGTTGAGGTGGTTTGGTCATTTAGAGAGAATGGATCAAAGTAGAATGACTCGGAGAGTGTATAAATCTGTAGGGGAAGGAAGGCGGGGTGGGGATTGTCCTAGAAAAGGTTGGAGGGAGGGGGTAAAGGAGGTTTTGTGGGCGAGGGGATTGGACTTCCAGCAAGCTTGTGTGAGCATGTTAGATAAGAGTGAATGGAGACAAAAGGTTTTTGGGACCTGATGAGCTGTTGGAGTGTGAGCAGGGTAATATTTAGTGCAGGGATTCAGGAAAACCGGTTATTTTTATATAGCCGGACTTGAGTACTGGAAATGGGAAGTACAATGCCTGCACTTTAAAGGAGGGGTTTGGGATATTGGCAGTTTGGAGGGATATGTTATATATCTTTATATATGCTTCTAAACTGTTGTATCTGGGCACCTCTGCAAAGACAGTGATTATGTATAAGTGAGGTGAAAGTGTTGAATGATGAAAGTATTTTATTTTTGGGGATTTCTTTCTTTTTGGGTCACCCTGCCTCAGTGGGAGACGGCCGACTTGTTGAAAAAAAAAAAATACCTACTGTCCCCTCAAAACTTAGGGTAGACTTATGCATGAGATGTGAAAAAGGTAGGAATTTTTTGAAAAAACAAAAAAAAACAAAACAAAACAGAAATCAGCTTAATTAACATAGGGCTATACTCTGTGCAAGGTGTATGAAAATGTTATGATTTTGGTTTATGTTAATTTTTTGCAGATATTTATAGTCTAAAAGTTGAAGTAATTAAATGGTCTTTTGTTTCCAAATTCCAGCAATGAACGTGAGGAAGAAATTGAAGAATACTATCGCCGCAAGTATGCTGAGGAGTCATCAGCTGCTATGCGCTTTGGTGAAGGAGGAGAAGAAATGAGTGATGAAATTACCCAACAGACTCTGCTTCCTGGTGTTAAGTAAGTTTTGCATTGGTTTCATATTTAATCCTTTAAAATATTGATTCCCTTTCATAGGATCCATATGGAGAGTGTAGAAAAATTTCATAAAAGAATTTTGTAATTCCTGGTGTTAACACTTTCAAGGTAACGTAATGTGATCAGGGCTTGTTTTACTTACAGAGAACTAAATGTAAATCATGTGTACAAATTTGGCACAAGAGGCATGGGAAAAGCATAAGAAAATGGGTCTTTGTGAATTGGCTCCCACACAATGCATTGTGGGAATAACATGTTAGTTCCCATGTTTACCATGGCCAACCAAGTTAATACTCAAGTGGATTAAGTGGTTATTCATCTACAATAGTTCCAACAGTGAGGATGTTGATTAGGAATGGATCTTTATGGATTTGAGATGAAAGTGACGGGAAAAAATGCTGAGAATTGCTAAGAGCACGGATGACCCACACTGAGATACCTCAGGCTTCGGTATGTCCTCAGTATGTCTATGGAGTAAGCTAAAACTAACATTCCCCTATGGTTTTGGGTACTGATGTCAGTAGTAATGGCGATGACTATGGAGATGAATTTTACTTCCTGGCCATTGACACTACTGCAGGGAAAAGTGATGATGATTATTTGCCTATGAAGCATTAGTTTACTGTATACATTGTATTGCGACCCCTGGATGTGTCACAATTTATATAATGTATATTACCTTTTCATATAATTTTATATTGCTTATATTTGCAATAATAGCTAAATCATAAATATATTGCTTTATATTATTATTTGACTTAGTTACTTTTATTAGGTAGGATGTAACATATATATATTATTCAGTGCTCATAGTTCAAGTCTTGATTGTCTAACTACTGTAATTATCGCTCGTTGCTAGTTTCCCTGCCGGCTTCTTGGTGTTGCTGGGTAGCATCTGTCCACGGAGCAATCACGTGATCAAGTGGGGGTGTTCACACCTCGCCTGGAGTAGTCAGTCTGGGCTAGACTCTCTTGGTGGTTGGACGTATTCCTGACAAGACATGCCTAACTCTCCCTTATTGGCCCTTGTTGGAAGATCGTCTCTGTCGCTTTCTTGTTGTTGGTTCTGTAGAACTCTGTTCACAGAGCATTGTCTAGACTTAGTGATTTTCGACGTTGTACTGAGGTTGTGTGTCGCATAGACACTGAGCAACTCAGGTCCTGAGCTGTAGCTTCTGACCTAATTTGCACTGGTATCTGTGCACTGTCACAGTCGGGAACTTAGATTCAGTAGTATGGGAGTTTTGTGACTTTTGTGAAGGATCTGCTGATGGTCCCTACTCCTTTCTTTTCTTTCTTTCAACACACCAGCCGTATCCCACCAAGGCGGGGTGGCCCAAAAGGAAAAACGAAAGTTTCTCCTTTCAAATTTAGTAATATGTACAGGAGAAGGGGTTACTAGCCCCTTGCTCCCGGCATTTTAGTCGCCTCTTAGAACACGCATGGCTTACGGAGGAAGAATTCTGTTCCACTTCCCCATGGAGATAAGAGGAAATAAACAAGAACAAGAACTAGAAAGAAAATAGAAGAAAACCCAGAGGGGTATGTATATATACACTTGTACATGTACGTATGTGTAGTGTGACCTAAGTGTAAGTAGAAGTAGCAAGATGTACCTGAAATCTTGCATGTTCATGAGACAGAAAAAAGGACACCAGCAATCCTACCATCATGTAAAACAATTACAGGCTTTCATTTTACACTCACTTGGCAGGACGGTAATACCTCCCTGGGCGGTCCCTACTTAGTGTCGTTATATTATCTCCTTGATCCTGATTCTGTGTAGCAGTTGCTTGTTATATTGCTATTGGGCTTAGCAGTCGTTTTATTGCTCAAGCAAGCTGTTCTGATTGCCAGGTGGTCTAGAAGTTAGTTAATGTGAGGACTTTGTCAGTCACTGGTTTAAGTCTAGTCGAGTCTTGAGACATAGCGAACTACTTAGAGCACTTACACACATACACACAAACTTATTTGTACAGGTCTCCCTCAACATTCACGTTTTCAACTTTCACAGGCTTCACACATTCGCGAATTCCCAACCACCAAATTCCCAGCCACCAGATTCCCAGCCGCCAAATCATATTTAAGTTTCCCGCCACCTGCGAGTCCCTACTAGCCTCCCTCCGACCCCCGCAACTGGCAGCCAGCTTTCCCACCACTCAGTGTGGTGAGTGTTTTGTTTGTTCATTATTTGCTATTAAACTACAGTATAAATAATGTAAACCCATTCATGACTGCATATTGAAATGGCTTTTAGGAAAGGTATTAGACGGTGACATCATGTGTTTACTCTTGAACACAGCAAAGAATCGAACATTTCTGCTATTGCTAATAATAACAATAGTAATAATAATAATAATAATAAATATGATATAATTGAAGAAGGAAATTGTACAAAAATACGAGGGAGTGGTTGACACATCGTCAGTGTGACTTTGTTTATGCTGGAGTGAACATTAGTCTCCCTGCTCTTCCAAACATTTCACAATAATTCAGCAGTTGAGGCAGTGGTATTTAATAACATATATGTTATAAATAATAATAGTACATGTTATTATTAATAACATGTATTATTATTATTAACATGTATGTTATTAAATACCATTACCTCAATCACTGCTTCTACCACTCCAGTCACACTCAATCTACAAGCACCAAACACAATGAATTATTGTGAAATGTTTGGAAGAGCCGGGAGACTAATGTTCACTCCAGCATAAACAAAGTCACACTGACAATGTGTCAACCACTCCCTCGTATTTTTGTACAATTTCCTTCTTCAATTATATCGTATTTATTATTATTATTATTATTATTATTGTTACTATTGTTATTATTAGCAATAGCAGAAATGTTCGATTCTTTACTGTGTTCAAGAGTAAACACATGATGTCACCGTCTAATACCTTTCCAAATAGCCATTCCAATATGCAGTCATGAATGGGTTTACATTATTTATTCTGTAGTTTAATAGCAAATAATGAACAAACAAAACACTCACCACACTGAGTGGTGGGAGGGCTGGCTGCCAGTTGTGGGGGTCGGTGGGAGGGTAGTAGGGACTCGCAGTGGTGGAGGCAGTGGTGGAGGCAGTGGTGGAGGCAGTGGTGGAGTCTGTGGTATTTAATAACATACATGTTATTAACATAAACACTGATCTCTGGCTGAAGGAGACTCGAACCTACGAACCTTAGGATAAGGTACACAGTGCTTTACCAATCTACCCACACTGGACAATACCTTGGCGTGTAGCATGTGCTACATGTTTGATCCAAGGCAGCCAGCTTTCAGGGAGAAGGCTAACAGCTTTTCATCTCATCCCCTGCATGCATCAGCCTTACTAGAGATTTGAACAATGCAAGGAATTCGCGAGAGCAGGCGAAATAGATGGGTAGATTGGTAAAGCACTGCGTACCTTGTCCTAAGGTTCGTAGGTTCGAGTCTCCTTCAGCCAGAGATCAGTGTTTGTGTATATTTCACCTGCTCTCGCGAATTCCTTGCATGTTATTAACATACATGTTATTAAATAACATACGTTATTGAAGCATAAAATGTATGTTTAGTACAATTTACGACGTTTTCATGTATTTTATGATTATTCATGGTTCAAGAAGTTAAGGAAGTAGTATTGTAATATATTTCCCTACAATATATTGGGGCACCAAACATTCACGGTTTTTCAACATTCGCGAGGCTCTTGATCCCCTAACCCTCGCGAATGTTGAGGGAGACCTGTATATTGTATTATTAAATGTTATTGTACCAGACGGTAATTAAGATGTATAAATGTGATATGTGCCTTCAGCACGATACTACTGTACACGAGAGAAGTGATTATTATTAATTTGTTTTAATTGATTAATTTATTTTAATTTGATAATATACTCCTAGACAATTTTGTTTATTAATAAACTTATTAAATTTTAATTTCTTTAGTCAGTAGCCTACCAGTTGTAATCCTGAAGCACTAATAATTCTTATTGAATTCTAATGGATAATTGGACCAGGATACTGACTACTTGTTACGAAAACCCAGTAACAGGCTGAATGCTAGAAGGGCAGTCCTTTCTAGTATTCACTGGAGATCTGTTTATTAGAAATCACGTTTTTTGTAACACATCACCACATGTGGTCTGGTAGTGTGCCTAGGACTATCCCCAAGAGACATGGCTGATTGCAGGCCTAAGCGCTAGCCAGTGATGGTATTTATAGTGGTGCTTCCATTGGTATGGGTAGTGGACCATAGGCAGTGCCAGCCATGTTGAAGAATAAGAGACATGGGCAACACTAACAATTTTTATTGACACATTTTGTTTGCTCTGCAAGCTTTACCAGTTGATTATAAAGACATAAGTTACTGGTGGAAGATGAAGTTGAGAGGTAGTTGATGTGATCAGTCTATTACCCTTGGAGCAAGATAATGTAAGTCTTAGTTAACCCTTTGAGGGTTGACAGGCCCTCCCCGAGACTCGTTCTCAGGGTCGGCCAAATTTAAAAAAAAAAATAATTTTTTCTTATGAAAAAGTTAGAGAATCTTTTCCCGATCATAATGACACCAAAAATATGAAATTTGATGGAAAACTTACGGAATTATGCTCTCGCGAAGTTAGCGGTCTCGACGATGTTTACACATCGGCGATTTTTGCCCACTTTGAGCCCCATTTTCGGCCAGTTCCACTGTACTAGTCGACAAAAGACATTATTATTTTGCTAGAACTCCATTTTTTCTATTGAATGAGTGCAAGAAACCACACATTTACCAATTTCAACTATCCAGTACATTGGTCAGAATTTAGCAATTTTGCCAATTTCACACAAATTTCAAAAGATGCCAATTTCCGAATAGGGTCCAGAACAAACAAGAAATACATTCCTGGCACTAAAATGACATTTCCTCTGTTCATTAGTCACGTCTCAAGGCCCCTCTTACATTCTTTTGCTTTCCACTTTGAATTTTTATTCTCACAAAAAATAGAAGATTTACTGTTATGCAGACTACTGCATTAGTGTAAAAAATGGTATGAATCATACTGGCACACTTGCAAAAGAATATTAGACTCACTAGTTGACGTGTATTGGACGCTTGGCATGATTTGTTTACTTTTGAACTTTTGTAATAATCAAACATTTCTGCTACTTTGAGCTCAATTTCAAGGTACTTTTAAAACCAGTCAAAATCATCTCAATTTCTATGATATGCCTTCCATTCTATAAAATGAGACCAAGAAAACTAGAATACAACAATAAATACCATACGAAAATACAGGGCAAAGTCACTGATTTATTCCAAAAAAACGGTCAAAGTTTTTTTTTTTCTCATTATGCACTGTGTGCTGCAGGATTTTTTTTATACCATGCACACTGACCACATAGACCCATTCTTTCATATGGAGGCCTACCAGCTTTCTCCCACTAGATTTGAGGGCGCTAGAATTTAGGCGTACTAGTACGTCAAAAACCCTAGGTCGTAAGCCGTACTAGTACGTCCGAAACCCTCAAAGGGTTAAGAGGCTTATCATTTTGCTCCAAGAGTGATGGGCCAATTACATCAGCTACCTCTCAACTTAGTCTATTTTGTCTTCCATCAGTGCTGATGTCTGTGTAATGGACTGATGAAGCCTGGGATGCAGGTGAAGTGTTTCATCAATGAAGATTGCTAGTGTTACCCATGTGTCTTACTCTTTAACTTATCAGTATTATTTATCATTTATAACATGAGTGTCAGCCATGCATGCAGCACCAGGTGATAGGACAAAGATGCTTATGACACCAATGTCAGCCCTGAGAGGCAACTATGTCACACACTCCAGCCACCACTGACTGCATTCTTTAGACCAGGGGTCAGCAACCTTTTGGAGAGAGGGGGCCAGACAGCTATGCAGTCTCTCAGAGGAGGGCCATGTTATTAAATATAAAAAAAAAATTCTCGAACTCAGGGTTACCATTAGTTTTTTAAAGCAATTTTGGCCTGTTTCTAATAATACTTAACACAATTTATCACAAATAATTATATCGGATCATTATTTAGTTGTAGCTACAGTTAGAGTAAGAGGTAGATGGGACAAGAGGAAGGTGGCAACAACAAGTAGGAGGGAAGTGAAAGTGTATGAACTAAGGGAGGAGGAAGTTCGGGTGAGATATAAGCGACGATTGGCAGAAAGGTGGGCTAGTGCAAAGATGAGTAGTGGGGGGGTTGAAGAGGGTTGGATGAGTTTTAAAAATGCAGTATTAGAATGTGGGGCAGAAGTTTGTGGTTATAGGAGGTGGGGGCAGGAGAAAAGAGGAGTGATTGTTGGAATGATGAAGTAAAGGGTGTGGTAAAAGAGAAAAAGTTAGCTTATGAGAGGTTTTTACAAAGCAGAAGTGTTATAAGAAGAGCAGAGTATATGGAGAGTAAAAGAAAGGTGAAGAGAGTGGTGTGAGAGAGTGCAAAAGGAGAGCAGATGATAGAGTGGGAGAGGCACTGTCAAAATTTTAATGAAAATAAGAACAAATTTGGAGTGAGTTAAACAAGTTAAGAAAGCCTAGGGAACGTATGGATTTGTCAGTTAAAACCAGAGTAGGGGAGTTAGTAGATGGGGAGAGGGAGGTATTAGGTAGATGGCAAGAATATTTTGAGGAACTTTTAAATGTTGAGGAAGAGAGGGAGGCCGGTAATTTCATGCTCGGCCAGGGGGGTTTTATACCACCCTTTTTGGGAGTGAAAGAAGGCAGAATGTAAGCGGGGGGAGGAAAATTGAAGCATTACTAAATAAAAAGGGGTTTTAAAGCAGCGGGAACGGGAGGGGAATCATGACAAAAAATTTTAAAAAAGCAGGGGGGGGGGGGATAGTGTGGAGTGGTTGGTACTTTTGTTTAAAAAAATTGGTACAAAAGGGGGAAAAGGTACCGAGGGATTGGCAGAGAGAAATGTATAACCCCTTTTTTAAAAGGGAAGGGGGAAAAAAAGAGATTGTAAAAATTTATTTTAATTTAATTTTTTTTGGAAATTCCCCGGGAAAAATGAACTTTTTTGGGGTTTTAATAAAAGAATTTAAGGTAAACCCATGAATTTAAATTTCTTTTAAAAAAAATTTTAATTTTAAATTTTTTAATCAATTTTTTAAACTTTTAACCTAAATTTAACCATTATTTCCCCCATAAAGTTAAAAATTTTTTTTTGACATTTTAATTTTAAAAAACCATTTTATTTTTTTATAGAACAATTTTCCCAAAATTTCCCCCCCCCCCCCCCCAATTTAATTGGAAAATCCATTGGCCCCCCCCGGCCAAAGGCGACCCCCATGCAAACCCCCCCGAAAAAATTTCCCCCTTTAGCAAACCGCTTTGTTCCCCTGAAATTTGCCCCGCTAGTAGCCCAAAAAACCCCCCCCCCAAGGGGAACTTCTTTCCGAGACGCCCCCCAATTTGCAAAACCCCCCCCCGCCAGCCCCCAAATTTTGGCCGCCGTCCCCATTTTTCCGCAAGCCTCCGCGGTAAATACAAGCATACACTGGGGAAATATTTCGTAATTTTTCCCGGGGTTTTGGGTTTTCTGTTTTTGAAAATAAGTGACCATGGCCCCCAAGAAAGCTTCTAGTCCCCAAACCCGGGTGGTAAAAAGGGTGGAATTAGTATAAAATTAAAAAAGTTTGAAGTTTTGGGGGTTAAACCCCCTGAAAAAAGCCTTTTCCAAGTTGGGAATCCATTGTGCCTTTTCCCCAAAAATTTAAAGGGAAATTTTGGCAAGTGGGTTGAAACTGCAACTTTTATGGAGAAAATTTAACCCGAAACAGCTGGTTGCAAGGCGGGCTGGGTTCCCCCCCCCCCAATTTAAATGACAAATTTATGGCCCTTTTTAAAGACAAATCGAAAAAGGAACGGGAGGTACAGGGGATCCCCAAATGGAAAAAAGGTTCCAGTGACTCAAAGGGCCGGGCCCTTTTAGTGGCATTTAAAAAAAGAAGGGAAGTAACCCCGGAAAAGGACGGCCTCCCCCAAAGGGTTAATGGAAGGGGATTCCCCTTTAAACCTCCACTCCCTCCCCTCCCCCCCTCCCTTTCAATCATCACCAGATCTTAAATTTAAAAGTAATTTGTCATGTAAATTGTGCATCCCTTTTTCATTTTTGTGTGACTAAAATTAACTTTTTTTTTGGGGTTTTAAAAAATTTTTTTTTAATACTTTTGGGGTGTTTGAACAAATTAATTTTTTTTTCCATTTTTTTCTTAGGGGGAAAATTTAATTTGAAAAAGCAAAACATTTGGGTTTAACGAAAAGCCCTTTTGCAGATTAAATTTTCCGCTTCGGGGGGGGGTCCACTGTAGGTGGTAAGTTACTAAATGCTTTTTAAAGAGTTTTTATGAGGTAATGGGTTTCGGGTTTGGGGGTTTTTGGGGTAAAGAGAGGGAGACTACTTCCCGGTAAAAGAAAAGGTTTCTTAGACAGGGATGAAAAATGTCCCCAAATGGTTTTTTTAAATTTTTATTTTTATAGAGGGGGTTGTAAAAAAAGTAAATGTTTGGGGTGTTCTTGGGGAGGGGTTGGGGGATTAAATTAGGGGGAATAAAATTTCAAAAGGGGAAATTTTGACACAGTTTATTTTTTTGCGATGATACTGTGTTATGGGAGATTCAAAAAAAAATTGAAAAGGTTATTGGTGGGTTTGGGGAAAGTTTTGGGGTAAAGGTAGAAATTTTGAAAGTGAAATAGAAAAAGAGTAAGGTGATGGGGAGAAATCAAATGATTTTTAAAAAAAAAAATTGGATATAAAAAGGGGGGAGGAGGAGTAGGAAGAATTAAAATGTTTTCAAAAATACTTGGGGTTGACTTGTGGGCGGAGGGGTTTATGAGGATGGGGTTTAATCATAGAATTGATGAAAAAAAAAAAAAAGGTGAGGGGTGCGTTGAGATATATGTGGAGTCAAAAAAACGTTACCCTTTTGGAGGCAAAAAAGGGGGAATAAAATTAAAGTATAGTGTCCCAAACACTCTTATAGGGGGGTGAATTTGGGGGTTGAAAAAATCCCGCAGCGGGGAAAGGGGGGTTTGGAGGCGGGTGAAAATGCCCCCGGCCTAAACCCCAATTTTTGGAGGTTTGTTAAATTTTAAGCAAAAAAATTCAGAGTGGGGAAAATTAGGAAAGGGTGTGGAGTTTAATAAAATTTAAAAGTCAAAAGGGCTAAAAGGGGGGTTTTGTTGGATGGTTTTGGTCATTTAGAGGAGAAGGGAAACAAAGTGGGAAAAAAATTAAAAAATTTTGGGAAAAGAAAATTTAAAATCTGTAGGGGGGAAGGGGGTGGGTAGGGGGTCTTCCTCGAAAAAGTTGGGATGGAAGGGGTAAGGGAGTTTTTGGGGGTTTGGGCGAGGGGGCTTTGGGGAATTTCCCCGGCCAAGGGGTTTGCATGAGCGGTGGGGTTCGATAGGCTTTTGAATGGAGCCCAAATGGCATTTGGGACTTGCCGATCTTTTGGGATTTTTGAGCGGGGGAAATTTATTTAGTGAAGGTATTCAGGGGAAACCCGGTTTTTTTTTATATAGCCGGACTTGAGTCCGGGAAAGGGGGAAGTACAATGCCTGCACTCAAAAGGGGGTTTTTTTTGGGATATTACCCAGTTTGGTGGGATATGTTTTGTATTTTATACGTACGTATATGCTTTAAACTTTTTTCCCGAGACCCTTTGCAAAAACGTGTTTTATGTGTGGAGGGGGAAAATTGGGGAATGGATGATGAAAGTATTTTCTTTTTGGGGATTTTCCCTTTTCCTTTTGGGTCCCCCCCGGCCTCGGTGGGAGACGGCCGACTTTTTTGGGGAAAAAAAAAAAAAAAATAACCTTTTATTGTTTTGATGCAAAAATCCCTTTTTGTAAAGTTTTTTTTAATAAAACCAGACAACAAACAGGTTTTGGAAAAAAACACAAAGGAGGGAGGATAAGAAGAAAATTTTTCCCGGGGACTTTTAAACCCTTGGTAATTTTTTCCATAGATTCAACCCCTAACCCCCCCTAAAATTTGTCCGGGTTTTTAATTTTGGCGGGCTGTACGAAAACCTTACGCCGGCCGGGTGTGGGCCCATGGGCCGGGGGTTCCCCGCCCCCTGCCCTAGACAGAAAAAGGGTTTAAGGATCCGGGTGGGTACTTCATTTTTGGATGGTTTTTTCCCCCTTTTTACAAATTCCCCTTCTTTAAAAATTAAAATTGATGAAAATACTAAGGGATCCATTTTGGAAAAATTTGCAAATTGCTTGAAAATTTTAAAAAATTTTAAAAAAGTAGTATTTGAAACATAGAAATTTTCTTTTTTTTTCTATTTAAAAACAGTGGGTCCGTCGGTATACACCCTTTTAATCCATTCCAGGCCCTTTTGGACTTTATCCCAAACAGGCCCATATACCAAACAAAATTTTCCCAAAGGGAAATATAAGGAAAACGTTTAAATTTCCGTTCCCAAAAAAAAAAACCAAATTTTTTATTGGCTATTAAACTTTGGGTTTTATTTTTTTTTTTTAAACACTGTTTGATACTAAAATATGAAATTTTCCACTCCTTAATTTTTAAAATTATGTAATTTAAACACTAAAAAAATTACAAAAATTTACATACAAAAATACTAAAAAATTAGATAAAATTAAATAAAAATTTTTAACCCTCACTTTATTTTGCTGAAAAGGGGGTCGAGTCCCCCTACTAGGTTTATTCCCTGAGGGGGGAAAGGGGGAAAGGAAAAATTTATTTTTTTGGAAGGGGGGCCCCTTTCTTTTCTGTCTTTTTAAACCTTTTTTGGAACCGGGAAGAAGCTCAAAAGGTTTTTTAAACTTTACTTTAAAAATGTCTTTTTTTACTTTTAATATAAACTTTTTTCATTAATCCATCTATTTTTTCTTCAAAATTATCCAAGAAAAAATTTTTACAAGAAAATAAACATGTTTTATGTTTGTGCAATGGAGGGGGGTGATAGCCAGGCGGGGGAAAACATTACATTTTCCTGGTCCAGCACCAGAAAAAACCCTTTGATGAATTGTTTTATGGGTCTTAAGCCCACTATTTTTTCCTTGCTTTTTGTTACAGTAATTTTTTCGGTTTTTTTTAGGGAATTAAATTTAATTAAACCCCTTTTTAAAAATTAAAATTGAAGTATTTTTAGAAACGTTAAAACTGGTCCCCTTTTTCCCCTGGTAAATAATTTTGGCCCTCCTTGGCCGCATTAAATTTCACTAGCAAAAGGGGGGTAACCCGGGCCCTACTACACCCTATCCCTCCCAAACCCCCCTGATTCCTCCCAAATAAATATTTAAACCCTCTCGTCCATTTTTAAGGGACAAAAAAAAATTTTAAAGGTAACTAATGAGGGTACTGTATGTGTATTTTTTCTCTCTTGCGCTTTAATATTGTATATTAATTTTGAAACCCCCAAAAAATTTCTAGCACCCCCCGGAGGCCCCCTTTTTCCCCAAAGGGAAGGGGCGTATACCAAGGAAAAAAAATTTTACCCTTCCCAAAAGGACATATACCAAGTTGGGAATTATTTTCCAAAAAAGGGGAAATGACAGGACCCTGTAAATTTTCTATTCATGATAAAATTCTTAATATACAATGACAGTCCAAATTAGTTTACTGATAGGCAAATAAAAGACAAGCCAAACCTTAGAAACCTTATAATAGACCCAAGGGGGAAAAAGGGAGGTGGTGTTGGGAGAGGCCCCTTTTTGGGGAAAGGGAAAAAAGGTCCCTGGGGGAGGCAAAAAAGGGGAAAAAGTTGCGAGTTCAGTGGGACCCAAAACATTTCATTGGCTTTAAATGTTTTCCCCCGGAAAGGCCCCCCCCCGGGGTTTTTTTTTCGTAAAAAAAATTTGGGAAAAAGCAGTGTGGTTTTTGAAATTTTTGAAAAGAAAATTTAAAGCATAAGAATTAAAAAAAAGGAAAGGGCTACCAGAGGTATAATTCATAGGGGTGAGAAGGGGGTTTTTGAGGTGGTTGTAGCATTTAGAGAGGATGGAGCATAATAAAATAAACCAGAGAGTGTATATATCTTTTTTTTCAAAGAAAAAAAGGATACATTCAGGGTGCTGCCTTAGAAGGTAGGGGGGTAGGCTTCATTCCAGGGGGGGGAGGGGGAAAAGGAGAATTTTGAAGTATTAGTCCTTTGGGATCCAGCAGGTGGTGTGACAAAAATTAGATTGAAATGAATGGAGTAAGTATTTTTATGTTTTGACATACTGCTGGAGCATGATCAAGGTTAAATTTATTTAGTTGGGTTCAGGGAAAACCTTAGCCAGACTAGTTTTTTGAAGGTGGAGAAATAAAAGGGTTGGCCCTTTCCTTTTTTTTTTTTTCCCTTAAAACCCCCGTGGATGGCAAAACTATGTTTTTAAAAAAAGTGGTCTACAAAAGTAGGGGATTGTTAATAACTACTTTTCCACAGCAGTTAAAATGTTTTTTTAAAAACACCCACTCCTCTTTTTGATAGGAAGTGTTTTTAATCTGTCAAATTTGGGGATTTTTTCCAGGGAAAACCTAAACCTGTGGATGGTGAAATGTCCCAATTTTGGGGAGGAAAAAATTAAATTGCTTGCAACTGATGCGTAAAATGATCGCATATCAATTTTTCGGAAGAACCTCTTCAGATCAAGGGGCTGTTGGGGCCCCAGAAGGGGTGAAAGGCTTCATTATATTGAAAGGGGATACAAAACAGTCCAGTTTAAATCAACCATGGGTGGTGTACAAATTCAGGCTTTTGGGAATGGAACGACGGTGAATATTAAAAAGAGTTTTTTTCCAATAAAAATTTCCCTTTTTTTAAATTTTTTTTTAAACCCTTTTTGATTTAAAAAGTTTGGGGTTTTTGAGTTAAAAATTTTCATATAAATTTTTAAATTTAAAATTTTTGGTTCTTTTTTACAACCATTGATTTTCCCCAGATGGTCCAATCAATCAAATACCGTGGGGGGGTTTAAAAGTGTAGTTAAGGAAGTTCCCAAAACGAAGCGAGGAGCGTGGGTCAGATTGAAAGGGGGTAAAACAGGGGTAGTACTGAATACATATTTTAATATTTATTCCTTTTGTTGTAGTGTAAAAGTTTTAAAAGGAAATGAAGGGCCCGTGCCCAAAAAATTTTTTATGTTTCAAAAATTTAAAGAATTTTAGGCCTACCAACATCAACAAACCCTCAAAAATTTGCTTTATTTTTCCCCCAAAAACTGAAACCGATACTTTGACCCCCCCCTTGGTTAAGAGGGTTTGGGATTTTTTTTTTGCATTTTTTTTTCCTTTTTGGGAAAGCAGATTGCTTTTTTCCTAAAAACTTTTGGGAATTTGAGCTGAGGGCAGGAATTGGGGCTTTCGTTGCGACCATTTTTTTAATGATGAGTGCTGGTTTTAAAAATTTTTTTTTTTATACTTTTGTGCCAAAAAAAAAAAAAAAAAATTGCCCGCAAAAATTTTGTTTTGAAAAAGGTTTCATAAAAAAACCAAAAAGTTTTATGGGTTTAAAATAGGGGAAAAGAGAAATTTCAAAACATCAATATCTTATCATCGACCCTTTTATCATAACATTTAATCCCCTTTTTGGGTTTTTGTTTGTTTTATGGTAAAAAATTTTTTTAAATTTTGGATTTTTTGGGCCAATTTTAATTTTTTCCCTTTTTAGACTTGTAAATTTTGCAAGTAAAAAATGGGGAAGTGGCCCTTTATTAAACCAGGCACTTAGCCAGGTTATTATGTAATTCCCTTTGAATTTTAAAAAGGAACTCAAATTTTTGGTATTTTTTCAAGGGTGATCTTGGGACAGGTTTTTATGTTTGGGTGCCTCACAAAACACTGTACAAACCCTTTAAACTCATTCCTCGTATCGACTAAAACACGCATGCGAGGTGCTCCTTTGGTAACAAAGATGTTTAAATTTTTGTAGTTATATTCTTGTATTCCCTTTTGAAAAAACCCCCTAAAAGGGTGTTTTTGAAGTACTTTTGCTTTAAATTTATATTTGTTGGGAAAATTAAACTTGCCTTATTAATTTCTAATGATATACTGGGGTTTTGTTTGAATTAGTGCCTCGCAAAGACAGTGATTATGGTTTTAATGATGGGGAAAAGTGTTTAAGGAGGGTGGAAGTTTTTTTTTTTCTTTTTTTGGGTTTCCCACCTCAGGGGGGGAAAGGGCCCCAAAAGTGCTAAAAAAAAAAGATGTTTTTTTTTGATAAGAAAATTATTTGAAATATTTAAAATTTTCTCATACTGTATACCTTTTTGAAAAATTCTAGAACTAGTCAGTCAGATAATGACCTCAAGAGAAAGAAGTTTCGGCGACCACCACAAAAACTCTTTGATAATGATGCCATTCGTGCCATTGGTGGTGAAGTTACTCAAGATGGTGACTTCCTTATATTTGAAGGAAACCGTTTTACACACAAGGGTTATCTGTATAAGACGTTTGCCATCTCTGCGATTATGGCTGATGGTGTAAAGCCAACCTTGAGTGAACTGGAAAAGTTTGAAGAACAGAGCTTGGCTGACATGGAGGTGGGTAAACAACTTGGTCAAAAGAATGCCATAGAGGAATGCCATTTCAAGAGATTTGATTACAAATATTATACATTATATATATACATGTGAAGCATAAATTTATGATAGCACTTGATTTCCAGTATCAATAAGTATGTACAGGGTAATATTTTTTTTCTTTTGCAGCTGACCACTACTGGCCGTGAAGATGAGGGCCATAGTTTTGCTCCAGGTGATAATGTAGAAGTAATCGAAGGTGAACTGATGAACTTGATGGGCTCCGTGACGCGTGTAGATGGAAACAAAATCACCATTTTACCAAAACACGAAGATTTGAAAGACGAACTAGAATTTTTGTCTCACGAACTGAAGAAATACTTCAATCAAGGTGACCATGTGAAAGTTATTGCCGGGAGATATGAAGGTGACACTGGATTGATTGTTCGAGTGGAGGAAAACATGATCGTTCTCTTCTCTGACTTAACCATGCATGAACTGAAGGTACAG
>NC_069442.1:6962475-7044975 GCF_026875155.1 Cherax quadricarinatus | reverse complement strand
CAAACCACACAGCTGACTTTGGATTCATCCAGTGACTGGTGCCACTTAGTGGAGAGGTTTAACAACAGATCAGCAGCAGAGTAAAACCCTTTCCCCGAAGCCATATTGACGATCACCCAAAATAGTGAGTGGTATCAAAAAAATCTGTCATTTGTCTTGAGATTATTGTCTCAAGGATCTTACCAGTGATTGACAGGAGTGACACTGGTCTGTAGTTTTCTGATTTCTGCTCTGCTCTTCTTTTTGTGAACAGGGACTACATTTGCCTCTTTCCATGGAGAGGGGCCCTTTTGCACGGGTACTGGGCATCCCTAAAAGATGCGAGTTAGAGGTGTTTGCTACTGGCTGAAACATCTTCTAAACAATCGGGGGCTAAACTTTCTGGGCCCACACCCTTTTTTTTGTAAAGGGAAAATTTAAAAAGGGAAAATTTCACCTCCTCCTGCCTTATTGTAAACCCCCCTGACAGTTTTAAACACATTTCCCTTTTCTTTCTCTCTCTTTTTTCTCCCTCTCTCTCTCTCTCTCTCTCTCTCTTTTCTCTCTCCTTCCTTCTCTCTCCCTTTTTTTTTTCTCTCTCTTTCTCTCTTTCTTTTCCCCCTCTTTCTCTCTTTCTCTCCCTCTTTCTCTTTTTTCCCCTTTTCTTTTTCCCTTTTTTCCTTCTTTCTCCTTTTTCTCTTCTCTTTCTCTCTTTTTTTTTTTTTTGGGTTTTTTTTCCTCTTTCTTCTCTCTCTTTCTCCTCCCCTCTTTCCTCTCTCCTTTCCTCCCTTTCCTCTTTTCCCCTTTTTCTCTTTTTCCTCTTTCTCTCTTTTCCTTTTCTCTCTCTCTTTTCTCCCTCTTTTCTCTCTCTCTCTTTTCCCCTTTTCCCTCTCTCTTTCCTTTTTCTCTCTCTCTCTCCCCTTTTCCTCTCTCTCCTCCCAAATAAAAACATAAGAAAGGAGGAACACGGCAGCGGGCATTTGGGCCCATACTGGGCAGGTCCTTTAAAAATTCATCCCATTAAAAAAACCCTTTTGACCAACCCTTTTTTTCAATCCCACCCTAAAAACAAGCTCCGATGTCAAGTCCCCCTCAAACCCAACCCCCCCCTCCCCCCCTCTCCTCTCTCTCACTCTCTCCCCCTCTTTTCTCCCCTCCCCCTCTTCCCCCTCTCCCCCTCTCTCTCTCTCTCCTTTTTTAATCTTTTGCCCTCTCTGGTATAAAAAAATTCTTGAAAATTTAAAAGGACAAATTAAAAATCATGTTTTTTTTTTAGGGGTTACCCCCCGTGCCCTTTAGCTTTGGCAAAACTTTGGGCTACGGTTTTTTTGAACTTTGGGCCCAATTTCCAGGGGGGAAAATTATGCCCTTTTAGAGTGAGTACTTCTCTTTAAAATTGCATTTAAACTAGTTATTTTTGCCCCAGCAACCCTGATTTTAATTTTGCACCCCCCTGAAACAAGGTCTAAAAATGATTTTAAAATTTTTAGCAAGTGGGTGCTCCCTCGCTTAGTAAAGGTTACTTTCCCAAAAGAACCCTTGCAAGTTGAAAATTTTAAAAAAATGGGAAATTTTATAAAATAAATTTTTTGGATATAAAATTTTGGAGGGGGGGATTATGGGGGAGGTGAATGAAATTCCCAGATATTTGGGAGTAAACTTTGTCATTTGGGGGGGTTCTATAAAGGATGAGGTGAATCATAAAATTTGAGGGGGGAAAAGGGTGAGTGGTGCACTTAGGGCTGGGGAGACAAAAAATTTTGGTCCTTGGGGAAAAAGGGGAATGTAGGGAAAAGTTTTTTTTTTTACCAACATCTTATATTTTTTGTGAAGCAGGGGTGATAAAGTTGCAGCAGGAGAAGGCTGGAGCGGAAAAATTCTTGTCTGAGGGAAATGAGTGGGTGTAAAAAAATTTCGAAAATTTCGTATTTTTGGAACAGGGGAGGTGGGGGATTACCAAAACTGTTGCCCAAAGGGGGCCCTGAGGAAGGGTTTTGGGGTGTTCGGACAGTAGAGAAAAGGGGGAGCAAACAAATAAAACATCAAAGTTTACCCAGCCCCTTGGTAGGGGAAGGAAGGGGGGGTGGGGGTGGGCCTGGGAAAAGGGTTTTGGGGGGAGGAGGTAAAGGGGTTTTTTGTGCGGGGGGTTTGGGACTTCCGCGGGCTTGCTTTGGGGGTTTTTTGATGGGATGAATGGAGACGAATGGTTTTTAATATTTGCCGTCTTTTTGGAGTGTGAGCAAAGAAAACTTTTAAATGAAGGGGTTCGGGGAAACCCGGGCCCGGGGGCCTGACTTGACCCTGGAGAGGGGAAGGACACCCTGCACTCGAAGGAGGGGTGTTTTAAAGTTGCAGTTTTAAAAAAATTTATTTAAAGCACCCTTCTGGCAAGACAGTGATGGAGTGAATGATGGTTTAAAGTTTTTTTTTTTCGGGCCCACCCTGCCCTTTGGGGAATCGGGCCCTGTGAGATAAAAAAAAAAAAAAAAAAGAAGTAACTCCCGTCACGAATAAGCAAACAAATAATCACTGAACTAACAAATACGTACCAATAAATTTTAAAAAAATAAAAAAATGCATACAAAATTTTTCCCAAAAAAATTACAGGACTGAATGTAAAAGACAAAATGAAGGGGATCCTTTTAAAAAATAATTTTAAAACACATAAAACTACTCCTTTAAAAAAATTTTGTTATACTGTACTGTAAAAAAGTTTCCAGTTGTAATTGTTTGTTTTAAATTAAACCCTTTTTAAAATTCTACACCTCCCCCAAAATTTAAAGCCCCTTTTTCATTTTAAACCCTTTTTTTTTTTTTTTCCCCCAAAAAAGGCAGCAGTCCCCCTTTCAGAAAAAAATGGCCCGAAGTTGGAGGGTTTGGGGGGCACTTATGCACATCAGGGTTTTTTCCCCCCCTTTGGGAAATCTGTTTTTGGGTGATTCTAGTGCTCATTCACCAGTTTTCCTTTCTATTTTTGTTTTTATCCCCTTTCCCAAATATTCGATAATAGCAAGGAGCTGTACATTTAACCCTTTCAGGGTCCATCCCGTAGATCAACGGCTTTACGTTGAGTGTCCAAACCGTAGATCTACGCCAAAATTCTAGCGCCGTCAAATTTAGCGCGAAAACGCTCATAGGCCTACATGTGAGAGAATGGGTCTGCATGGTGGGTGTGCACCATAAACAAAAAATCTAGGCGCCCACATAGCATTGTGGGAACGCCGGCTCAGTTACCCTTGTTCACCATGCCTCGTCGCAAGTCAGCTCTCACTCCCCGGAAAATTGGGACTCTCCTCTTCCAAATCTGATAGTTCTGACACTGATGGAAGGGAAATGAAGACGAATTCTAGGGCCTTTGATCAGTTAGTGACCGAAAAGAATGCCCAGGTATCGATAATAGTGCAGAAAACCCCTTTGACGATCCTCACCTTCAAACCTCTGGTGTGGGCACTCATGACTCATCGGTTGTTCCTCATCGCAAGAGAAAACTAATTTTTTCGTGTGGCCAGGCCTCGGGACTTCAGTAATGATGATGATAGTGACGTGGACTGTGATTTTATTGCGCTCGACGATCAATCGAGTAGTGATAGTGAGGAAATCATATTCACCAGTGAAGCGTCGGTATGTTCGCCGCCGCATGCGCTTGGGTAGTGTACCCTTGCTGTGCCCAGGGACGGAGTACATCCCGGAGTACATCCCGTGGCCCAACACCGTTTTAGGTAGTGATAGTGTGGATAATGTGGCTACACTTGGCATGGATAGCCACAGGCATCAGTGGATGGTGTTAGTGGTGATGGTATTTGGCACCGCCATGCGTGACTCACCAGGCCACGCTGGGACCCATGCTGACTCGTCAGTTCAAGGACAAAGCGGAGCGCCAGCCTCCAGCCCCCCACAACACAACCACCCGCACAACCAGCCTATGATGTCCAGTATCCACCAGCAAACCGTATGTGGGATTGGCAGCAAAATCCCAATTTGTTCCCAAGCCTCACCACTTTGAGATTCTCAAAGTGGAATTCTACCTACTTGTCCCCTTGGAAAAACGGCCAATGAACTGGAATTCTTTGAATTATTCTTTGACCAGCCTTTGATGGAAATTATTGTCAGGGAAAGTAATAAGTATTTTGAGTACACCATGGCAAATACGATCTTATCACCACAGTCAAGACTACACAGGTGGAAAGAGACGACTGTTGCAGAAATGTATTTGCTTTTTGCAACAATAATGCTTATGCCTCACGTCAAAGCATAATATAAAAGCATACTGGTCCACAGATCGGCAAATTTCTACCCCGGTCTTCAGTGAAATCATACCGTGAAACAGGTTATCTTACTCTTACGTATGTTGCACTTCTCTGAACAAAACCAGGCCTGGGCAGAAGTGACAGGTTAATACAAGATTAAAATGTTTTCATGTATCTCAAACAAAAATTCAGGATATACTTTTATCCATTCAAGAATCTTTTAATTGACGATCTTTGATTTTGTTCAAAGGTAGACTGTCATTCAAGCAGTATATACCGAGCAAGAGGAAACGCTTTGGTATAAAAACTGTTTGTACTCTGTGATTGTGACAGTGGCCTGGTTTTTGGATATTGTTGTATACAGGGTAGTAAAACAATTTAAAGATACCAAGATGTTATTGGGTATCTCAGATGACGTAGTGAGAAACATGATGGCACCTTAAACTTGGTAAGGGGCAAAACATTAATACCGATAAAAAATTGGTACACAAGCCCATTACTCAGTGATTTCATGCGAGTGAACAAGACAGATGTGTGTGGCACAGGGCGTTCTAAAACGTAAACATATGCCCAGGCTCAAGCAGGTGCTCGTGGTGATGACGTGCAGGTGTTTACTGCCATGACATCATGGCATTACGGGGGGCATGACAAACAGATGTCACATTGTTGAAAACCCTTCACCGTAATGAAATGCAAGACAGTGGCAAAGTTGATCGAGTGACTAAAGAACATATTCGAAAACCAGTGTCAGTGATTGATTATACACAAAACATGCGCTTGGTTGACCCAAATGTGACATGCAGATTGGTTTTGTTGACTGTGTTCGTAAAAGTTACAAGTGGTACATGAAACTTTTCTTCCATCTCATGGACATTTCAATGCTCAATGCATATAATATGTACCAAATAAAGACTGGCAACCCGACCACTGTATGGTGAATTTTGTTTGTTGTCAGACAACTCATAATGAAGTACCCGGAACAACACCTGCTATACAAAATGGTCCTCGAATTCCTCGGATTTTACCCAAGCATTTGAGGAGAGAAGGTGATCATTTCATAATACAGCTTCCTTCAACTCAGAAGAAATTTGCTCAGAAGAGATGCATTGTCTGTGCACAAACAAAACGACGGCAACAAAGATGCAAAGACACTCGGTTTATGTGTGAGGAATGTAAGGTGCCTCTGTGCATGGTGCCTTGTTTCAAGGAGTTCCACAAGCTCCAGCAGTTCTAAAACCATGTCCAGTGATTGTAAATATGTAAATATATGATAGAACATTAGTATTATACAATATTTGTGCATGTTTATTGTAATAAACAACAGTGGTAAACAATAATATGATAATAACTTTAGTGCAGTTATTGTGTTCAATACAGTGAGTTTATATATATACATTATATACAGTATTCCATAAGCACAGATGATACTGTGCTTATGGGAGATTCTAAAGAAAAATTGCAAAGATTAGTGGATGAGTTTGGGAATGTGTGTAAAGGTAGAAAGTTGAAAGTGAACATAGAAAAGAGTAAGGTGATGAGGGTGTCAAATGATTTAGATAAAGAAAAATTGGATATCAAATTGGGGAAGAGGAGTATGGAAGAAGTGAATGTTTTCAGATACTTGGGAGTTGACGTGTCGGCGGATGGATTTATGAAGGATGAGGTTAATCATAGAAATTGATGAGGGAAAAAAGGTGAGTGGTGCGTTGAGGTATATGTGGAGTCAAAAAACGTTATCTATGGAGGCAAAGAAGGGAATGTATGAAAGTATAGTAAGTACAACACTCTAATATGGGTGTGAAGCTTGGGTGGTAAATGCAGCAGCGAGGAGACGGTTGGAGGCAGTGGGAGATGTCCTGTTTAAGGGCAATGTGTGGTGTAAATATTATGCAGAAAATTCGGAGTGTGGAAATTAGGAGAAGGTGTGGAGTTAATAAAAGTATTAGTCAGAGGGCAGAAGAGGGGTTGTTGAGGTGGTTTGGTCATTTAGAGAGAATGGATCAAAGTAGAATGACATGGAAAGCATATAAATCTATAGGGGAAGGAAGGCGGGGTAGGGGTCGTCCTCGAAAGGGTTGGAGAGAGGGGGTAAAGGAGGTTTTGTGGGTAAGGGGCTTGGACTTCCAGCAAGCGTGCGTGAGCGTGTTAGATAGGAGTGAATGGAGACGAATGGTACTTGGGACCTGACGATCGTTGGAGGTGTGCAGGGTAATATTTAGTGAAGGGATTCAGGGAAACCGGTTATTTTCACATAGTCGGACTTGAGTCCTGGAAATGGGAAGTACAATGCCTGCACTTTAAAGGAGGGGTTTGGGATATTGGCAGTTTGGAGGGATATGTTGTGTATCTTTATATGTGTATGCTTCTAGACTGTTGTATTCTGAGCACCTCTGCAAAAACAGTGATAATGTGCGAGTGTGGTGAAAGTGTTGAATGATGATGAAAGTATTTTCTTTTTGGGGATTTTCTTTCTTTTTTGGGTCACCCTGCCTCGGTGGGAGACGGCCGACTTGTTGAAAAAAAAAAAAAAATACAGTATTGGTCTCTCAGGCCCCAAATGTTAGTAGGAATAGAAAAAAATTGGAAAAGAAAATAAAAAACAACTAAAACCACAAAAAAATGTAATGCGTGTATGTGGAATTCGTCGATGTTGCCGCCACCACATCATTTTTGACAAACTTCTTGGCACTGTATCTCGGTAAGTACTGATCAGATTTTTTTTTTGTCTTATAACCTTCACAAAAATATGCTCTTTAATTCTGTAAGAAAAAATATTTTTTTTTTTTTTCAAAATTTCTTGGACACTGGAGCACCACTTCAGATTTTGGCCTTGGACCCTGAAAGGGTTAATCATCAGAACTACCTTATAAAGCCCCAAGAATTCGGTAATTTGGCTAGTTTTATTATATTTGCAACAAATTTTGTAGGCATTTAACCCTTTGGGGGTTTTGGCCATACTAGTACGGCTTACGCACCAGAGTTTTTGACTTACTAGTACTTACGCATAAATTCTAGTGTCCTCAAATCTAGCAAGAGAAAGCTGATAGGCCTACATATGAAAGAATGGGTCTATGTGGTCAGTGTGCACAGTATAAAAAAAATCCTGCAGCTCACAGTGCGTAATAAGAAAAAAAAACTTTGACCGTGTTTTTGGATTAAACAGCAACTTTGCACTGTATTTTTGTATGGTATTTATTGTTGTATTCTAGTTTTCCTGGTCTCATTTTATAGAATGGAAGACATATTACAGAAATTGAGATGATTTTGACTGGTTTTACAATGAAAAGTACCTTGAAATTGAGCTCAGAGTAGCAGAAATGTTCGATTTTTACCGAAGTTCAAAAGTAAACAAATCATGCTAAGCGTCCAATACACATCAACTGGTGAGTCTAATATTCTTCAACAAGTGTGACGATACTATTTATACCATTTCTACACTAATGCAGTAGTCTGCATAACAGTAAATCTTATTTTTTTTGTGAGAATAAAAAATCAACGTGAAAGCAAAAGAAATGTAAGAGGGGCCTGGGGACATGACTAATGAACAGAGGAAATGTTATTTTAGTGCCAGGAATGTCTTTCTTGTTTATTCTGGACCCTATTTGAAAATTGGCATCTTTTGAAATTTGTGTGAAATTGGCAAAATTGCTAAATTCTGACCACTTTATTGGATAGTTGAAATCGGTAAATGGGTGATTTCTTGTACTCATTCGATAGAAAAAACGGAGTTCTAGCGAAATAGTTATGATTTTTGTCGACTAGCACACTGGAATTGGCCGAAAACAGGGCTCAAACTGGGCAAAATCGCAAATGCATAAACATTGTCGAGATCGCTAAGTTCACAAGAGCATAATTCCATAAGTTTTCTATAAAATTTCATACTTTTGGTGTCATTATGATCGGGAAAAGATTCTCTATCTTTTCATAAGATTTTTTTTTTTTTTTTTAATTTTGGCGACCCTGAGAACAAGTCTCTGAGAGGGCCTGGCGACCCTCAATGGGTTAAGCCTCTAAAGCAACCTTTCTGCTGTTCATTAACCCCTTGACTGTCGCAACCCCAAATCCTGAGATGTCTCCTGGTGTCGCAAAATTAAAAAAAAAAATTATTTTTTCCTTTGAAATGATAGAGATTCTTTTCCCGATTGTAATGACACCAAAAGCACGAAATTTGATGGAAAACTAATGGAATTACGCTTTCGCGAAGTTAGCTACCTTGGCGATATTTACGAATCTGCGATTTTGCCCACTTTGAGCCCTATTTTTGGCTAATTCCATTGTTCCAGTCGACCAAGCTCATAGCTATTTCTTTAGAACAACATTTTTTCTATTGATTGAGTACAAGAAACTGCCCATTTACCGATTTCAACTACCCAATAACGTGGTCAGAAATTTGCAATTTGGCCAATTTCACGAAAATTAAAAAATATAAGAATTTCAAAATAGGGTCCAGAATGAACAATGCAGACATTCCTGGCTCTAAAATAACATTTTCTTTGTTCATCAGTCACGTCTCCAGGCCCCTCTGATATTACTCTTGCTTTCTGTTTTGAATTTTTATTCAAACAAAAAAAATAGAAGATTTACTGTTATGCAGACTACTGCAGTAGTGTAATAATTGTATAAATAATGTCAACCCATTCATGATTGCATATTAGAATGACTACTTGGACATTTATTGGAAAATGACATCATTTGTTTACTTTCGAACATTGGCAAAAATCAAACATTTCCCCTACTTTGAGCTCCATTTTAAGGTTCGTTTCATAGTAAAACCAATCAAAATCACCTCTATTTTTATAATACGTTTTTCATTCTATCAAATGAGACCAAGAAAATGAGAATACAAATATAAATACTGTACGAAAATAGACCACAAATTCGGCATTTTAATTAAAAAAAAAGGCTGAGTTTTTTTTTTCTCATTATGCACTGCGTGCTTCAGGATTTTTTTTATATGATGTGCACCTACCACACAGACCCATTCTCTCACATGTGGGCCTACCAGCTTTCTCCTGCTTGATTTGAAGCCGCTAGAATTTATGAGTATATATACATGAAAAACGGTGGCTCGTAAGACGTATATATATATATGACCAAAACAGTCAAAGGGTTAATTACTTCCCCAGGCCTCTCCAATATAACTCTTGCTCTCCATTTTGAATTTGTCACAAAAAAAACAATATTTGCTTTCTTACTTCTTGGCTAATAAGCTGCAACCAAGAATGCTTGGTCATAGTTAAGGACATCCAGTACTTGAAGCAGACCTACTAAAAATCAAAACAGACTGAGGATGACTACTACCCTCCCCTACCCCACCCTAATGTACCCTATCCTACACAACCCTATTTTACCCTCCCCTCCCTTCCCCTTCTCTCCACACTACCCTACCCTCCCTTATACTACCCAGTCTTATCCCATCTTACCATACCTTACCCTACCCTTCCCTGTGCTAACATACCTTATGCTAGCATACCCTACACTACCCTTACCTTCCTTTCAGAAATCTATTTCTGCCACTTTGGTGCCTGTTTCAGGATATTTCTTGTCTGAAGCCAAACAAAAGCATCTCTATTTCATTGGTATGTATTCCAGACGTCCAATTGACACCAAGAAAGCTAATAAATCCATAAATCCATGTGTTTTCAGCCAAACACAAGGTCAGTGGTTATCTGCTTCAATCATTCACTGTATGGAGCAGGACTTTTTTTATACAGTATGCCCATTCTCTCATGTCTAGGACAAAATTTGCCACTGAGCATATTTGAGTGCTATAATTCATGCGAGGATCTATGCAAATGCTACTGGCCCATCACTTAGATATATGTGGAAGACAGTGAAAGGGTTAAAAGTCAAAATGCCCACCACATTACAAATGCAGTGCCCATTGTGTCTGTTCAGCTAATGTCTAGCAATTCTTTATGTATATATTAAGTTAAACAGCGAGCTTTCTCTCAGTACCTGAAATTAACATTCAACCTCTGTGTAGTGCACAGACAGTTGCAGTCATTGTGAGATTGGAGAAGGAGAACTTCCAAGTCTTGAACATGCATGGTAAGCTGGTTCATGTCAAACCTCAAGCAGTCCACAAAAAGAAGGAAAACCGTCGTGCCATGGCCCTTGACTCTGAGAGAAATACAATCCAAGTGAAGGATATTGTCAAAGTGATTGATGGTCCACACTCGGTAAGTCACAGGTATAAATTTTGCATGCTAATTATTCCTACTCTCAATATATTTTTACTTTTTTTTTTTTTTAAGATTCACTTGTATTTAACAACTATTGCAGTAATTTTCCAGAGAAAAGTTTTGAACCATGGTATGAATTTTGAAAATGATATAAATTACCAACAAGTATTTTATACCATTTCAACATACCTGTCGTGGTATGTATTGTATTGCTTGTTTACTCCTCACTACCTTCACTTTCATCTCTCGGTCACTGTCCACTTTTTAAGCTTTTCTCTAGTGTTGTTCAGCTCAGGTTTCCCTCTGTGCAGTTTTGTTTTATGCCAGTTTTGTCATGCAGCAAATCCATTTCTACCATTATGGTAATTTGCTATATGCATAAAAATTTTCCCATGCGCAGTGACCCAAGCCCAGTACCAATTGATTGTAAATGGTAAAGTGATTGTGA
This sequence comes from Cherax quadricarinatus, assembly GCF_026875155.1. Lineage (NCBI taxonomy): Eukaryota > Metazoa > Arthropoda > Malacostraca > Decapoda > Parastacidae > Cherax > Cherax quadricarinatus. The sequence continues at coordinate 7,034,116 of NC_069442.1, read as the reverse complement.
TAAACTGTGGATATGGACACTTGTATACAGTTCAGGGCACATATTGAAGGAAATTTTTCACCATGAGTGGCTTCATCATTCCTTCATCTTTAGTAGTGATGAAGCCACTCGTGGTGAGATGTTTCTTGAATAAATGTTATGAACTCTATGTTATTGTCTGAATTCACTTCCAACTGATATTTTATGTAAAGTAAAAGGACACAAGTGCAACTAATGTGACATTTTATTGTGGCAACGTTTCGCTCTCCAGGAGCTTTGTCAACAGCTTGACAAAGCTCCTGGAGAGCGAAACGTTGCCACCATAAAATGTCACATTAGTTGCATTTGTGTCCTTTTACTTTACGTATTTCGGTAATTCTACCAACTTTATTACAACTGATATTTTAACAATATCTCTTTAAATATCACACTAAAATGGTTTATATTGACTTTCAGAAGAAAGACTAAATACAGTATGAGGTAAATAGATTTGGGCATGAGATATCCACTTAAAACCACACACTTTTCCCCAGGCTTTGTGAGTTTTGCCTGCACCTGCCTACATACCAGGATAATACTGAACTCATTTTGAAGGAAATCCTATGGATGGTTTTCAATTTTAAGAATTTGAAAGTAGAGCAATTGTGAATTTTGGATTAAGGGTGAAGAGAGGAAAGATGAGTAGAGAGAGATCAAATCACAGGTTGATAATGTGTGTGCACTTAAGTCCAAATAAAGACAGGCTGGTTGGTTAATGGGGGGATGAGTATAATTGAATTTTGCATGTTTTCAGTTTTTTAACCAAAATCACTGTTTTGGTATATGGCTATTTGGTGCCTATGTGGTATACTCATTAATTTTGTTTAGTAGTAGTAAGTCAAGAAATGCAGTTTTTTCTTGATTCTGGCACTCTTTTAATTGTGTAGGAGTGTATTATTGAATTTTATATACTATATTTTGTTTTACCTCAATTGTATTTTGACTAAGTTAATTTCATTTTGGCATGTTTGTTTGTTTGTTTGTTTCCTATGCGGTATGCTCATGGTTTATACGTAGTAGGTTGGTAGACAGCAACCACCCAGGGAGGTACTACCGTCCTGCCAAGTGAGTGTAAAACGAAGCCTGTGATTGTTTTACATGATGGTAGGATTGCTGATGTCTTTTGTCTGTCTCATAAATATGCAAGATTACAGGCATGTCTTGCTACTTCTACTTACACTTAGGTCACACTACACATACATGTACACATTTATTTATACACACTCATCTGAGTTTTCTTTGATTTTATCTTAATAGTTCTTGGTCTTATTAATTTTCCTTTTATATCCATGGGGAAGTGGAATAAGAATCTTTCCTCCGTAAGCCATGCGTGTTGTAAAAGTCAACTAAAAGCCGGGAACAATGGGCTAGTAACCCCTTTTCCTGTAAAGATTACTAAAAAGAATAAGAAGAAGAAAATATGTCAAAGTGGGAAGTCTGAATGTGCATGGATGTTGTGCAGATGATAAGAAAGAGATGATTGTGGATGTTATGAATGAGAAAGAAGCTGGATGTCCTGGCTTTAAGTGAAACAAAGCTGAAGGGGGTGGGAGAGTTTCAGTGGAGAGGAATAAATGGGATTAGGTCAGGGGTTTCAAATAGAGTTAGAGCTAAAGAAGGAGTAGCAATATGTTGAAGGATAAGCTATGGCAGGAAAAGAGGGACTATAAATGTATTAATTCAAGGATTATGTGGAGTAAAATAAAGATTGGATGTGAAAAGTGGGTTATAATAAGCGTGTATGCACCTGGAGAAGAGAGAAGTGTAGAGGAGAGAGAGAGATTTTGGAAATGTTGAGTGAATGCGTGGGGAGTTTTGAATCAAGTGTGAGAGTAATGGTGGTTGGGGATTTCAATGCTAAAGTGGGTAAAAATGTTATGGAAGGAGTAGTAGGTAAATTTGGGGTGCCAGGGGTAAATGTAAATGGGGAGCCTTTAATTGAGCTATGTGTAGAAAGAAATTTGGTAATAAGTAATACATATTTTATGAAAAAGAGGATAAATAAATATACAAGGTATGATGTAGCACGTAATGAAAGTAGTTTATTAGATTATGTATTGGTGGATAAAAGGTTGATGGGTAGGCTCCAGGATGTACATGTTTATAGAGGGGCAACTGATATATCGGATCATTATTTAGTTGTAGCTACAGTTAGAGTAAGAGGTAGATGGGAAAAGAGGAAGGTGGCAACAACAAGTAAGAGGGAGGTGAAAGTGTATAAACTAAGGGAGGAGGAAGTTCGGGTGAGATATAAGCGACTATTGGCAGAAAGGTGGGCTAGTGCAAAGATGAGTAGTGGGGGGGTTGAAGAGGGTTGGAATAGTTTTAAAAAATGCAGTATTAGAATGTGGGGCAGAAGTTTGTGGTTATAGGAGGGTGGGGGCAGGAGGAAAGAGGAGTGATTGGTGGAATGATGAAGTAAAGGGTGTGATAAAAGAGAAAAAGGTAGCTTATGAGAGGTTTTTACAAAGCAGAAGTGTTATAAGAAGAGCAGAGTATATGGAGAGTAAAAGAAAGGTAAAGAGAGTGGTGAGAGAGTGCAAAAGGAGAGCAGATGATAGAGTGGGAGAGGCACTGTCAAGAAATTTTAATGAAAATAAGAAAAAATTTTGGAGTGAGTTAAACAAGTTAAAGCCTAGGGAAAATATGGATTTGTCAGTTAAAAACAGAGTAGGGGAGTTAGTAGATGGGGAGATGGAGGTATTGGGTAGATGGCGAGAATATTTTTGAGGAACTTCTAAATGTTAAGGAAGAAACAGAGGCAGTAATTTCATGCACTGGTCAGGGAGGTATACCATCTTTTAGGAGTGAAGAAGAGCAGAATGTAAGTGTGGGGGAGGTACGTGAGGCATTACGTAAAATGAAAGGGGGTAAAGCAGCTGGAACTGATGGGATCATGACAGAAATGTTAAAAGCAGGGGGGGGATATAGTGTTGGAGTGGTTGGTACTTTTGTTTAATAAATGTATGAAAGAGGGGAAGGTACCTAGGGATTGGCAGAGAGCATATATAGTCCCTTTATATAAAGGGAAAGGGGACAAAAGAGACTGTAAAAATTATAGAGGAATAAGCTTACTGAGTTACCAGGAAAAGTGTACGGTAGGGTTTAATTGAAAGAATTAGAGGTAAGACAGAATGTAGGATTGCGGATGAGCAAGGAGGTTTTAGAGTGGGTAGGGGATGTTTTAGATCAGGTGTTTACATTGAAGCATATATGTGAACAGTATTTAGATAAAGATAGGGAAGTTTTTATTGCATTTATGGATTTAGAAAAGGCATATGATAGAGTGGATAGAGGAGCAATGTGGCAGATGTTGCAAGTATATGGAATAGGTGGTAAGTTATTAAATGCTGTAAAGAGTTTTTATGAGGATAGTGAGGCTCAGGTTAGGGTGTGTAGAAGAGAGGGAGACTACTTCCGGTAAAAGTAGGTCTTAGACAGGGATGTGTAATGTCACCATGGTTGTTTAATATATTTATAGATGGGGTTGTAAAGGAAGTAAATGCTAGGGTGTTTGGGAGAGGGGTGGGATTAAATTATGGGGAATCAAATTCAAAATGGGAATTGACACAGTTACTTTTTACTGATGATACTGTGCTTATGAGAGATTCTAAAGAAAAATTGCAAAGGTTAGTGGATGAGTTTGGGAATGTGTGTAAAGGTAGAAAGTTGAAAGTGAACATAGAAAAGAGTAAGGTGATGAGGGTGTCAAATGATTTGGATAAAGAAAAATTGGATATCAAATTGGGGAGGAGGAGTATGGAAGAATTGAATGTTTTCAGATATATACTTGGGAGTTGACGTGTCGGCGGATGGATTTATGAAGGATGAGGTTAATCATAGAATTGATGAGGGAAAAAAGGTGAGTGGTGCGTTGAGGTATATGTGGAGTCAAAAAACGTTATCTATGGAGGCAAAGAAGGGTATGTATGAAAGTATAGTAGTACCAACACTCTTATATGGGTGTGAAGCTTGGGTGGTAAATGCAGCAGCGAGGAGACGGTTGGAGGCAGTGGAGATGTCCTGTTTAAGGGCAATGTGTGGTGTAAATATTATGCAGAAAATTCGGAGTGTGGAAATTAGGAGAAGGTGTGGAGTTAATAAAAGTATTAGTCAGAGGGCGGAGGAGGGGTTGTTGAGGTGGTTTGGTCATTTAGAGAGAATGGATCAAAGTAGAATGACATGGAAAGCATATAAATCTATAGGGGAAGGAAGGCGGGGTAAGGGTCGTCCTCGAAAGGGTTGGAGAGAGGGGGTAAAGGAGGTTTTGTGGGTAAGGGGCTTGGACTTCCAGCAAGCGTGCGTGAGCGTGTTAGATAGGAGTAAATGGAGATGAATGGTACTTGGGACCTGACGATCTGTTGGAGTGTGAGCAGGGTAATATTTAGTGAAGGGATTCAGGGAAACCGGTTATTTTCATATAGTCGGACTTGAGTCCTGGAAATGGGAAGTACAATGCCTGCACTTTAAAGGAGGAGTTTTGGGATATTGGCAGTTTGGAGGGATATGTTGTATATCTTTATACGTATATGCTTCTAAACTGTTGTATTCTGAGCACCTCTGCAAAAGCAGTGATAATGTGTGAGTGTGGTGAAAGTGTTGAATGATGATGAAAGTATTTTCTTTTTGGGGATTTTCTTTCTTTTTTGGGTCACCCTGCCTCGGTGGGAGACAGCCGACTTGTTGAAAAAAAAAAAAAAAAAAAAAATTTTGTTTTACCTCAATTGTATTTTGACTAAGTTAATTTCATTTTGGCATGTTTGTTTGTTTGTTTGTTTGTTTCCTATGCGGTATGCTCATGGTTTGGTAAAAGATTAAGCCAGCAAAACTGGATTTTTTCCCAGTTTTGGTACTGTTAATTACATTTGTAGGAAATATGATCAGATTTTAGATTTTACTTTTCTGTGTTCTTTTTAGACTAAATTAATTTCTTTTTCAAATATCATCATACGGTATTTGTGTGGTGAGCTCATATTATTTTGGTAACCTATTCATCAAGAAATATGGAATTTGCAAACTCTGAGACTGTTTTATATGTTACTGTATATTGTGTCCACCTTGTGCTGTATCATTTTGTGCCATTAGCCAGGAACTGGCCTAGTGCATAAAGGAAGGGACACCTGTCATAAAAGTTGCTTTGCATGTGCTCTGTTAGCACATCCCTTAACCCGTAAATGGTCCAAATGTATACTATATACGTTTTTACCGCTAGTGCCCTAAACTTGTATATATACGTTTTTTTTGTCATGCATTCTACATTGCCACGATAAGCCTGGGTCGCCTAGACATGAGAGAATGGGTGTGTGCACTCACTGTGTGCCATATTAAGATAATTGGGGATGCCTGGGAACCATATGCTCTTCTTTCCTATTAAAAAAAAAAACGATTTTTTTTTCTCAAAAAAGTTGGGGCACTACGGTAGAGAAATGTATATATATATATACATTTGGACCATTTCCGGGTTAAAAACCACTCGTCTCTATTCACCCCCTATTTAACACGCACACACAATCCTGGATACTCAAGCCCCTAAAACTTAAAGCCTCTTTTACCCCTTTCCCTCCAAATATTCTTCGGAGGACCCCCAACATCAACATCCACTCCAGGATTTATAAACCCTCATCATCATCCTATCCCTCCATCCTCTCTAGATAGCCAAACCACCTGAGTTTTATACCCTTGATGGCCTCACATTGCCTTTTAATTTTTATGCTCTGAATTGTTTGCATTACATTCACACGACATATTACTTTCAAACATGACATCATTTCTGTCTCTAGCCTTTTTCTTGCTGCAGCATTCAACACCCATCCATTGCATCCATATTAGTGTTTGTACCACTGTACTCTGGTACATTCCCATTCTTGCTTCCATAGATAAACTTCTTTCTACAAATACCTGAACAGACCGCCTTTCTTTTTTCCCCTCATGTATTCTGTGGCTCATCTTGTCTTTCATAGCCCCATTGGCTAGCATGTTTACTCCCAAATATCAATACATCACTTCCTCCATACTCCCTCCAATCAAATATTTAACCCCATAACTGTCCAAATGTAGATCTACGTTCACTCGCCCAGCGCTCCGAATATTTTGAAAAAAAACACAAAAAAAATATTTTTTTTTGAATGAAGACCTTTTTTTACATAAAGTAATGTAAAAAAATAAAAATCTTCAGTCAATACTTAGAGATATAAGGCTCCAAAGTCAGCGCTTGTCGCTCACTTGACAGCAACGTGAAGCGCTGTTGCTTGCAGAAGTGTTGCCGATAATTTTTTCTCATTTTATTTTTTAATTTGTATAATTTTTATGTTATGATAATTACAATTTGTAGTAGTTCTTGTGATTTCATAGTTAATCTTTGTTCTGATACTAATATTAGGTACTGAAATAGTACTCAAATAGTCATAAACACAGTGACAGGTGAACATTTTTACTTACCTTAGTCACATACTATTGTCTTGAAATATATACATAGTATTTATAGGTCCCAGCAATGTTTTAGATATGCAGGAGTATATTATAATAATAGCATGTAATGAAAGTAGTTTGTTAGATTATGTATTGGTGGATAAAAGGTTGATGGGTAGGCTCCAGGATGTACACGTTTATAGAGGGACAACTGATGTATTGGATCATTATTTACTTGTAGCTACAGTTAGAGTAAGAGGTAGATGGGACAAGAGGAAAATGGCAACAACAAGAGGGAGGTGAAAGTGTATAAGCTAAGGGAGGAGGAAGTTCGGGTGACATATAAGCAACGATTGGCAGAAAGGAGGGCTGGTGCAAGTATGAGTAGTGGGGGGGGAGGGGGTTGAAGAGGGTTGGAATAGTTTTAAAAATGCAGTATTAGAATGTGGGGCAGAAGTTTGTGGTTATAGGAGGGTGGGGACAGGAGGAAAGAAGAGTGATTGGTGGAATGATGAAGTAAAGGGTGTGATAAAAGAGAAAAAGGTAGCTTATGGGAGGTTTTTACAAAGCAGAAGTGTTATCAGAAGATTAGAGTATATGGAGAGTAAAAGAAAGGTGAAGAGAGTGGTGAGAGAGTGCAAAAGGAGAGCAGATGATAGAGTGGGAGAGGCACTGTAAAGAAATTTTAATGAAAATAACAAAAAATTTTGGAGTGAGATAAACAAGTTAAGAAAGCCTAGGGAACGAATGGATTTGTCAGTTAAAACCAAAGTAGGGGAGTTAGTAGATGGAGAGATGGAGGTATTGGGTAGATGGCGAGAATATTTTGAGGAACTTTTAATTGTCGACAAAGAAAGGAAGGCAGTAATTTCATGCACTGGCCAGGAAGGTATACCATCTTTTAGGAGTGAAGAAGAGCAGAATGCAAGTGTGGGGGAGGTACGTGAGGCATTACGTAGAATGAAAGGGGGTAAACCAGCTAGAACTGACAGGATCATGACAGAAATGTTAAAAGCAGGGGAGGGATATAGTGTTGGAGTGCTTGGTATTTTTGTTTAATAAATGTATAAAAGAGGGGAAGGTAACTAGGGATTGGCGGAGAGCATGTATAGTCCCTTTATATAAAGGGAAGGGGTTTGGAGTGAGTTAAACAAGTTAAAGCCTAGGGAAAGTATGGATTTGTCAGTTAAAAACAGAGTAGGGGAGTTAGTAGATGGGGAGATGGAGGTATTAGGTAGGTGGTGAGAATATTTTGAGGAACTTTTAAATGTTAAGGAAGAAAGAGAGGCAGTAATTTCATGCACTGGTCAGGGAGGTATACCATCTTTTAGGAGTGAAGAAGAGCAGAATGTAAGTGTGGGGGAGGTACGTGAGGCATTACGTAGAATGAAAGGGGGTAAAGCAGCTGGAACTGATGGGATCATGACAGAAATGTTAAAAGCAGGGGAGGGATATAGTGTTGGAGTGGTTGGTACTTTTGTTTAATAAATGTATGAAAGAGGGGAAGGTACCTAGGGATTGGCGGAGAGCATGTATAGTCCCTTTATATAAAGGGAAAGGGGACAAAAGAGACTGTAAAAATTATAGAGGAATAAGTTTACTGAGTATATCAGGAAAAGTGTACGGTAGGGTTATTATTGAAAGAATTAGAGGTAAGACAGAATGTAGGATTGCGGATGAGCAAGGAGGTTTCAGAGTGGGTAGGGGATGTGTAGATCAAGTGTTTACATTGAAGCATATATGTGAACAGTATTTAGATAAAGATAGGGAAGTTTTTATTGCATTTATGGATTTAGAAAAGGCATATGATAGAGTGGATAGAGGGGGCAATGTGGCAGATGTTGCAAGTATATGGAATAGGTGGTAAGTTAAAAAATGCTGTAAAGAGTTTTTATGAGGTTTAGTGAGGCTCAGGTTAGGGTGTGTAGAAGAGAGGGAGACTACTTCCGGTAAAAGTAGGTCTTTAGACAGGGATGTGTAATGTCACCATGGTTGTTTAATATATTTATAGATGGGGTTGTAAAGGAAGTAAATGCTAGGGTGTTCGGGAAAGGGGTGGGATTAAATTTTGGGGAATCAAATTCAAAATGGGAATTGACACAGTTACTTTTTGCTTATGATGCTGTGCTTATGGGAGATTCTAAAGAAAAATTGCGAAGGTTAGTGGATGAGTTTGGGAGTGTGTGTAAAGGTAGAAAGTTGAAGTGAACATAGAAAAGAGTAAGGTGATGAGGGTATCAAATGATTTAGATAAAGAAAAATTGGATATCAAATTGGGGAGGAGGAGTATGGAAGAATTGAATGTTTTCAGATATATACTTGGGAGTTGACGTGTCGGCGGATGGATTTATGAAGGATGAGGTTAATTATAGAATTGATGAGGGAAAAAAGGTGAGTGGTGCGTTGAGGTATATGTGGAGTCAAAAAACGTTATCTATGGAGGCAAAGAAGGGAATGTATGAAAGTATAGTAGTACCAACACTCTTATATGGGTTTGAAGCTTGGGTGGTAAATGCAGCAGCGAGGAGACGGTTGGAGGCAGTGGAGATGTCCTGTTTAAGGGCAATGTGTGGTGTAAATATTATGCAGAAAATTCGGAGTGTGGAAATTAGGAAAAGGTGTGGAGTTAATAAAAGTATTAGTCAGAGGGCAGAAGAGGGATTGTTGAGGTGGTTTGGTCATTTAGAGAGAATGGATCAAAGTAGAATGACATGGAAAGCATATAAATCTATAGGGGAAGGAAGGCGGGGTAGGGGTCGTCCTCGAAAGGGTTGGAGAGAGGGGGTAAAGGAGGTTTTGTGGGCAAGGGGCTTGGACTTCCAGCAAGTGTGCGTGAGCGTGTTAGATAGGCGTGAATGGAGACGAATGGTACTTGGGACCTGACGATCTGTTGGAGTGTGAGCAGGATAATATTTAGTGAAGGGATTCAGGGAAACCGGTTATTTTCATATAGTCAGACTTGAGTTCTGGAAATGGGAAGTACAATGCCTGCACTTTAAAGGAGGGGTTTGGGATATTGGCAGTGTGGAGGGATATGTTGTGTATCTTTATATGTGTATGCTTCTAAACTGTTGTATTCTGAGCACCTCTGCAAAAACAGTGATAATGTGTGAGTGTGGTGAAAGTGTTGAATGATGATGAAAGTATTTTCTTTTTGAGGATTTTCTTTCTTTTTTGGGTCACCCTGCCTCGGTGGGAGACGGCCGACTTGTTGAAAAAAAAAAAAAAAGTTTACTGGGTATACCAGGAAAAGTGTTCAGTAGGGTTATTATTGAAAGAATTAGAGGTAAGACAGAATGTAGGATTGTGGATGAGCAAGGAGATTTTAGAGTGGGTAGGGGATGTGTAGATCAAGTGTTTACATTTAAGCATATATGTGAACAGTATTTAGATAAAGGTAGGCAAGTTTTTATTGCATTTATGGATTCAGAAAAGGCTTATGATAGTCGATAGGGGAGCAATGTGGCAGATGTTGCAAGTTTATGGAATAGGTAGTAAGTTGCTAAATGCTGTAGAGAGTTTTTATGAGGATAGTGAGGCTCAGGTTAGGGTGTGTAAAAGAGAGGGAGACTACTTCCTAGTAAAGATGGGTCGTAGACAGGGATGTGTAATGTCACCATGGTTGTTTAATATATTTATAGATGGGGCTGTAAAAGAAGTAAATGCTAGGGTGTTCGGGAGAGGGGTGGGATCAAATTATGGGGAATCAAATACAAAATGGGAATTGACACAGTTGCTTTTTGCTGCTGTTACTGTGCTTATGGGAGATTCTAAAGAAAAATTACAAAGGTTAGTGGACGAGTTTGGGAGTGTGTGTAAAGGTAGAAAGTTGAAAGTGAACACAGAAAAGAGTAAGGTGATGAGGGTATCAAATGATTTAGATAAAGAAAAATTGGATATCAAATTGGGGAGGAGGAGTATGAGAGAAGTGAATGTTTTCAGATATTTGGGAGTTGACGTGTCAGCAGATGGATGTATGAAGGATGAGGTTAATCATAGAATTGAGGAAGGAAAAAAGGCGAGTGGTGCGTTGAGGTATATGTGGAGACAAAAAACGTTATTTATGGAGACAAAGAAGGGAATGTATGAAAGTATAGTAGTACCAACACTCATATGGGTGTGAAGCTTGGGTTGTGAATGCAGCAGCGAGGAGACGGTTGGAGGCAGTGGAGATGTCCTGTCTAAGGGCAATGTGTGGTGTAAATATTATGCAGAAAGTTCAGAGTGTGGAAATTAGGAGAAGGTGTGGAGCTAATAAAAGTATTAGTCAGAGGGCAGAAGATGGGTTGTTGAGGTGGTTTCTTCATTTAGAGAGAATGAATCAAAGTAGAATGGCATGGAGAGCGTATAAATCTGTAGGGGAAGGAAGGCGGGGTAGGGGTCGTCCTCGAAAAGGTTGGAGGGGGGGGTAAAGGAGGTTTTGTGGGCGAGGGGTTTGGACTTCCAGCAAGCGTGCATGAGCGTGTTAGATAGGAGTGAATGGAGACGAATGGTATTTGGGATCTGACAAGCTGTTGGAGTGTGAGCAGGGTAATATTTATTGAAGGAATTCTGGGAAACTGGTTATTTTTATATAGCCAGACTTGAGTCCTGGAAATGGGAAGTACAATGCCTGCACTTTAAAGGAGGGGTTTGGGATATTGGCAGTTTGGAGGGATATGTTGTGTATCGTTATACATATATGTTTCTAAACTGTTGTGGGTTTAGTTTAAATGCAGCTGATGTGTTGACCCATCAACCCTTCCCATCCTCTCTGCTATACAACATCAGACTCACTCAAACCAAATCAAAATTAGACAGACATTAAATGTGTGTGTGTATTTTTTTTTTTTTTTTTTTTTTTTTTTTTTTTTTTTTTTTTTTTTTTTTTTTTTTTTTTTTTACACTTCAGCCATCTCCCACCAAGGCATGGTGAATAGGAAAAGAAGAAGCAAAAGCTTCTTTTTACATTTAGTTATTTATACAGAAGGGGGTTACTAGCCCCTTGCTCCTGGCATTGTATGACATGGCTTATGGAGGAAGGATTCTTCTCCACTTTCCTGGGCAATGTTAGAATATTATTTTCTATTAAAACTATTAAGCCCATAGAGAGAGTGTTAAGTAAAATTGTTGCCTTATTTTCATTTAGCCGCCATCAGTACTTCTCAGATTTTTGCTGTTTTATTCCTTCATTAGCAGTTATTACTACATTGAGTTGTATCTAACAGTCTTTGATAAGTAAATGAAAGGTAAATTATTAGTGAAAGTATGGGGAAGGGGTGGCACACCACCCTCTCGTCACATCCGCTATATGACATTATGACTCATTTGTAATTAATAGCTAGATGGAAAATTCAGCTTGTGAGCTAAATGTTACAATGTTTTTTTTTTTTTTTTTTTTTTTCCCTTTCAGGGTTTTGGCCGTACTAGTACGGCTTACGCGCCAGGGTTTTTGACATACTAGTACGCGTAAATTCTAGCGCCTTCAAATCTCGCGGGAAAAGGCTTGTAGGTCTAGATGTGAGAGAATGAGTGTGTGGGGTCGGTGTGTGCGGTAAGAAAAAAAATCTGGGACCCAGTGGTGCATTGTGGGAATGCCATTTTAGTAGACCTTGTTCACCATGCCTCGCGGTAAGAAGCTCCTCACTCCTCGGCGAATTGGGACACTTTTGTTCCTCAGTGATCATTCTAATACAGATGGAAGTGCCAGTGAAGATGAGTTTCAAGGTTTTGGTGAGGTTGTGACCGAAACTAATGACCATAATATCGGTAATAGTGAGGAAAACCCAGACGACCCTCGGCCTTCCACCTGTGCTGCTGGGCCGTCTTGTTCACGTTCAGTTGAACCAGAATCAAAGAGGAAACTCCTATTTTCCCAAATCCCAGACTCAGATGTGGGCATTGGGGATGATAGTGATAGTGAATATGAATTACAAGCTCTTGAAACCAGTTCCAGTAGTGATAGTGAAGTGGAAAATTCTCCAGTGAAGCTTCAGTATATACGACAATTTATGCGCTCTGGTAGTGTGCCATATGCTATTCCAAAGGGAAGGAGTACATCTCGGAGTACACCCCGTGGCTGTACAACAGGAACAGACAGTGAAAATGATGATAGTGTTGCAATTGGGTTGGAAAATGTGCATGGTGGTGGTAGTGGTGGTGCCGGCCTTGAGGCACCAGCAGTGGGCCATGCTGCCATCCACGCTGCTGTCTCAGCTGATCTACAACAAAGGCCACCATCCCCCACCCACCCACCACACCATCCTCCACAACCACAACCACCTGTCAATGTCCAGTACCCACCAGCAGATTGCACCTTGGATTGGCAGGAAGCTGTCAATTTTGTTTCAAATCCCCGCCAGTTTGATGAAAGCCAAAGTGGAATATGGCCATGTTGTAGACTGGGGAACAATACCAGTGAACTGGAATGTTTCGAGTTATTCTTTGAAGAACCTCTGATGGAAATTATTGTCAGGGAAAGCAACAGATACTACGAGTACACCATGGCAAAGCACAATACTTTCACCAAGCTCACGGCTACACAAGTGGAAGGAGACAACTGTGGCTGAGATGTATCTTTTCTTTGCCACAATAATGCTTATGCCACATGTGTATAAGCACAGTGTGGAATCATACTGGTCAACAGACCGCCTGATTGCAACCCCAGGTTTCAGTGATATAATGGGAGTGAATCGATTTGTGCTATTACGTATGCTTCATTTCTCAGACAAAACCAGGCCTGACAGAAATGACAGGTTATATAAGATTAGGAATGTGTTTGTGTATCTGAAAAAGAAATTCAGTATGTATTTTTATCCCTTCAGGAAGCTTGTAAAATTGACGAGTCTTTGATTCTGTTCAAAGGAAGACTTTCTTTCAAGCAGTACATACCAAGCAAGAGGAAACGGTTTGGTATAAAGTTGTTTGTGCTTTGTGATTGTTACAGTGGTCTGGTATTGGATATTATTGTGTACACTGGAAGTTATACATTGCAAAATACCAGGAAGTTATTGGGCAACTCTGGTAATGTGGTTAGAACAATGATAGAACCATACCTTGGTAAGGGGCATATTTTATATACTGACAACTGGTACACAAGGCCCTCACTCAGTGATTTTTTGTGAGTGAACATGTGTGTGGCACAGTGCATGCAAATCATAAACATATGCCCAGGTTTGACGCTGGCACTCGTAGAGGTGAGGTGCAGGTGTTTGCTGCCAATGACATCATGACATTTCGGTGGCATGACAAACGAGATGTCACACTGTTGTCGTCAGTTCGCCCTAACGAAATGATAAACACTGGCAGGCAGCATAGAGAAAGCATTGAACCCATTCTAAAACCTGCAGCTGTGATTGATTACACCCTCAATATATGCTCAGTGGACAAATGTGACATGCAGATTGAGTTTGCTGATTGTGTTTGCAAGAGTTATAAGTGGTACATAAAACTCTTTTCCATCTTCTGGACATTTCCATGCTCAATGCTTATAATATGTATAAGATGAGGACCAGAAACAAATCACCATATGGTGAATTCTGTTTGTCTGTCATCAGACAAATAGTATACAAGTACCAAGGAACAACACCTGCAATAGACCGACCACTAAATTGTCAACAACTACCTTCTCGTCTGAAGCATGGTGATCACTTCCTAGTAAAACTGCCTGCTACTGCTTTCAAGAAAAAGGCTCAGAAGAGGTGTTACGTCTGTGCATATACAAGAAAACTCCCACAACAATGCAGAGACACTCGTTTTATGTGTGAGGAGTGTAAAACACCACTGTGCATGACACCATGTTTCAAAGGCTTCCACAGGCTGCAGAACTTCTAGAAACATGTCCTGTGACTGTATATATGTATATAAAATATAGAAAAATAGTAATAAACATTTCATATTGTTTGTGTAAATATTTTCTGTAAACAAAACAGTGACAGTAGTGTTTATGCAGTTATTGTGTAGTACAGAAAAAGAAATAACTTACATCATCATTCAACACTTTCACCTCACTCACACATAATCACTGTTTTTGCAGAGGTGCTCAGAATACAACAGTTTAGAAGTATATACGTATAAAGATACACTACATATCCCCCAAACTGCCAATATCCCAAAACCTCTCCTTTAAAGTGCAGGCATTGTACCCATTCCGGGGGCTCGTCACTGTCCCATTTTTTAAAGCTTTTTCTAGTGTTGTCGCTCGGGTTTCCCTCTGTGCAGTTTTGTTTTATGCCTTTTTGTCATGCAGCAAATCCATTTCTACCATTTGGTAATTTGCTATAGCAAAAAAATTTTTCCCCCATGCGCGTGACCCAACCCCAGTACCAATTGATTGAAAAGGGTTAAAGTGATTGTGATAAACGTGGATAGGACACTTGTATACATTCGGGGACTATTAAGGAAATTTTTCACCAGAGTGGTTTTCATATTCCTTCATCTTTAGTATGAGAAGCCACTCGGGTGGATGTTTCTTGAATAAATTTTAAACTCATGTTATTTCTGAATTACTTCCCTGAATTTTATGTAAAGTAAAAGGACAAAGTGCAACAATGTGACATTTTATTGGGCAACGTTTCCTCTCCGGAGCTTTGCAACGCTTGCAAAGCTCCGGAAGCGAAACGTTGCCACCAAAAAATGTCACTTTTTTGCTTTGTGCCCTTTTATTTTACGTTTTTTCGGTAATTTCCAACTTTATTACAACTGTATTTTAAAAATATCTCTTTAAAATACACAAAAATGGTTTTATGACTTTCAGAAGAAAGAACTAAATACAGTATGAGGTAAATATTTTTGGGGCATGAGAACCCACTTAAAACCACACACTTTTCCCCCGGCTTTGTGAGTTTTGCCTGCCCTGCCTACAACCAGGAAATCTGAACTCTTTTTTAAAGGGAAAATCCTATGGTGGTTTTCAATTTTAAAAAATTTGAAAGTGAGAAATTTTGTGAATTTTGGATTAAGGGTGAAGGAGGAAAAGATAAGAAGGCAAATCAAGGTTGTTTTTGGTTGGCCTTAAGTCCAAAAAGGGGGCTGGTTGGTTAAGGGGGGGATGTTTTTAAAATTGAATTTTGCATGTTTTCAGTTTTTTTAACCAAAATCACTGTTTTGGTATAGGGCTATTTGGGCCTTGTGGTTACTCATTAATTTTGTTTAGATAAAAGAAAGAAACAGTTTTTTCTTTTTTTCGGCCCACTTTTTAAATTTGGTAGGATGTATTTTAATTTTATATACTATATTTTTTTTTACCTAAAATTGTTTTTTGAAAAGTTAATTTCTTTTTGCATGTTTTGTTTTTTTGTTTTTTCCCTATGCGGATGCTATGGTTTAAAGTAGTGGGTTGGGTAGACAGAAACCCCCCAGGGAGGTATACCGTCCTCCCAAAGTGATGTAAAAAAAAAGCCGTGATTGTTTTACATGGGTAGGTTTGCTGATGTTTTTTTGTCTGTCTCATAAATATGAAGATTACAGGCATGTTTTGCTACTTCTCTTACACTTAGGTCACACTACAAAAAATTTTACACTTTTATTTATACACACCATCGATTTTTTTGATTTATCTTAATGTTCTTTCTTTTAATTTTCCCTTTTTTATTCCATGGGAAGTGGAAAAAGAATTTTTTCCCCCGTAAAGCCATGCGTTTTGAAAAGTCAACAAAAAAGCCGGGGAACAAGGGGCTAGAAACCCCCTTTTTCCTGAAAAAATTTTACTAAAAAGAATAAGAAAAAAAAAATTGTCAAAGGGGAAGTCTGAAGTGCATGGATGGGTTTGTGCATGATAAGAAAAAGATGTTGGGGTGTTATGAAAAAAAGAAGCGGGATGCCCCTGGTTTAAAAGTGAAAAAAAGCGAAGGGGGGGGAGGTTTCGGGGGAGGGAAATAAAGGGGATTAGGTCGGGGGTTTCAAAAGAGTTAGAGCTAAAGAAGGGTAGCAAAATGTTAAAGGGATAAGCTAGGGGGAAAAAGAGGGATAAAATGTATTAATTCAAGGTTATGTGGAGTAAATAAAGATTGGTTTGGGAAAAGGGGGTTTTATAATAGCGTGATGCACCTGGAGAAAGAAAAGTGTAGAGGAGAGAGAGAGTTTTTGGGAAAAAGTTGAGGGAATGCGTGGGGATTTTTAATCAAGTTGAGAGAAAGGGTTTTTGGGGTTTCAATGCTAAAGTGGGAAAAAATGTTATGGAAGGATTTGAAAGGTAAATTTGGGGTCCCGGGGGGTAAATGTAAATGGGGACCTTTTAATTGGCTATGTTTTTAAAGAAATTTGGTAAAAGTAATACATATTTTATGAAAAAGAGGATAAAAAATATAAAAGGGTATGTGACCGTAAAAAAGTATTTATTAGATTATGAAGGGTGGATAAAGGGTTGGGGGGTAGGCTCCGGTGACAGTTTAAAGGGGGCAACTGAATTCGGATCTTATTTAGTGTAGACAGTTAGAGTAAGGGTAGATGGGAAAAGAGGAAGGGGGCAACAACAAGAAAGGGGGAGGTGAAAGTGTATAAATAAGGGAGGGGGAATTTGGGTGAGTATAAGCGACATTGGCAGAAAGGGGGGCTAGTGAAAAGATAGTAGTGGGGGGGGGGGGGTTTGGGAATTTTTTTAAAAAAATGCAGTATTAGAATGTGGGGCAAAGTTTGTTTAAGGGGGGGTGGGGGCAGGAGGAAAGAGGAGTGATTGGGGGATAGAAGAAAAGGGTGTGAAAAAAGAAAAAGGTGGGCTTTAAAGGGTTTTTACAAAGCAGAATGTTATAAAAAGGCAAGTAATGGAGAGTAAAAGAAGGAAAAAGAGAGTGGTGAGAGAGTGAAAGGAGAGCAAGATAGAGTGGAGAGGCACGTCAAAAAAATTTTAATGAAAATAAGAAAAAATTTGGGGAGTTAAACAAGAAGTAGGGAAAATATGGATTTGTCAGTTAAAAACAGAGTAGGGGATTGTAATGGGGATGGGGGTTTTGGGTAAGGGCGAAATTTTTTTGGGGAATTCAAATGTTAAGGGAAAGAAAAGAGGCAGAAATTTCATGCATGGTCAGGAGGTACCCCCCATCTTTTGGGAGTGAAAAGAGCAGAATGAATTTTGGGGGAGGTACGTGAGGTTTTTAAAAAAAAAGGGGGTTAAAGCAGCGGAACTGATGGGATCATGACAGAAATGTTAAAACAGGGGGGGGATATAGTGTTGGAGTGGTTGGTACTTTTGTTTAAAAAATGTATAAAAGAGGGGAAGGTACCTAGGGTTTGGGAGAAGCATATATAGTCCCTTTATAAAAGGAAAGGGACAAAAGGACTGTAAAAATTTTAGGGGAATAAGCTTACTGAGTTACCAGGAAAAGTGACGGAGGGTTTAATTGAAAAAATTAAGGTAAGACGAATGAGGATTGCGGATGAGCAAGGAGGTTTTGAGTGGGTAGGGGTGTGTGATGGGTGTTTACTTTGAAGATATAGTGAACTATTTAATAAGAAGGGAAGTTTTTATTGCTTTTATGGTTTTTAAAAAAGGATATGTAGAGTGGATAGAGGAGCAATGTGGCAGTGTTGCAATATAGGAAAAGGGGGAATTTATTAATGTGTAAAGATTTTTATGGGATAGTGGGGCTCAGGTTAGGGTGTGTAGAAGAAGGGAGTATTCCCCCGGTAAAAGTGGTCTTAAAGGGATGTGTAATGTCACCATGGTTGTTTAATATATTTATGATGGGGTTGAAAAGGAAGTAATGCTAGGGTGTTTGGGAGAGGGGTGGGATTAAATAGGGGGAAACAAATTCAAAAGGGGAAATTTGACACAGTTACTTTTTATGATAACTGTGTTATGAGAGATTTAAAAAAAAATTGAAAAGGTTATGGTGATTTGGGAATTGTGTAAAGGTAAAAATTGAAAGTGAACTAGAAAAGAGAAAGGTGATGGGGTGTCAAAAAATTGGAAAAAGAAAAAATTGGATATCAAATTGGGGAGGAGGAGTAGGAAAATTGAATGTTTAGATATATACTTGGGAGTTGAGTGTCGGCGGATGGATTTATGAAGGATGGGTTAATCATAAAATTTGATAGGGAAAAAGGGATGGTGCTTTTGAGGTTAGTGGAGTCAAAAAACGTTATCTATGGGGGCAAAAAAGGGTATGTATAAAATTTAAAGTAGTACCAAACACTCTTATAGGGGTGAAGTTGGGGGAAAAGCAGCAGCGAGGAGAGGGTTGGAGGAGGGGAGATGTCCTTTTAAGGAAATGTGTGGTGTAAATATTATGCAAAAATTCGGAGGTGTGGAAATTAGGAGAAGGGGGGATTAATAAAAGTTTGTCGGGGGCGGAGGGGGGTTTTGAGGGGGTTTTGGGTCATTTAGAGGAAGGATCAAAGAGAATGACATGGAAAGCATATAAATCTATAGGGGAAGGAAGGCGGGGAAAGGGGTCGTCCTCAAAGGGGGGGTTGGAGAGGGGGGGAAAAGGAGGTTTTGTGGGAAAGGGGGCTTGGACTTCCAGAGCGGCGTGAGCGTGTTGATAGGAGTAAATGGAGTGAAGGGGTATTGGGACCTGACGTCTTTTGGAGTGTGAGCAGGGTATATTTGTAAAGGGATTCGGGAAACCGGTTATTTTCTATTCGGACTTGGCCCGGGAAATGGGAAGAAAACAATCCTGATTTAAAAGGGTTTTTGGGATTTTGGGCAGTTTGGGGGGATGTTTTTATTTTATATTATGCTTCTAACGTTGTATTCTGGCACCTCTGCAAAAGCAGTGATAAGTGTGAGGTGGTGAAAGTGTTGAAGATGATGAAAGTTTTTTCTTTTTGGGGATTTTCTTTTTTTTTTTGGGTCACCCCCCTCGGGGGGAGACAGCCGACTTGTTAAAAAAAAAAAAAAAAAAAAAAAAATTTTGTTTACCTCAATTGTATTTTGACAAATTTAATTTTTTTTTGGCATGTTTGTTTTTTTGTTTGTTTTTTTCCTATGCGTACCCATGGTTTGGTAAAAGATTAAGCCAGCAAAACGGATTTTTTCCCCAGTTTTGGTTTTTTTAATTACATTTGGGGGAAATATATCAGTTTTTAGATTTTACTTTTCTTTTCTTTTTAGACAAATAATTTCTTTTTCAATATATCATCGGTATTTGTGTGGTAAGCTTATTTTTTTGGTAACCTTTCTCAAAAAATATGGAATTTGAACTCTGAGACTTTTTTTATATGTTACTGTTTTGTGTCACCTTTGCTTATCTTTTGTGCCATTGCCGGGAATCCCCTATGCATAAAGGAAGGGACCCTGTCATAAAATTGCTTTATGTGCTCTTTTTGCACATCCCTTAACCCGAAAAGGGCCAAATGAAAATTATATAGTTTTTACCGCAGTCCCCTAAACTTGATTAACTTTTTTTTTGTCATGCATTCTACATTGCCACGATAACCTGGGTCGCCTAGACAGAAGAATGGGTTGTGCACCACTGTGTGCCATATTAAGAAAATTTGGGGGATCCGGGGAACCCTATGTTTTTTCCATTAAAAAAAAAAACGTTTTTTTTTTTAAAAAAAGTTGGGGCACTACGGTAGAGAAATGTTTAAAATTTTTATACTTTTGGCCATTTCCGGGTTAAAAACCACTCCTCTATTCCCCCATTTTAACCGCACACACAATCCTGGATACTCAACCCCAAAAAATTAAAAGTCTTTTACCCCTTTCCCCCCAAATATTCTTCGGGGCCCCAAATCAACACCCCACTCCGGATTTATAAACCTCATCATATCCTACCCCTCCATCCTCTCTAGATACCCAAAACCCCACCTGAGTTTTTTTCCCTTTGACCCCCTCACATTCCCTTTTAATTTTTATGTCTAATTGTTTGCATTACTTCCACGAATATTACTTTAAAACATGACATCATTTCTGTCTCTACCCTTTTTCTTGCTCGCATTCAACACCCATCCTTTTCATCCATATTTTGTTTGTACCACTTACTTGGTACTTTCCCCTTCTTGTTTCCCATAGATAAACTTCTTTTACAAATACCTGAACGACCCCCTTTCTTTTTTCCCCTCATGTATTCGTGGCTCCTTGTCTTTCATACCCCCCATTGGCTAGCTGTTTACCCCCCAAATATAAATCATCACTTCCTCCCATTCTCCCTCCATCAAATTTTTAAAAACCCCATAACTGTCCAAATTAGATCTACGTTCCCGGCCCGCGCTCCGAAATTTTGAAAAAAAAACAAAAAAAAATATTTTTTTTTAAATGAAGACCTTTTTTTACAAAAGTAATGTAAAAAAATAAAAATCTTCTTTCAATACTTAGAGATATAAGCTCCAAAGCAGCGCTTGTGGGCTCACTTGACGCAACGTGAAGCGCTGTTGCTTGCGAAGTGTTGCCGTAATTTTTTCTCATTTTATTTTTTAATTTGTAAAATTTTTTATGTTATAAAATTTACAATTTGTAGTATTCTTGTGATTTATAGTTAATCTTTGTTTTTGATACAAAATTAGGTATGAAATGTACTCAAAGTATAAAACAGTGACAGGTGAACTTTTTTTATTACCTTAGTCACATACATTGTCTTGAAATTTAAAATTTGTATTTAAGGCCCCCCAGAAATGTTTTAGATATGCGGGAGTATTTATAAAATAATTAATGAAAGTGTTTGTTAGTTATGTTTGGTGGAAAAAAGGTTGATGGGTGGGGCCCCAGGATGTAACGTTTATAGAGGACAACTGATTTTTGGTCATTATTTCTTGTAGTACATTAGGAGTAAGAGGTAGATGGGAAAGAGGAAAATGGAAACAAAAAAGGGGGAGGTGAAAGTTTTAAAAGCAAAGGGGAGGAGGAAGTTCGGGTGCATATAAGCAACGATTGGGAAAAAGGGGGGCTGGTGCAAGTATGAGTTTGGGGGGGGGGGGGTTGAAAAGGGTTTGGGAAAAGTTTTAAAAAAGCAGTATTTGAATGTGGGGCAGAAGTTTGTGGTTTTAGGAGGGGGGGGACAGGAGGAAAGAAGAGTGATTGGTGGAATGATGAAGTAAAAGGGGGGGATAAAGAGAAAAAAGGGAGCTTTTGGGGGTTTTTACAAAAGCAGAAGTGTATCAGAAGATTAGAGATATGGGGAGTAAAAGAAGGGGAAAAGAGTGGTGAGAGAGTGCAAAAAAGGGGAGCGATGAATAGAGGGGAGAGGCACTGTAAAAAAATTTTAATGAAAATAACAAAAAAAATTTTGGGTGAGATAAAAAGTTTAAAAAGCCAGGGGAAAAATGGATTTTTCGTTAAAAAACCAAAGAGGGGAGTTAGTAGATGGAGAATGGAGGTTTGGGGAGAGGCGGAAATTTTGGGAACTTTTTTTTGTCACAAAGAAAGGAAGGAGGGGGAAT
Organism: Cherax quadricarinatus; assembly: GCF_026875155.1. Taxonomy (NCBI): domain Eukaryota; kingdom Metazoa; phylum Arthropoda; class Malacostraca; order Decapoda; family Parastacidae; genus Cherax; species Cherax quadricarinatus. Next base: position 7,012,393 of record NC_069442.1, on the reverse strand, counting down.
TTTTATGCCTGGCCAGGGGAAAGGTTTTACCATCTTTTGGAGTGAAAAGAGCAAAAACAAGTGTGGGGGAGGACGGAGGGGATTACGTAGAATGAAAGGGGTAAACCCGCTAGAATGACAGGGGTCATGAAAAAATTTAAAAGCAGGGGAGGGATTAAATGTTGGAGTGCTTGGTATTTTTGTTTAATAAATGTATAAAGAGGGGAAGGTAACTGGGGTTTGGGGAGAGCAGTTAGTCCCTTTTATAAAGGGAAGGGGTTTGGAGTGAGTTAAAAAAAGTTTAAAGCTAGGGAAAGATGATTTGTCATTAAAAAAGTAGGGGGGGGTTTGTAGATGGGGAGATGGAGGGGTTAGGTAGGGGGGTGAAATATTTTAGGAAATTTTAAATGTTAAAAGAAAATAAAGGGAGTAATTTCATCACTGGTCAGGGAGGTATACCATCTTTTAGGAGTGAAAAGAGCAAATTAAGTGTGGGGGAGGACGTGAGGCATTACTAGAATGAAAGGGGGTAAGCAGCTGGAATGTGGGTTTAGACAGAAATGTTTTAAAACAGGGGGAGGGATAAGTGTTGGAGTGGTTGGTACTTTTTTTTAATAAATGTATGAAAGAGGGGGGGTACCTAGGGTTGGCGGGGCTGTATAGTCCCTTTATATAAAGGGAAAGGGACAAAAGGACTGTAAAAAAAATAGAGGGAAAAAGTTTTCAGTATTCGAAAAGTGACGGTAGGGGTTTTTTTGAAAGAATTAGAGGTAAACGAATGTGGATTTCGGTGGAAGGGGGTTTTAAGTGGGTAGGGGTGTGTAGATCAAAAGTTTACATTGAAGATATATGGAACGTATTTAGTAAAGAAGGGAATTTTTATTGATTTATGGATTTAGAAAAGCATATGAAATGGTAGAGGAGCAAGTGGCAGAGTTAGTATTGGAATAGGTTGGTAAGTTAAAAAATGCGTAAAGAGTTTTTTTGAGGATAGTGAGGCTCAGGGTTGGGTGTGTAGAAGAGAGGGGTATTCCCGGTAAAAGAGGGCTTTGACAGGGAGTGTAATTCACCATGGTGTTTAATTATTTTAGATGGGGTTGTAAAGGGAAAAAATGCTAGGGTGTTCGGGGAAAAAAGGGGGGGATTAAATTTTGGGGAATCAAATTCAAAATGGGAATTGACACAGTTACTTTTTGCTTATGAGCTGTGCTTATGGGGGATTCTAAAAAAATTTCAAGGTTAGTGGATGATTTGGGGGGGTGTGTTAAAGGTAGAAAGTTGAAATGAACATAAAAAAGGGAAGGTGAGGGGTATCAAAAAGATTAGATAAAGAAAAATTGGATACAAATTTTGGGGGGAGGGGGTATGGAAAAATTTTAATGTTTCAGATATATACTTGGGGGTTGACGTTCGGCGGATGGATTTATGAAATGAGGTTAATTTTAGAATTGATGAGGGGAAAAAAGGTGGTTTGGGGCGTTTAGGTAAAAAAAATTTGGGGCAAAAAACGTTTTCTATGGAGGCAAAGAAAGGGGTATGAAAGATAGTAGTACCCAAAACTCTTTATGGGTTGAAGCTTGGGTGGTAAATTTCAGCAGCGAGGAGCGGTTTTGGGGGCATGGAGGTCCGTTTTAAAGGGGTTTTGTTTTTGGGGGAAATATTATGCAGAAAATTCGGGTGTTTGGGAAAATTGGAAAAGGTGTGGATTAATAAAAATATTAGTCAGAGGGCAGAAGAGGGATTGTTGAGGTGGTTTGGTCATTAGAGGAATGGACAAAATAGAATGACATGGAAAACATATAAATCTTAGGGGAAGGAAGGGGGGGTAGGGGTCGTCCTCGAAAAGGGTTGGAGAGAGGGGGTAAAAGGGGGTTTTTTGGGCAAAAGGGGTTGGATTCCCGCAAGTGGGTTGGGGCGTGTTAGATGGCGTGAATGGGACGAATGGACTTGGGGCCTAGATCTGTTGGGGTGTGAGCAGGTAAATTTAGGAAGGGATTCAGGGAAACCGGTTATTTTCATATAGTCAACTTGAGTTTTGGAAATGGGGAAATACAATGCCTGCACTTTAAAAGGGGGGGTTTGGGGGTTTGGCAGGGGGGGATTTTGTGTATCTTTATTGTGTATGCTTCTAAACTGTTGTTTTGAGCACCTCTGCAAAAACGTGATAAGTGTAGTGTGGTAAAGTTTGAAAGATGAGAATATTTTCTTTTTGAGGATTTTCTTTTTTTTGGGTCACCCTGCCTCGGGGGAGACGGGCCCACTTGTTGAAAAAAAAAAAAAAAATTTACTGGGGTTTCCAGGAAAAGGGTTCGTAGGGGTTTTTATTTAAAGAATTAGAGGGAAGACAGAATGTGGATTGTGGTGAGAAGGGGATTTTAGAGTGGGTAGGGGTGTGTAGATCAAGGTTTTTTTTAAGATATATTTAAAGTATTTTGATAAAGGTAGGCAAAATTTTTATTGCATTTAGGATTTAGAAAAAAGGTTTGATAGTCGATAGGGGGGCAATGTGAGATGTTCAAGTTTATGGAAAGGTGTAAGTTTCTAAATGCTGTGGAGTTTTTATGGGATAGGAGGCTCAGGTTAGGGTGTGTAAAGAAGGAGATACTTCCTAGTAAAGATGGGTCGTAGACAGGGATGTGTAAAGTCACCCCGGTTGTTTAATATATTTTTAAAGGGGGTGTAAAAAAAGTAAATGCTAGGGGGGTTCGGGAAGGGGGGGGGATCAAATTATGGGGAATCAAAACAAAAAGGGAATTTACACATTGCTTTTTGCTGCTGTTTGTGTTATGGGAGATTCTAAAGAAAATTCAAAGGGGAGTGGGCATTTTGGGGGGTGGTAAAGGTAGAAAGTTAAAGTGAAAACAGAAAAAAGTAAGGTGATGAGGGTAAAAATTTATTTAGATAAAGAAAAATTGGATATCAAAATTTGGGGGGGAGGAGTATGAAAAGTGAATGTTTTCAGATATTTGGGGGTTGAGTGTAAACAGTGGATGTATGAAAGGGTGAGGTAAACATAGAATTTGAGGAAAGGAAAAAAAAAGGGGGTGGGCGTTGAGGTATTGTGGAGACAAAAACGTTATTTATGGAGACAAAGAAGGGGAAAGTATGAAAATATAGTTACAACACTCATATGGGGGGTGAAGCTTGGGTTGTGAATGCAGCAGCGAGGAGACGGTTGGGGGCAGTGGGATTCTGTCTAAAAGGCCCCTGTGTGGTGTAAATATTATGCAGAAAGTTCAGAATGTGGAAATTAAAAGGTGGGACAATAAAAGATTAGTCAGAGGCAGAAATGGGTTGTTTAGGTGGTTTCTTCATTTTTGGAGAATGAAACAAAGTAGAATGGATGGGAGCGATAAATTGTAGGGGAAGGAAGGCGGGGGGAGGGGTCTCCTCGAAAAGGTTGAGGGGGGGTAAAGGAGGGTTTTTGGGCGAGGGGTTTGGACTTCCCGAAGCGTATGAGCGTTTAGAAGGAGTGAATGAGACGAATGGTTTTGGGATCGACAAAACTGTTGGAGTGTGAGCGGGTAAAATTTTTTTGAAGGGAAATTTTGGGGAAAATGGTTATTTTTATATAGCCAGACTTGAGTCCTGGAAATGGGAAATACAATGCCTGCACTTTAAAGGAGGGGTTTTGGGATATTGGCAGTTTTGGGGGGTATGTTGTGTACGTTTAATATGTTTCTAAATGTTGTGGGGTTTTGTTTAAAAAAAGGGTGATGTTTGACCCCTAAACCCCTTTCCCCTCCTCTTGTAACAACACAGACTACTCAAAAAATCAAATTAAGAAATTAAATTGTTGGGGGTTTTTTTTTTTTTTTTTTTTTTTTTTTTTTTTTTTTTTTTTTTTTTTTTTTTTTTTTTTTTTTTTTACACTTCAGCCTCTCCCACCAAGGCTGGTGAATAGGAAAAGAAGAAGCAAAAAACTTTTTTTTCATTTAGTTATTTTTACGAAGGGGGGTTTCTACCCCCTTGCTCCTGGCATTGTATGACATGGCTTATGGAGGAAGGATTCTTTTCCATTTCCTGGGCAAGTTAAATATTATTTTTATTAAAATATTAAGCCCATAAGGAGTGTTAAGTAAAATTGTTGCCTTATTTTTTTTAGCCGCCCCCCCGTACTTCTCAGTTTTTGCTGTTTATTCCTTTATTAGCAGTTATTACTCATTGGTTGTACTAACAGTCTTTGATAAGTAAATGAAAGGTAAATTATTAGTAAAAGTTTTAAAAAGGGGGGTGGCACACCACCCCCTGACTCCGCAAATTTTACATTTGACTCTTTGTAATTAATAGCTAGTGGAAAAATTCAGTTTTGAGTAAATGTTACAAAGTTTTTTTTTTTTTTTTTTTTTTTTTTCCCTTTTAGGGGTTTTGGCCGTATAGTACGGGTTTTCCGCCGGGGGTTTTTAATACTAGTAAAAAGCGTAAATTCAGCGCCTTCAAATCTCGCGGAAAAGGCTTGTAGGTTAGATTTGGGGAAATGAGTGTGTGGGGTCGGTGTGTGCGGGAGAAAAAAAATCGGGACCCAGTGGTGCATTGTGGGGAAACCATTTTTTGTAGACCTTGTTCACCATGCTCGCGGTAAAAAGCTCCTCATCCTCGGCGAATTGGGACACTTTTGTTCCCCAGTGACATTTTAATACAGTGGAAGTGCCCGGAAGATGAGTTTCAAAGGTTTTGGTGAGGTTGTGACCGAAACTAATGACCATAAAAATCGGTAATAGTGAGGAAAACCCCCGACGCCCTCGGTTTCCCCCTGGCTGCGGGCCGTCTTGTTCCGTTCAGTTGAAACCCGAAAAAAGAGGAAAAAACCCATTTTCCCAAAAAACCCAGACTCAGTTTGGGGGGATTGGGGGTATTGTGTGAATATGAATTACAAGCTCTTTTAAAAAAGTTCCCGTGTGATGTGAAGTGGAAAAACTCCAGTGAAAACTTTAGTTATACGCTTTATGCGCTCTGGATGTCCATATGCTTTTTCCAAGGGGAAAGGGGTAATCCGGGGTACACCCCGTGGCTGTACAACAGGAAACAGTGAAAATGATGATAGTGTTCAATTGGGTTTTGGAAATTTTGCATGGTGGTGGTAAATGGGGGTGCCCGGGCCTTTAGGCCCAGCAGTGGGCCCTGCGCCCTCCCGCCTGCCAGCTGATCTACAACAAAGGCCCCTTTCCCCCCCCCCCCACCACACCACCTCCACAACCCAACCACCCGTCAAAGTCCCGTAAACCCGCAGATTGACCTTGGATTGGCAGGGCGTCAATTTTGTTTCAAATCCCCCCCAGTTTGAGAAAGCCAAAGTGGAATATGGCCATGTTGTAGATGGGGGAAAAATCCGTGAACTGGAATGTTTCGAGTTATTTTTAAGAACCCCTGATGGAAAAATTTTTGTCAGGGAAAACAACAGTATCGATACACCCTGGCAAAACACAATACTTTCACCAAGCTCACGGACACAAGTGGAAGGAACAACTGTGGGTGGATGATCTTTTCTTTTCCCCAATAATGCTTTTGCCACAGGATAAGCACAGTGGGAATCATACTGGTCAAAGACCCCCTGATTGCAACCCCGGTTTAGTGAATAAGGGAGTGAATCGTTTGTGCTATTAGTATGCTTCATTTTCAGACAAAAAACCCGGCCCGAGAAATGACAGGTTTAAAGATTAGGAATGTGTTTGTGTACTGAAAAAAAAAAATTCAGTATGTATTTTTATCCCTTCGGGAAACTTGTAAAATTGACGGCTTTGATTCTGTTCAAAGGAAACTTTCTTTCAAGCAGTAATACCAAAAAAAGAGGAAACGGTTTGGTTAAAAGTTTTTTTGTGCTTTGTGTTTTTTACAGTGGTTGGTATTTGGTTTTTGTGTTTCACTGGAAGTTATACATTCAAAAAAACCAGGATTATTGGGCAACTCTGGTAATGTGGTTAGAACAATGATAGAACCATACCTTTGGGAAGGGGGATATTTTATATACTGACAAATGGACACAAGGCCCTCACTCAGTGATTTTTTTTGAAATGAACATTGTGTGGCACAGGCATGCAAATATAAAATTGCCAGGGTTTTAGCGGCACTCGTAAAAGGGGAGGTGCAGGTGTTTGCTGCCAATGACATAGACATTTCGGGGGCATGACAACGAGATGTACAATGTTGTGTCAGTTCGCCCTAAGAAAAGATAAAACTGGCAGGGAGCTTTTTGAGAAAGCTTTTAACCCATTTTAAAAAACCCGCAGCTGTGATTGATTCACCCTCAAAATATGCTCAGGGACAAATGTGACAGCGATTGAGTTTTTCTGATTGTTTGCAAGAGTTATAAGTGGTACATAAACTCTTTTCCATTTCTGGACATTTCATGCTCAATGCTTATAATATGTATAAATGGGACCAGAAACAAATCACCATATGGTGAATTTGTTTTTTTTGTCATCAACAAAAAGTATACAAGTACCCAAAGGAAAAACACCTGCATGACCGACCACTAAATTTCAACAACTACCTTTTTCTTTTGAAGCATGGTGATCACTTCCAGTAAAAAATGCCCCGCACTGCTTTCAAGAAAAAAGGTCAGAAGAGGTGTTACGTCTGTGCTATACAAGAAAAATCCCAAACAAAGCAGAACACTCGTTTTATGTGTGAGGAGTGTAAAAACCCCCGTGCAGCACCATGTTTCAAAGGCTTCCACGCTCAAACTTCTAGAAAAAATGTCCCGTGACTGATATATTTTATAAAAATAGAAAAATAGAATAAACTTTCATAGTTTGTGTAAAAATTTTTCTGAAAAAACAGTGACAGTATGTTTTTTTCAGTTATTGTGTAGTACAAAAAAAGAAATAACTTTCATCATCATTTAAAAACTTTTTACCTCACTCACAATAACATGTTTTTTCAGAGGTGCTCAGAATACAACGTTTAGAAGGGGTTTTGTAAAAGATACTACATATCCCCCCAAATGCCAATATCCCAAAACCCCTCCCTTTAAAGTGCAGGCATTGTACCCTTTCCGGGCTCAAGTTGGCTATATAAAATAACCCCCTTTCCCTGAATCCCCTTTACTAAAGTTTCCCTGCTCACACTCCAAAAGCTCGCAGGTCCCAAATACCATTTGCTCCATCCCATTTAACACGCTCATGCACGCTTTTCTGGATATCCAAACCCCCCCGCCCACACAACTTCCTTTACCCCCCCCCCCCCCCAACCCCTTTAAGAAAGACCCCTACCCCACCTTCCTTCCCCTACAGATTTATACACTTCCCTGTCATTCTACTTTTATCCTTCTCTCTAAATGACCAAACCACCTCAACAAACCCCCCTTCAGCCCTTTTGACTATACTTTTTTTTAACTCCACACCTTCTTTCCCAATTTCCCACTCCGAATTTTCGCATAATTTTAACCAAACATTGCCCTTTGCAGGACATTCCATGCCCCCAGCTGTCTCCTTGCTGCTGATTTACAACCCCCCTTTACACCCATATAAGGTGTTGGACCCCTATACTTTTCTACATTCCCTTCTTTGCCTCCATAGATACTTCTTTGTCTACAATATACCCCAACGCCCACCACCTTTTTTTTTCCCCATAATTTATAATAACCTCATCCTTCATAAATCATCTGTGTATGTCAACTCCCAAACATTTAAAACATTCAATTTCCTCCCCTTCTCCAATTTGATATCCAATTTTTCTTTATCAAAATCATTTTATACCCTCTTGTTCATTTTTAACTTTTTACCTTTTCACACACTCCCAAAATTTGTCCACTAACCTCTCAATTTTTCTTTAAACCCCATAAACACAGTATCATCAGCAAAAAATAATGGGGGTTTTGTTATATACTGAAAATTTGCTGAAATTGCAAAGTACAAGAGTAAAATTGAAGTTCTTGCATTTGCATTTAAAATAAAGTAAGGGGCCCTGCAAGGTGTCATAACTCCGAAGGGGGAGGAGAGTGGCAAACCCCTTTACTTTAAAATACTTTCACTGTGCACTCATTGAACGCCCCGGTTGTTTGGGGAAGCACTAGATGAGCCCCTTGGGCTGGCTCTGGGGAGAAAACTCAACTCATCAAAGGTAAAAGGGCTTTTTTTTATGCTTTGTTAATCTGTTAAATTTTTAATATTTAAAAGTGTATGGGATGGTGATAATGACAGGCAGACTAATTATGAAAGGGTTTTGGGGGGGAAGAGTGGTTTTGTTGGCTGGTGGCACCACTTTTGGGGATCTGACTCTACAGTTTAAAAAATTGAAGAGACCCATAGAATCTTGCACAGATGTTAAAATTGTTACTGTTTTTGCAATATTGAGGTTACTTATAGTAAACTCTCAAGGCAGTTTAAAAATTGTATAGTCTGCTCTTATGTCTGAGGGTTTGCTATGAATTGAACATTCGTAGTGATGGCAAAAATTTAAAACCTTTGAGGGACAGGCCCTCTCCGAAAATCGTTTTCAGGGTCGGGGCCAAATTTCCCAAAAAAAAAAAATTTTTTTCTTTTAAAAAAAAGTTTTTTTTTTTCTAAAAATTAGGTAAAAAAAAAAAATTTCCTCAATACTTTCGGAATTGGATGCATGAGTTTGCAAAAAAATGAGCCGCGTTTTGGGGAACAGCGGCGACTGCCGCTCACCCCCTAAACTTTATTTACTTGTATTTAAGGTTTGTTGTTTTTTTTCACTTTTTATTTTTTCACTAACTTTTGGGCCCGTGAGACCAAAATAAGGTGCAAAGTACATATACATCGTTGTATAAAAAAAATAAACACACAAAAATAATTATCTTTTGTTTTTTCAAACTTTTTTACAAAAAAAACAATACAAAACATTGTTTATTATTATTGTTTTTAATATATTTCCAATAAACAGTCATGAACATTTTCCTATTAGTTTGCAGCTTGTGGAACTCTGAAACATGGTGTCAACACAATGTTTTTTATCTTTTCCCCCATTCTACTCTTTCAATCTGTCTCTCTCTTTCACTGTCTGTTAAAACCTGTTCAAGGTACACATAAAAAAAGTTACATGTATAAATTACCTTGGATAACCCAAGAAATCCCGACGAAGTGCTATACTCTGCTTGAAGATGTGAGTAAAAGTGATGACACAGTCTTGTGGCTCTCTGAGACAGAGAGCTAGACGGATAGACAGGGAGCTTGACAGACAGGCAAATAGACAGACAGAAATGTTAGTATACCAGCAAAAACAAAGGGAGGGCGATGTTCATCTCATCTTTTGGCATCAGCTCTACCCTCATTTACCCTCATCAAACGTCAGCACTTATCAGATGTTATCTCCCCTTATCTTGTTACTGTCATGGGTGAACATTTATTATTACATATTATTATTATTATTATTATGTATTATTATTATGTATTATTATTATGTATTATTATTGTTATGTATTATTGTTATTACGTATTCTTCTTCTTCCTCCTCCTCCTCCTCCTCCTCCTCTTCCTCCTCCTCCTCCTCCTCCTCCTCCTCCTCCTCCTCCTCCTCCTCCTCCTCTTCTTCCTCCTCCTCCTCCTCCTCCTCCTCCTCCTCCTCCTCCTCTTCTTCTTGCCTCCTCCTCCTCCTCTTGCCTCCTCCTCCTCTTGCCTCCTCCTCCTCTGCCTCCTCCTCCTCCTCCATTCTTGGAACAAGTTTGAAGAGCTTGTAGTTCATAATCACTATCACTATCATCACCAATGCTCACATCTGAGTCTGGGATTTTGGAAAATAGGAGTTTCCTCTTTGATTCTGGTACAACTGAACGTGAACAAGACGGCCCAGCACCAGAGGTGGAAGGCTGTGGGTTGTCTGGGTTTTCCTCACTATTACCCATATTATGGTCATTAGTTTCGGTCAAAACCTCACCAGAACCTTGAAACTCATCTTCACTGTCACTTCCATCTGTATTAGAACTGTCACTGGGGAACAAAAGTGTCCCAATTCGCCGAGGAGTGAGGAACTTCTTACCGCAGGGCACGGTGGAAATTGTGTACTATGATGGCATTCCCACAATGCACCATTGGGTCCCAGATTTTTTTCCTACTGCGCACACCCACCACACAGACCCATTCTCTCACATCTAGGCTTATCAGCCTTTTCCTGCGAGATTTGAGGCCGCTAGAATTTATGCGTACTAGTACGTCAAAAACCCCTACGCGTAAGACGTACTAGTACGACCAAAACCCTCAAAGGGTTAAAACAGTTACATAGATATGATATACTTATCTTGAAATCAGCCACACATATATAGCACTGTTTGATTTCTTTCTAATAAAATGTTGAAAGTGAATAGTAATAGAAAGAGTGTTTTTTCTTTCCCCAGCATGCCAGCTGTCTCCCACCAAGGCAGGGTGACCCAAAAAAAGAAACACTTTCACCATCATTCACAGATAATCACTGTCTTTGCAGAGGTGCCCAGATATGAGAGTTTAGATGTCACTCCAAACATCCAATATCCCAAACCCCTCCTTAACCCTTTGAGGGTTGGTCACGTACATGTACGTCTTAACAGCCAGGGTCGGTCACGTCCTTTTTTTTTTTTTTTTTTTTTTTTTTTTTTTTTTTTTTTTTTTTACACTGGCTGATTCCCACCAAGGCAGGGTGGCCCAAAAAAGAAAATCTTTCAACATCATTCACTCCATCACTATCTTGCCAGAAGTGTGCTTTACACTACAGTTTTTAAACTGCAACATTAACACCCCTCCTTCAGAGTGCAGGCACTGTACTTCCCATCTCCAGGACTCAAGTCCGGCCTGCCGGTTTCCCTGAATCCCTTCATAAATGTTACTTTGCTCACACTCCAACAGCATGTCAAGTATTAAAAACCATTTGTCTCCATTCACTCCTATCAAACACGCTCACGCATGCCCGCTGTAAGTCCAAGCCCCTCGCACACAAAACCTCCTTTACCCCCTCCCTCCAACTTTTCCTAGGCCGACCCCTACCCCGCCTTCCTTCCACTACAGACTGGTACACTCTTGAAGTCATTCTGTTTCGCTCCATTCTCTCTACATGTCCGAACCACCTCAACAACCCTACCTCAGCCCTCTGGACAGCTGTTTTGGCAATCCCGCACCTCCTCCTAACTTCCAAACTATGAATTCTCTGCATTATATTCACACCACACATTGCCCTCGGGCATGACATCTCCACTGCCTCCGCCTTCTTCTCACTGCAACATTCATCACCCATGCTTCACACCCATATTAAGAGCGTTGGTAAAACTATACTTTCATACATTCCCGTCTTTGCCTCCAAGGACAAAGTTCTTTGTCTCCACAGACTCTTAAGTGCACCGCTCACCCTTTTCCCCTCACCAATTCTATGATTCACCTCATCTTTCAAAGACCCATCCGCTGAATACGCTGAATACATTCACCTCCTCCATACTCTCTCCCTCCAGTCTGATATCCAATCTTTCATCACCTAATCTTTTTGTTATCCTCATAACCTTACTCTTTCCTGTATTCACTTTTAATTTTCTTCTTTTACATACCCTACCAAATTCATCCACCAACCTCTGCAACTTCTCTTCAGAATCTCCCAAGAGCACAGTGTCATCAGCAAAGAGCAACTGTGACAACTCCCACTTTATGTGTGACTCTTTATCTTTTAACTCCACGCCTCTTGCCAAGACCCTCGCATTTACTTCTCTTAAACAACCACGGTGACATCACACATCCTTGTCTAAGGCCTACTTTTACTGGGAAATAATCTCCCTCTTTCCTGCATACTCTAACTTGAGCCCCACTATCCTCGTAAAAACTCTTCACTGCTTTCAGTAACCTACCTCCTATACCATACACCTGCAACATCTGCCACATTGCCCCCCTATCTACCCTGTCGTACGCCTTTTCCAGATTCATGAATACCACAAAAACCTCTTGAGCCTTATCTAAATACTGTTCACTTATATGTTTCACTGTAAACACCTGGTCCACACAGCCCCTACCTTTTCTAAAGCCTCCTTATTCATCTGCTATGCTGTTCTCCGTCTTACTCTTAATTCTTTCAATAATAACTCTACCATACACTTTACCAGGTATACTCAACAGACTTATCCCCCTATAATTTTTGCACTCTCTTTTGTCCACTTTGCCTTTATACAAAGGAACTATGGATGCTCTCTGCCAATCCCTAGGTACCTTACCCTCTTCCATACATTTATTAAATAATAACACCAACCACTCCAAAACTATATCCCCACCTGCTTTTAACATTTCTATCTTTATCCCATCAATCCCGGCTGCCTTACCCTCTTTCATTTTACCTATTGCCTCACGAACTTCCCCCACATTCACAACTGGCTCTTCCTCACTCCTACAAGATGTTATTCCTCCTTGCCCTGTACACGAAATCACAGCTTCCCTATCTTCATCAACATTTAACAATTCCTCAAAATATTCCCTCCATCTTCCCAATACCTCTAACTCTCCATTTAATAACTCTCCTCTCCTATTTTTAACTGACAAATCCATTTGTTCTCTAGGCTTCCTTAACTTGTTAATCTCACTCCAAAACTTTTTCTTATTTTCAACAAAATTTGTTGATAACATCTCACCCACTCTCTCATTTGCTCTCTTTTTACATTGCTTCACCACTTTCTTAATTTTCTCCATATACTCTTCCCTCCTTGCATCACTTCTACTTTGTAAAAACTTCTCATATGCTAACTTTTTCTCCCTTACTACTCTCTTTACATCATCATTCCACCAATCACTCCTCTTCCCTCCCACACTCACTTTCCTGTAACCACAAATTTCTGCTGAACACACTAACACTACATTTTTAAACCTATCCCATACCTCTTCGACCCCATTACCTATGTTAACATAAGAACATAAGAAAGGAGGAACACTGCAGCAGGCCTGTTGGCCCATACTAGCCAGGTCCTTTACAATTCATCCCACTAACAAACATTTGACCAACCCAATTTTCAATGCCACCCAAGAAACAAGCTCCGATGTGCAAGTCCCACTCAAATCCAACCCCTCCCACTCATGTACTTATCCAACCTAAATTTGAAACTACTCAAAGTCCCAGCCTCAATAACCCAACTAGGTAGACTGTTCCCCTCATCAACTACCCTATTTCCAAACCAATACTTTCCTATGTCCTTTCTAAATCTAAACTTATCTAATTTAAATCCATTACTGCGGGTTCTCTCTTGGAGAGATATCCTTAAGACCTTGTTAATATCCCCTTTATTAATACCTATCTTCCACTTATACACTTCGATCAGGTCTCCCCTCATTCTTCGTCAAACAAGTGAATGTAACTTAAGAGTCTTCAATCTTTCTTCATAAGGAAGATTTCTAATGCTATGTATTAATTTAGTCATCCTACGCTGAATGTTTTCTAACGAATTTATGTCCATTCTGTAATATGGAGACCAGAATTGAGCTGCATAATCTAGGTGAGGCCTTACTAATGATGTATAAAGCTGCAGTATGCCCTCTGGACTTCTGTTGCTTACACTTCTTGATATAAATCCCAGTAATCTATTTGCCTTATTACGTGCGCTTAGGCATTGCTGTCTTGGTTTAAGGTTGCTGCTTACCATAACCCCCAAGTCCTTTTCGCAATCTGTATGGCTAAGTTCTACATTATTTAACTTATAAGTGCTAGGGTTATGGACACTCCCGAGCTTCAGAACCTTGCATTTATCTACATTGAACTGCATCTGCCACTTTTCTGACCAAGAGTAGAGTTTGTCTAAATCCTCCTGAAGTTCCCTAACATCTACGTTTGAATCAATTATCCTACCTATCTTCGTGTCATCGGCGAATTTGCTCATATCACTAGTAATTCCTTCATCAAGATCATTGATATATATTATAAACAACAACGGGCCCAAGACTGATCCCTGTGGAACGCCACTTGTTACTGATCCCCACTCGGATTTAACCCCATTTATGGACACTCTCTGCTTCCTGTCTGTGAGCCATGATTCGATCCACGAGAGCACTCTTCCCCCAATGCCATGAGCTGCTACTTTCTTCAACAGTCTTTGGTGCGGAACTCTATCAAATGCCTTACTAAAATCTAAGTAAATAATATCAAATTCTTTATCGTGGTCAACAGCCTCAAAAGCTTTACTGAAGAAAGTTAATAAATTAGTTAGACAAGACCGGCCTCTTGTGAATACATGCTGAGTATCATTAATCAAGCTATGCTTATCGAGATGGCTTCTTATAATTTGAGCTATAATTGACTGTAGTAATTTGCCTACAATTGAGGTCAGGCTTATTGGGCGGTAATTTGACGGTAACGACTTGTCCCCTGTTTTAAAAATAGGAATTACATTAGCCATCTTCCACATATCAGATACTATACCTGTTTGAAGAGATAAATTAAAAATATTAGTTAATGGTTCACAGACTTGCCTTTTGCATTCCTTCAGAACCCTTGAAAAAACCTCATCAGGACCCGGTGACTTATTTTGCTTCAGTTGGTCTATCTGCTTCACAACCATTTCACTAGTGACTGTGATGTTACATAATTTATCTTCTTCTGGCCCACTATAAAAATTAATTACCGGAATATTATTAGTGTCTTCCTGTGTAAAAACCGAGAGAAAATAATTATTTAAAATCGAGCACATTTCATTCTCTTTGTCAGTAAGATGCCCATAGTTATTTTTAAGGGGACCTATTTTATCTCTGACTTTTGTTCTATATACCTGAAAAAAACTTTTTGGGTTAGTTTTAGAATCCCTAGCAACTTTAATTTCATAGTCCCTTTTAGCTTTTCTTATCCCCTTTTTAATGTCCCTCTTAATGTCAATATACTGATTCATAAGATGACCCTCGCCTCTTTTGATACGCCTATAAATTCCTTTCTTATGCCTTAGTAGATATTTCAGCCTATTATTCATCCATTTTGGGTCATTTCTATTTGATCTAATTTCTTTATAAGGGATAAACGTTCTTTGAGCAGCATGTATTGTGTTCAGAAAACTGTCATATTGATAGCTCTCTTCATTACCCCAGTCAACTGATGATAAGTGTTCTCTAAGCCCATCGTAATCTGCTAAGGGAAAATCTGGGACTGTTACTGAGTTATCCCTACTATCATACTTCCATTCAATTCTAAATTTAATTGATTTGTGGTCGCTAGCACCCAGTTCCTCTGAAACTTCTAAATTATTAACAAGGGATTCATTGTTTGCAAGAACTAAGTCAAGCAGGTTATTACCCCTTGTAGGTTCCGTCACAAACTGCTTCAAAAAACAATCCTGAACTACTAAGAAGTCATATGATTCTAAATTCCCAGTCAAGAAATTCCAATCAATATGACTAAAGTTAAAGTCTCCTAGAATTACTACATTATCGTGCCTTGTGGCCCTAACAATTTCCTCCCATAGTAGTCTCCCCTGGTCCCTATCTAAATTTGGGGGACGGTATATCACACCTAAAGTTAATTTTTCATGCCCCTCTGAAAATTCTATCCAAGCAGACTCTGTATGTGTTACTTCAGACTTAATACCCGTTTTTATGCAACAGTTCAAGCGATCTCGGACATACAATGCCACCCCACCCCCCTTCCCGATACTTCTATCTACTTGGAACAATTTAAAACCCTGAATGTGACATTCTGCAGGCATGTCCCGACTTTTTGAATTAAACCACGTCTCAGTAATGGCAAATACATCTATGTTACCTGCACTAGCAACTAGTCTCAACTCGTCCATCTTATTCCTTGCACTGCGACAATTTGTGTAATAAATACTTAAAGACCCTCCTCTCTCATTACCCTTCCTGCTCCTTTCTGTTATTCCACTAAACCTATTACTGTCCTTGTCAATTAGTGCCACTGGCTTTCCAATATCCACCTCATTTTGCCTATTACTAGTTCTCCTAGTACTCATATTACTACCCTGACACTTCACAGTTTTCCCGCAAAAACCCATACCACTAACTATTCCTAGTTTAAAGACCTAACAGCTCCCTCCACTGCGTTGGCCAGTGCTCCCACCCCACACCTAGATAAGTGAACCCCATCCCTGGCATACATGTCATTTCTGCCATAGAAGAGGTCCCAGTTGTCAATGAATGTTGCCGCATTTTCCTTACAGTATTTGTCCAGCCAGCAATTGACACCAATTGCTCTGGACAACCATTCATTTCCAACTCCTCTCCTTGGCAAAATGCCACATATGACAGGTTTCCCACCCTTCCTCCTAATTATCTCTATTGCTGACCTATACCTGCTAATCAGGTCCTCACTCCTACGTCTGCCAACATCGTTGCCTCCAGCACTGAGACAGATAATAGGATTGCTCCCATTACCTCTCATGATGTCATCCAGACAGCTAACAATATCCTTCATCCCAGCCCCAGGAAAACACACTCTTTGCCTCCTACTCCTATCCTTCAAGCAGAATGCCCTATCCATGTACCTAATCTGGCTATCCCCAACAACAACAATGTTTTTACCTTCCTTGGCATCGTCCGTCATGATGCTCCGAGTAGTCGACTCACATTCGCCAGGTAGCATTACACCACTTGTAATTTTCAAGACGTTCTCGATGGTCTTGGTTGGGGTTTCTAGGGATGTCTTACGTCTGCCAATCCTTCTTTGGTGCTCGTTGTGGCATTCCCAGTAGAACACTCACATTCGTCAGGTAGCACCGAGAATGGGTTGGAAGTTTCCACGGTAGTCTTCTGGTTT
Source organism: Cherax quadricarinatus (assembly GCF_026875155.1). Classification (NCBI taxonomy): domain Eukaryota; kingdom Metazoa; phylum Arthropoda; class Malacostraca; order Decapoda; family Parastacidae; genus Cherax; species Cherax quadricarinatus. Next base: position 6,995,770 of record NC_069442.1, on the reverse strand, counting down.
CTCGTTTCATAATGTTCTCATTAGCCCATCTATTCTCCAATAGTTATTTATATCTTACCCTAACTGGTTTCATAATGTTCTCATTAGCCCATCTATTCTCCAATAGTTATTTATATCTTACCCTAACTGCCTCCTCTTTTAGTTTATAAACCTTCACCTCTCTCTTCCCTGATGCTTCTATTCTCCTTGTATCCCATCTACCTTTTACTCTCAGTGTAGCTACAACTAAAAAGTGATCTGATATATCTGTGGCCCCTCTATAAACATGTACATCCTGAAGTCTACTCAACTGTCTTTTTATCTACCAATACATAATCCAACAAACTACTGTCATTTTGCCCTACATCATATCTTGTATACTTATTTATCCTCTTTTTCTTGAAATATGTATTACTTATAACTAAACCCCTTTCTATACAAAGTTCAATCAAAGGGCTCCCATTATCATTTACACCTGGCACCCCAAACTTACCTACCACACCCTCTCTAAAAGTTTCTCCTACTTTAGCATTCAGGTCCCCTACCACAGTTATTCTCTCACTTGGTTCAAAGGTTCCTATACATTCACTTAACATCTCCCAAAATCTCTCTCTCTCCTCTACATTCCTCTCTTCTCCAGGTGCATACACGCTTATTATGACCCACTTTTCCCATCCAACCTTTACTTTAATCCACATAATCCTTGAATTTACACATTCATATTCTCTTTTCTCCTTCCATAACTGATCCTTCAACATTATCACTATCCCTTCCTTAGCTCTAACTCTCTCAGATACTCCAGATTTATTCCCATTTATTTCCCCCCACCGAAACTCCCCTACCCCCTTCAGCTTTGTTTTGCTTAGGGCCAGGACATCCAACTTTTCATTCATAACATCAGCAATCATCTGTTTCTTGTCATCTGCACTACATCCACGCACATTCAAGCATCCCAGTTTTATAAAGTTTTTCTTCTCTTTTTTAGTAAATGTTTACAGGAGAAGGGGTTACTAGCACATTGCTCCCGGCATTTTAGTCGCCTCATACGACACGCATGGCTTACGGAGGAAAGATTCTTTTCCACTTCCCCATGGACAACAGAAGAAATAAAGAAGAAAAAGAGCTATTTAGAAAAAGGAGAAAAGGATAGATGTATGTATATATATATGCATGTGCGTGTCTGGAAGTGTGATCAAATGTAAGGAGGAGTAGCAAGATATCCCTGTTATCTAGCATGTTTATGAGACAGAAAAAGACACCAGCAATCCTACCATTATGTAAAACAGTTACAGGTTTCTGTTTCACAGTCATCTGGCAGGACGGAAGTACTTCCCTGGGTGGTTGCTGTCTACCAACCTACTACCTACTACACGTACTTATACGCTAAAATTCTAGCACCTTCAAATCTGGTGGAAGAAAGCTAGTAGGCCTACACATGAAAGAATGGGTCTGTGTGGTCAGTGTGCGCAGTATAAAAAAAATTCTGCAGCACACAATGCATAATGAGAAAATCTGACTGTGTTTTTGGTTTAAAACGGCAACTTTGCAGTGTATTTTTGTATGGTATTTATGGTTGTATTCTCGTTTTCTTAGTCTCATTTGATAGTATGGAAGATATATTACAGAAATAGAGATGATTTTGATTGGTTTCACGATGAAAAATATCTTGAAATTGAGCTCAAAGTAGCGGAAATGTTCGAATTTTGCCGATGTTCAAGAGTAAACAAGTCACGCCACGCATCCAATAGCTGGTGAGTCTAATATTCTTTCACAAGTGAGCTGATATTATTTATACCATTATACCATTTTTACAATAATGCAGTAGTCTGCACAACATTAAATCTATTTTTGTGTGAGAAAAATTCAAAATGGAAAGCAAGAGTAATATAAGAGGGGCCTGGAGATGTGACTGATGAACATAGAATATGTTATTTTAGTGCTAGGAATGTCTGGCTTGTTTATTCTGGACCCTATTTTGAAATTTGTGTGAAATTGGCCAAATTGCCAATTTCTGACCACTTTATTGGGTATATAAATAACAATACACAAATAACCCACACATAGAAGAGAGGAGCTTACGACGACGTTTCGTTCCGACTTGGACCATTTACAAAGTCACACTAACGAGAAGTAGAGCAGGACGGGTATATACAGGCAGGAAGAGGTAGTGGTGGTAGTAGTAGTAGTGGTAGTGGTGGAGATGGAAGGAAGTAGTAATGGGGAAGTAAGGAGGAAGAGCGAGTCAAATACAAAGAAAGGGGAGCTCTGCAAGGGAGCTAGGTGCCCACAGAGGGAGAGCAAGAACACAGAGGGGGGGAGGGGAAATAATGAAAAAATAATGAAGGAACAGAAGCACAAGACAGAAGAAAGAAAGACAACCCAGAAGAGAAAAAAAGGAAAGAGGAAAGGGGAAGAGGGAGAAGAAAAAAAAAAAGGAGGAATCAGGTTAAGTTACGGGTGTTCTGAAGTTTGGAGCATTTTACAATGTAGTGGGAGAGGAAGGCATCTACAGAGACGAAGCCAGGATCAAGATTCATACAAGGAAAGTTGTGTATTAGGGAGGATTCAACCAGACGGCGACTGTTAAAGTTGGAAGTAGGGAAGACAGTTTTAGCAGTCAATAGTACTCAGTCGATAGAACAAATGGAGTTCTAGCTGAATAGCTGTGATTTTAGTTGACTGGAACATTGGAATTGGCCGAAAATAGGGCTCAAAGTGGGCAAAATCGCCGATGCGTAAGTATCGTTGAGACCGTTAACTTAGCAAGAGCATAATTCCATAAGTTTTCCATCAGATTTCATACATTTGGTGTCATTACCAGTTGGGAAAAGATTCTCTTATCATTTCATAAGAAAAATAATAATTTTTTTTTTTTTATGTTGAGTGGGAGCTCAGGATTGAGGGTCTCAACCCTCAAAGGATTAAAAGTGCAGGCATTGTACTTCTCACCATCAGGACTCAAGACTGGGTAACTGGTTTCCTTGAATCCCTTCACAAAATATTATCCTGCTCACACTCCAGCAGTTCGTCAGGTCCCGAAAACCATTCATTTCCACTCACTCCAATCTAACATGCTTACACATGCCTGCTGCATGTCCAGGCCTCTTGCAGACAAAACTTCTTTTACTCTCTCCTCCATCCTTTCCTAGGATGACCCATACCTCTCCTCCCCTCCACTACAGATTTATGCACCCTCCAAGTCATTCTATTTTGCTCTATCATCTCTAAAAGATCAAACCACCTCAATAACCCCTCTTTAGCCCTCTGAATAATACTTTGTAACTCCACACCTAATTTCCACACTACGAATTCTCTGCATAATATTTACACCACACATTGCCCTTAGATGTGACATCTCCACTGCCTCCAGTCTCCTCCTCACTGCAGCATTTACAATGCATGCTTCACACCCATATAAGAGTGTTGGTAGTACTATACTGCCTCCATGGATAACGTTTTTTGTCTCCACAGACTCCTGAATGCACCAGTCACCTGTTTTCTTCATCAATTCTGTGCTTAACCTCGTCCTTCATAAACCCACCTACTGACAAATCTACTCCTAAATATCTAAAAACATTCACTTCTTCCATACTCCCTCTCTCCAATATGATACCCAATTTTTCTTTATCTAAATCATTTGATACCCTCATCACCTTACTCTTATCTATGTTCACTTTCAACTTTCTACCTTTACACACCCTCCCAAACTCATCCACTAACCTTTGTAACTTTTCTATAGAATCTTCCCAAAAGCACAGGATCATCAGCAAAAAGTAACTGTCAACTCCCATTTTGTATTTGATTCCCCATAATTTAATTCCACCCCTCCCAGCACCCTAGCATTTACTTCTTTTACATCCCCATCTATAAATATATTAAACAACCATGGTGACATTACATCCTTGTCTAAGACCTACTTTTACCGGGAGGTAATCACCCTCTCTCCTACACACCCTAACCTGAGCCTCATAAAAACTCTTTACAGCATTTAGTAGCTTACTACCTATTCCATACACTTGCAACATCTGCCACATTACTTCCCTATCCACTGTATCATATTTTTTTTTTTCAACAAACCAGCCGTATCCCACCAAGGCAGGGTGGCCCAAAAAGAAAAACGAAAGTTTCTCTTTTTAAATTTAGTAATTTATACAGAAGGGGTTACTAGGCCCTTGCTACCAGCATTTTAGTCGCCTCTTACAACACGCATGGCTTACGGAGGAAGAATTCTGTTCCACTTCTGCATGGAGATAAGAGGAAATAAACAAGAACAAGAGCTAGAAAGAAAATAGAAGAAAACCCAGAGGGGTGTGTATATATATATGCTTGTACATGTATGTGTAGTGTGTGACCTAAGTGTAAGTAGAAGTAGCAAGACATACCTGAAATCTTGCATGTTTAAGAGACAGAAAAAAGACACCAGCAATCCTACCATCATGTAAAACAATTTCAGGATTCCATTTTACACTCACTTGGCAGGATGGAAGTACCTCCCTGGGCAGTTGCTGTCTACCAACCTACTACCTACAACTGTATCATATGACTTTTCTAAATCCATAAATGCAATAAAAACTTGCCTACCTTTTATCTAAATACTGTTCACATATATGCTTCAATGTAAACACTTGATCTAAAGCCGCTCTGCTCAACTGCAATCCTACTCTCTGTTTTACCTCTAATTCTTTTAGTAATAACCCTACTGTATAGTTTACATGGTATACTCAGTAAACTTTTTTTTTTTAACAAGTCGACCTTCTCCCACTGAGGCAGGGTGACCCAAAAAGAAAGAAAATCACCAAAAAGAAAATACTTTCATCATCATTCAACACTTTCATCTATAATTTTTACAGTCTCTTTTGTCCCCCTTTCCCTTGTATGAAGGAATAATACTTTCTCTCTTCCAGTCCCTAGGTACCTTCCCCTGATTCAAGCATTTATTGAACAAAAGTATCAAACACACTAACACTATGTCCCCCTCTCGTTTTAACATTTCTGTCATGATCCCATCAGTTCCAGCTGCTTAACCCCCTTTCATTCTACCTAATGCCTCCTTCACCTCCCCTCCCCTCCACTCACATCTGCTCTTCTTCACTTCTAAAAGATGTTTAATCTTCCTGGCCAGTGCATGAAATTACTGCCTCCCTCTCTTCATCAACATTTAACAGTTCATCAGAATATTCCCACCATCTTCCCAATACCTCCAACTCCCCATTCTGTTTTTAACTGTCAAATCTATTCGTCAGATCCATTGGTTGTCAATACCAAATAGAGTTAAGAGAGGTACCAGGTATGCTTCACTGAACGTAAAACTTATGATGACTTCATCCATTTATGCATCTAAAACTTGTTAGAGAAAATGTAATTTTATAATAAATAATTTTGTATAACATGCTTTTGTCCATTTAATAGGGTCGGCAAGGTGAAATACGTCATTTGTATAGAAATTTTGCATTTCTCCACTCAAAAATGATGCTTGAAAATGGTGGTATTTTTGTGTGCAAGACAAGGCATCTGGCTCAGGCTGGAGGAGCTAAGGTAAAGTTAATGTTATTGTTATTGATTACTAATTCATTGTTTTGATATGATTTTCCACCCTTAAGGTATGCTTCTTGCTTGTCATAATTTTTGATTCATGTACAGTGGAACCCTGGATTTCGGCCATAATAAATTCCAGAAGGTCGGCCTATATCCGAAAGGCCAAAAACCAAAGTAATATTTCCCATAAGAATTAATGTAAATACAGTGGACCCTTGGTTTTTGCGAGTCTCAGTTTTCATGAATTTTGGTTATCTGCAACTTTTTTTGTCAAAATATAGCCTTGGTTTTTGTGATTTCCCTTGGATTTCAGCAGTCATACAGAACATGTCTCAGTGGCCCCACACACACAAAACCTCCCACAGATGCATTCTGAGTCAGTCTGGCATTGTTTCTAGGCAAGTGAGCATCACCCCTCATATTCATATGAAACATTTTGTAATAATCCTTTGTTTTTTGTGCTTGCAACTGCTAAGTAATCCTCAATGGGCCTAAAGAAAGCTCCTAGTGCCAGCCCTTTGGTAGAGAATGTTGTGGAATGTATTGTGGCATTGGGGAATTCCATGGGGTTGGATGTGAGTGGCCAGGATGTGGAAGGTTGGTGGAGGACCACAGTGAAGAGCTAACCACTGGAGAGCTGCAAGAACTTCATCTGCAACTGCAACAGACCACAGTTGAGGAAATTGCTTCACAGGAGGAGGAACAGAGAGGGAAGAAGGTGCCTTCTTCAAAGATTAAGGACATTTGTGCAAAGTGGAGTAAGGTGCAAACGTTTGTGAGGAACATTGCCCTAACAAAGCTGTTGTAGGCCGTGTCTACAACATGTTCAATGACAATGCCTTGTCCCATTTTAGGCAAATCTTAGAGACACAGAAACAGAGCTCTCTGGAACAATTTTTTAAGTGACAGGGGTCCAATGACTCTCAAGCTGGTCCTAGTCGCATTAAAAAACAAAGAAGGAAAGTAACCCCAGATAAGGACAGGGTACCTAAAGTCTTTATGAAAGGGGATTTCCCTTCCAAACAACAGTAACTTCTCCTCCCTCTCCCCTCCTCCCATCTTCCATACACCAACAAGAGTCTTCAATAAAGGTAAGTGTGATATTATTGCTTTATATTGATTTGTTATTCTTTTCTGTATGTAAATCTATATTTAATCTCTAAAAAAAAATTTTTTTGTTAATACTTTTGGGTGTCTGGAATGGAGTAATTGGATTTACATTATTTCTTGTGGGGAAAATGGTTTCAGTTTTCATGAATTTTGGTTTTCTGCAGACTCTCTGGAACAGATTAATCACAAAAACCATGGGTCCACTGTACAATTAATCCGTTCCAGACACCCAAAAATATTAACAAAAAATACATTTTTTAAAGATTAACTGTAGTTTTATGTAGAAAACAATGAGAAATAAATTTAAAGTGCAAATTTTAATGATAAATGAACATTACATACCGTTATTGAAGACTTGTTGGCATATTGAGGAAGGCGAGGAGGGGAGAGGGAGTTGGGGTTATTGTTTGGAAGGGGAAACCCCCTCCATAAGGACTTCAGGTATCGAGTCCCTATCTGGGGTTACTTCCCTTCTTTGTCTTTTACTGGCACTAGGACCAGCTTGAGAGTCACTGCACCCCTGTTGCACAAAAAAAACTGTCCAGAGAGGTCTGTTTCTGGCATCTCTAAGATTTTCCCTGAAGTGGGAGAAGGTTTTTGTCACTGAATTCTATCATGTTTCTCACTTTCTTTACCAAAGAACTGGAACTAAGAACTTTCTTTGGACCCATGGTGGCTTATTTCACAGTCGCACTCAATAAACAACCACAGAAAAAATGGATTGTAACGAAATGTTTGGATGAATGCAGTGTTGCTCACTCACCCAGACACACACCCAGGTTGACTTACGAATGCAGCGGAGTGGCGGGCGGATGCATCCAATACGGCCAATTTCTGAGTTGCCGTCCGTAATACAGGATATAATTTCAGCCAAAAAAGTGGCCGAAATCCGATTTGGCTAATATCCGCACCGGCCAATATCCGGGGCTCCACTGTACGTATATGTATAATTCATTCATGTGGAAATTTTGATATTAGTCATTTTGACCTTTATACAGGTTCTCCTTGACTTACATGGGGTTAACTTTTGACAACCCCATCGTAAGTCGAAAATTAATATACAGTAGTACCTTGAGTTAAGAACGTAATTCGTTCCAGAAGGCTGTTCGAGCGCTGATACTGAACGAATTTGTTTCCATAAGGAATAACGTAAATTAGAGTAGTCCATTTCAGACCCCCAAAAATACACTTACAAAAACACTTAAAAAATACACTTACATAATTGTTAAGAGTTGGGAGCTGTTCAAAACTTGAGGTACCACTGTATGTTAAATAAATAATTACACTGAATAAGTATATAAACAAATAATTTCTGTAACTAAATATCAGTATTGAAAATTAAAATGAAAATGTATACAAGTTATGGACTTCCCGCCTTCATGCTGTGTAATTATCTTAAGTTTCATCGTAAGTCAAGCCATTGTAAGTTGAGGAGCACCTGTACTTGTAAAATGAAAGAGGGCTCCCATTGGTGGTCATCAGTTGTATTATTGTATTTGATAATGTGCAATATATTTCTAGAAAGTACATTCTAAATACACCTACCATCAGACTTACGACCTGCTCGACATATGACCACTCAACTTACGACCATGTTTTTTATGCCAAATTTCTGGGAAATAAACAACTGTTTGTATTGTACACAGTGTTTATCCTAAACCTTACAGTATAAAATACAGTACTGACAACATAAAAAGTAAAGTAAAATATGAAATACCAAAATAAAACAATAAAATGAAGTCATTACAAAAATATGATGTTGATATTCAGTAGTAAGGTTCGACTTGCATCCATTTCGACTTACTACCGGTTGGTTGGAACCAAGCTCGGTCGTAAGTCGGATGGTACCTGTATACAGTGGAACCTCAGTTTTTGTATGCCCTAGTCTGTATGTGAAACTATAGTTATTCTCTATAAAATGTATTTTCTAATATTTTTGGGTCTCTGGAATGGATTAATTGGATTTACATTATTTCTTATGGGAAATATTAACCAAAAAAAAAAAAAACATTGTATAGAGATTAACTATAGTTTTACATACAGACTAGGGCATACGAAAACCAAGGTTCCACTCTAATTGGAATTTTTAATTAAATATGCAAACTATTATTCATTATATGTACTGTAGTTGTATAACATTTATTTATCTCTTCTTAACCTCTTTGTCCACAGTCAGTTGGAGGTGGGGTAGGGATAGGTGGTATGGGGATGGGTCTTATGTCTCCATGGCTGTCATCTCCAGCCCATCCAATGGGTGGTGCAAGTGAACGTAGTGATGGTGGTGGGGGCGGTGGGGGTGGAGGTGCAGGGTTTGGCGAGCGTGGCAGAGGACGAGGGAGAGGAAGAGGAGCTGGCAGGGATCGTGGTGTTATTGGGCAGACAATCAAGATCACACAAGGACCATACAAAGGTAAGTCATGTGAAGAAAGGCTCATAAACAGAATGAGATTTTATTGAGAAGTGGAACATTTCATGCCCAAATGTTCAGTTTCATTTTGAATACAGTGGACCCCCGAGTTTCGTGATTAATCCGTTCCAGAGAGCCTGCTGAAAGTTGAAATTGCCGAATGGCGAAACCATTTTCTCCACAAGAAATAATGGAAATAAAATTAATCCGTTCCAGACACCCAAAAATATTAAAATAATTTTTTTTTTTTCAAATTAAATAAAGATTTACATACTGAAAACAACGAGAAATAAAGTACATACATATAAAAAATAATAATAACATTACACTTACCTTTACTGAAGACTTCTAGGTGGATGGAAGATGGGAGGAGGGGAAAGGAGGAAGGTGTACACTATTGTTTGGAAGGAGAATCTCCTTCCATTAGGACTTCAGGTATGAAGTCCTTATCTGGGGTTACTTCCCTTCTTTGTTTTTTAAAGACACTGGCACTGGGAACAACTTGAGAGTCACTGGAACCCTGTTGCACAAAATATCTGTCCAGAGAGCTCTGTTTCTGGCGTTTCTTTAAGATTTGTCTGAAGTGGGACACAACACTGTCATTGTACATGTTGCTAATATGGCCTGCAACAGCTTTGTTAGGGTGAAGTTCATCCATAAATGTTTGCACTTCAGTCCACTTTTCACAAATGTCCTTAATCTTTGAAGAAGGCACCTTCCTCCATCTCTTTTCCTCCTCCTCCTCCTCTGCAGCAGTTTCCTGAGCTGTGATCTGTTGCTGTTTCAGATGAAGCTCTTGCAGCTCTTCAGTGGTTAGCTCTTCCTTGTGGTCATCCACCAACTCTTCCACATCCTCATCACTCACCTCCAACCCCAGGGACTTCCCCAATGCCACAATAGATTCCACAACTGGCATAAGCTCCTTAGGGTCAGCCCCAAACCCTTCAAAATCCCTCTCTTCTACACATTCTGGCCACAATTTTCTCCAAGCAGAGTTTAAAGTCCTGGAAGTCACTCCCTCCCAAGACTTACCTATAAGGTTTATGCAATGGGGGATATTAAAATGGTCTTTCCAGAACTCTCTTAGGGTCAGTTCTGTGTCTGACGTCACTTCAAAGCACTTTTGAAACACTGCTTTTGTGTAGAGTTTTTTTAAAGTTTGAAATGACCTGCTGGTCCATGGGCTGGAGGAGAGGAGTTGTATTAAGGGGCAAGAACTTCACCGTGATGAAACTAAACTCCTCCACTACTTGCTCTTCCAAGTCTGGAGGATGAGGCACTTGAGTGACAGTTTATTTTTCAGGAGGTATTTCTTCACACTGGGGCCAAACACTTCATTAACCCTTTGAGGGTTTTCGTCGTACTAGTACGTCGTACGCGTAGGGGTTTTTGACGTACTAGTACTCATAAATTCTAGCGGCCTCAAATCTAGTGGGAGAAAGCTGGTAGGCCTTCATATGAAAGAATGGGTCTATGTGGTCAGTGTGCACAGTCTAAAAAAAATCCTGCAGCACACAGTGCATAATGAGAAAAAAAAAAACTTTGACCATTTTTTGTTAATAAATCAGCGACTTTGCAGTGTATTTTCGTATGGTATTTATTGTTGTATTCTAGTTTTCTTGGTCTCATTTTATAGAATGGAAGACATATTACAGAAATAGAGATGATTTTGACTGGTTTTACAAAGAAAGGTGCCTTGAAATTGAGCTCAAAGTAGCAGAAATGTTCGATTTTTACCAAACTTCAAAAGTAAACAAATCGTGCCAAGCGTGCAATACACGTCAACTGGTGAGTCTAATATTCTTTCACAAGTGCACCAATAATATTTATACCATTTTTTACACTAATGCAGTAGTCTGCATAACAGTAAATCTTATATTTTTTGTGAAAATAAAAATTCAAAGTGGAAAGCAAAAGAATATAAGAGGGGCCTTGAGACGTGAATAATGACTAGAGGAAATGTCATTTTAGTGCCAGGAATGTCTTTCTTGTTTATTCTGGACCCTATTCGGAAATTGGCATCTTTTGAAATTTGTGTGAAATTGGCAAAATTGCTAAATTCTGACCACTGTACTGGATAGTTGAATTTCATAAATGAGTGGTTTCTTGCACCCATTCGATAGAAAAAATGGAGTTCTAGCGAAATATTCATGTTTTTTGTCGACTAGTACAGTGAAATTGGCCGAAAATGGGGCTCAAAGTGGGCAAAATCGCCGATGCGTAAACATCGCCGAGACCGCTAACTTTGCGAGAGCATAATTCCGTAAGTTTTCTATCAAATTTCAAACTTTTGGTGTCTTTATGATCGGGAAAAGATTCTCTATCTTTTCATAAGAAAAAATTATTTTTTTTTTTTTTTTAAATTTGGCCGACCCTGAGAACGAGTTTCGGAGAGGGCCTGTCGACCCTCAAAGGGTTAAACCAGTCTAGGAAAATATCCCTTGTGACCCATGTCTTATTGTTAGCCTTCCACATCACACACAAATTACTCTTGGCGACACTGTTTTTCTTGAACACTCTGGGATACACCAGTAAAGGCTTCACTTTAAAATCCCCACTAGCATTACTACAAAACATGAGAGTAAGCCTATCCTTCATAGGCTTGTGTCCTTGGAGTGCCGTTTCCTCCTGCATGATGTAGGTCCTCTTTGGCATTTTCTTCCAAAAGAGGCCTGTTTCGTCACAATTAAACACTTGTTGGGGTTTGAATTCTCCAGTGTCTATTCACTCCTTAAATTCCTGTACAAACTTCTCAGCTGCAATTTTGTCAGAACTGGCAGCCTCACCATGCCTTATCACACTATGAATGCTACTACGCTTCTTAAATCTCTCAAACCAACCTTGCTGGCCTTAAAATCACAAGCATCACCACTTGTTGCAGACATTTTCTTTACGAGATCGTCATGCAACTGCCTTGCCTTTTCACATGTTATCGACTGCGTAACACTATCTCCTGCTAACTGTTTTTCGGTAATCCACACCAACAATAACCTCTCCACTTCTTCGAGGATTTGTGATCTCCTTTTTGTCAGCATATCCACCCCTTTTGCAACAACAGCACACTTTATTTCCTTTCCTTTCGCCACGATCGAAGTGATGGTTGAATGGGGTTTGCCATACATCCTGGCAAGCTCTGTAACATGCATTCCACTCTCGTATTTTTCAATGATTTCCTTCTTGAATTCGATCGTGTTCCTCACTTTCTTTACCAAAGGGCTTGCACTAGCTTTCCTTGGGCCCATGGTGACTTATTTAGCAGTTGCAATCACAAAAAACAATGGATTATTACGTATGAACCCGCAGGGTGATGGTCATGTGTTGGTAAACAGTGGTACACTGAGCGTGAATGGCCTTGAAGACTGGCTTTGTGTGCGTGGTGACGGGCGGACGGGTACCGGATGGTCGCCGAATCATGAGTCTAATCACGAACTGCGAGGCCAAATTTTGCCGAAAAAACTTGCCGAAAGTCTGATTTCACGAAAGTTGATGCTGCTGAAATTCGAGGGTCCACTGTATTTTGAGAAATGGAACTCGGGTACTATCACTCTAACTGAAATAAAATTTATGTGCAAGGTTACCTAATAGTTCTGTATAAAATTAATTTTACAGCCACATCAGTTAGTAACCTGTGTTAGATGATGCATTTCCGGATGCACTCCTTGAGTAGACTGTAATAATAAGTCGTGCTGAAGGTTACATAGAGTTAAGGATTTCCATGCAGGCACACAATTTTGATTCACAGTCATTATATTTTGCTTACAGGTCATGTTGGTATTGTTAAAGATGCCACAGATTCAACTGTCCGTGTTGAACTTCATTCCAAGTGCCAGACTATTATTGTGGATCGTTCTCGTGTAGCAGTTGTGGGGTCCACCAGTGCCAAGCCTGGTTCCTTCACTTCCTACACTCGTACTCCAACTTGGGGCTCTGCCACACCAATGTATGGCAACACTGGTTCACGCACACCCATGTATGGTTCACAAACTCCACAACACGATGGTTCTCGAACACCGCACTATGGAAGCACAACACCTTCACACGATGGATCTGCTACACCTGGCAGGTTGGCTTAATCTTCTCCAATTCTTACTTTAATTTTTGTTGACACCTCAAAGTTGTATTACCAGTATATTCGAAGTGTGTGAAAATGTGGATAGAATGTTAAGTAGTGCCAAGTTTCTAGTGGACTTGTCGGAGGATGTGTATATGAATGACGAAGTAAACCATAGAATTGATGAAAGAAAAAAGGTGGGTGGTACATTGAGGTATCTGTGGAGACTAGGAATGTTATCCATGGAGGCAGAGAGGGGAATGTATAGTGGTATAAACATTCATATACGGGTGTGAAGCTTGAGTTGTAAATGTTGCAGTGAGGAGGAGGTTGGAAGCAGTGGAGATACTGTGTCTGAGGGCAATGTGTGATGTGAATATTATGCAGAGAATTCATAGTTTGGTGATTAGAAGAAGGTGCAGAGTTATTAAATTATCCAGAGGGCTGAGAAGGGAATGTTGAAGTGGTTTGGTCATTTAGAGAGTATGGAGCAAAATAGGATGACTTGGAGGGTGTATGAATCTGTAGTGGAGGGAAGGCAGGGTAAGGGTCAACCTAGGAAAGGATGGAGGGGGGTAAAGAAAGTTTTGTGTGCAAGGGGCTTGGACAACCAGCAGACATGTGTGAGCATTTTAGATTGGAGTGGAGGCAAATGGTTATTGGGACCTGATGAGCTGTTGGAGTGTGAGCAAGGTAATATTTTGTGAAGGGATTCAGGGAAACTGGCTAGCCAAACTTGAATCCTGGTTGTGGGAAGTGCAGTACCTGCACTTTGAAGAAGGGGAGGGGGGGATATTTGTTGTTTGAAGGAACATCTGAACTGTCATATCTGCATGCCTCTGACAAGACAGTGATATTGTGAATGGTGCTGAAAGTGTTTATTTTTTGGATCACCCTGCCTCTGTGGGAGACTGCCAGTGTGTGAAAAAAAATCAGTACAGTGGAAACTTTATAGTACATTCATCTGTTTATTCAAATTTTATAGCATTCATGTACCTTTCCACTTACAAAATAAAAAAAAATCAGTATTTTCTGGTAATTAGCAGCATTTACCCCAGTCTTCTCTATCTTTATTAGACAATCTGCATGGGATCCCACTATCACCAACACACCAGCAAGACATTCCGAGTTTGATGACTACTCCTTTGATGAGGCATCACCTTCACCGGCTTACAATCCTGGTAATAAAAAAGTAGTTCACAGTTCAGTGTTACTGTGCATGGTGGGTATAAATACACACAGTTATTGTCAGTCAAAATGTTATCACAATAATTATTTGTAATTACGTACTGGCATTAATAATTGTTACTTTGTATTGCATCAATAATGCTGTGACTGAAAAGTGCTGGTGAAACTGATGACTGCCATTTAATTTTCATGTATTGTCTTTGTAAGGTACCCCAGGTTATCAGTCAGATGCTGGGCAGGGTCCGTACACACCACAGACCCCTGGAACAGTTTACAGCTCAGACCACAATTACAGCCCATACCAGCCTGAACCTTCACCCACAGGTTACCAATGTAAGTCTTGTAAGCTATGGTAATACATAAACAGTACCCTTCACTAAATTGATGTTAATGCATTAGATGTACAGTGGAACCTCTACTTATGAGTTTAATCCATTTCGTGACCTTGCTCGCATCTGGATTTGCTCATTTGCAGAGTCAGTTTTCCTCATTTAAATTAATTGAAATGGAATTCATCTGTTTTCGTGGAATTCCAGGCATGACAAAATACTTCAGTAATTTGCCTAATATCAACTCTACGGTTTATTTATCTATCACAATTCATCTAATATGACATAAACAATATTAATAACATAGAAACATGATGTATACACTAGAATGAATGAAACATTACAGATGTGAGTAGTGCTAGTGTAGGCGGCACAACGGCCTTTGTTGTTGTTGCTGTTGGGGTATATAGGGCCACCATGGCTGCCATTCCTACATACCTTCCCTTGCGTTATTATAACAGAAAACAGAGTGTTTATAAGGCATACTCCATTAGATCACTACATACATAGTTTCATAAAGAAAACAATAATAATAAGAATAATGTAAAGAAATTATGTACTAATACTGTTGCAAAACGGGGACGAGGGGTTGCAGCCTGTAACGTTCTACTCGTCAAAGTTCCAGCTGCACCAGAGGGCTTCTTTTTCAATGGTAGAGTAAGCCCTCTGGTGCGGCTGGAACATTGACGAGTAGAACGCTACAGGCTGCAACCCCTCTTCCCCGTTTTGCAACAGTACTGCCCCAACCCCAGACTCACAAGCATCAACCTGTAATGAGAAAGGTTTGGAGAAGTCTGGAGACAAAAGAATGGGTGCAATACACAATAATCTTTTTGCTTTTGTAAAAGCATTTTGACATTCTGGGGTCCAATTAAAGGTAACTTTGTGATTGGTAAGAGAGGTAAAGGGGGGCCACAATATCTGAAAAATTTTTGCAAAATTTTCTCTAAAACCCTATCATGCCTAGGAAACGTTGAAGAGATTTCCTATCATGGGGAATTGCGTAATCTTTAATGGCAAGAACTTTAGCAAATTTAGGAGCAACTTTGCCACTACCTATTTCATGGCCCAGAAAAGTAACAGTGGCTTGGCCAAAAGAAGACTTGGATAAATTAACAGTTAAATGGGAACTCTGGAAGGTCTCAAAGACAGCCTTGAGCCTAAACAGGTGTTGATCCCAAGCATCAGACACCACTGTGATGTCGTCTAGATAAGCTGCCGTGCTTTCAATTCCTTTAATCGCCTGATGGATAAGTTTCTGAAATGAAGAGGGGGAGTTTTTCATTCCGAAGAGGGTAACTGTATGTTGATAATGACCTCCTGGAATTACGAAGGCAGAGATTTCCTTCGCCTTATCCGTCAAAGGTACCTGATAGTAACCTTTAAGGAGATTTATGTGGTACGTTTTAGTTTTTGAGGTCTTAACAAGGGGAAATACCACATAATTTACATCAGATAATTTACTTACAATTTGCATAGGTCCCATAAATCTAGCTTTCAAGGTGTGGCCAGGTATAGGTTCCTGTACCAACACCTTGTCTCCTGGATGGAAGGAGCAAAATTGTGCATTTCTGTCATACCTCTCTTTCATCTTGTTTTGAGCTGCCTTTAAGTTAGCCTTGGCTAACTGATGTGCCACCTGCAACCTTGAAGACGGGTTGTAGAGTGTTGAGCTAACGTCTTCTCCCATCCATCCTTCTTTGAGCACCCAAAGAGGACCTTGTACATTGTGCCCAAAGATCAGCTCAAACAGACTATACCCGGTAGACTCCTGCACAGTTTCCCTTATTGAAAACAGAAACAAAGGTAGTGATTCATCCCAGTCTGTAGGAAAATGCATAGAAAAAGTTCTCATCATGGTTTTTAACGTCTGATGGAATCTTTCCAAGGCGCCTTGGGACTGAAGATGATAGGCAGTGGATAAGTTGTGGATTATCCCTAACCTAGTTAATGCTTCCCTAAATGCTTTGGCAGTGAAATTAGTACCTTGATCACTTTGAATAGATTTAGGAATACCAAAACAAGAAATAAATCTGGTTAGAGCCTTGAGAATGGCAGTAGTAATACTGTGCATGGGAATTGCTTCTGGGTATCTAGTTACTCTATCCATAATGGTAAATAAGCACTGATTTCCAGACTTTGACTTAGGTAGTGGACCAACACAATCTATAATTAATTCTGCAAAAGGTTCTCCATCAGTAGGTATAGGCTGCAGAGGTGCAGGTTTAATGGAATGTCCAGGTTTCCCTACTTGCTGACATTCTTGGTAACATAGGATATGATTCTTCACATCCTGCCTTAATTTTGGCCAATAGAATTCTTTTGTGATTCTATATAATGTTTTAGTAATTCCTAGGTGACCTCCTAATGAAGTATTATGAGCTATATTCAATATTTGAGGTCTAAACTTTGTTGGAACCACTAACTTGTCTGACAGTTGCTGGCCCTCTATCTCCTTACCAGTCTCAATGCAGATCAAATAGTCATTTTTAAGTTTATACTTCACCGGATGATCCGAACAGGATTTACCCATGGCTGCCTGAAAAGCGAAATTCAAAGAAGGGTCCTTTCGTTGTTCCTCCCGGAAAGACAGTCCCTCGGGCATGGAAACAGATATCTGACAATCCTGCAACCCTGGAATAGGAAGGCTTGATCTGAGTCTGTTCACTTAATTTACGAGGCTCTGGCCAGTTTTCCTCGTAAAACAAATTGGCTATTCCAAGATCAGAGTCGTCCAAGGGTAGGTCAGCATTCTCGCCAGACAACCCTTGGGATGTTGCCCGAGTTATGGCCAACACTGGAGAAGAATTAATCATTATGGGTTCAGGACATACACTAGCAGTGGTAATGTTGTTACCCAGTAATAACATGGCATCTTTCATAGGAAATCCCTCGGATACAACCACAGTCAAGTATCCAGTGTAATATTTGCACTGTACATAGATTCTATGCAAGGGGACAGAAAAGATCGCTCCTCCGAATGCTTCCAGCAAGACAGAGGATTGTAATGAAGTGTGTGCAGAAAGGGGAAGTACTCCCTCTCTTATAAGTGAGCAGTATGCTTCAGTATCTAAAGGTTCTGGCTTCAGTTGTTTTTTATTCTTCCTGAAGGGAAATATGACTCTGACAGTAGTAAGGAGCCATCCCTTTCTCTACTTCTTTCATGGACATGTTACCAGGGACTATAGATTTTCCCTAACGGTTGGGGTTTATGGGGGCAGTTGGGACGGATTTGACCTACTTTGTTGCATAGGAAGCAGATGACAGGCTTGACCTTAGCTCCCTGCTGACATTGCAACTGGTGTCGCTCTGGATACTGTTGTCGAGTTGCACCATGTTGAGTGGTTTGTTGCTCACCAGGTTGACCATAAGTTGAGCAGCGTGACTCACCAGGTGACTTAGTTGGCTGACGTAGACGTTTTCCCTCTGGCTGGCACTTCATCCTCCAATGTTGACGATCTCTGCTCATGCCAGGCTGTTGAAAAGAGAGATGGGACCGCTTGGACAAGGAACGGTTGGTTTCAAAGGTATCAGCCAACCTGGCTGCCTCCAGTGCAGTAGTTAAGACACGATCCTGCAAGAAGACTAACCTCTGGTCCCACAGACTCCAGCAGGTTGTCAACTAGGACAAGCTGCACGAGATCATCGAAGGCAGCAACACCACTTGCTTTATACCAGCTGGTAAAAGCTTTGGTCTGCTGTCGCACAAAATCCACCAGGGATTGACCAAGCTGTTGTCTGCCTAACTTGAATGACTTCCTATGCTTAGCTGGGATGCATTGATATGCTCCCAGAACTGTGGTCTTCACCACTTTATAATTGGAAAAATCAGTGTCATTTAACACCGACATAAATTCCTGTGCCTTACCAAACAACGCTGTGTAAACCAATGATGCCCAATGCTGTTCCAGCCACCTCAAGGCTCGAGCCTGATTTTCAAAAGTTCCAAAAAATTGTTTTGGTTCTGCCTCATTGAAGCGGGGAACAAGCTGTACTCCTTTCTGTAAACTAAAGTCATTTACAACTTGAGAAAACTGCCTTCTTTCTTTTTCCCTATCAAACTCTTCCTTGGCATATGCCTAGTCTGCTCAAGATTGATTTTTGCCAACTCAAGTGCCAACGCAGCTGATTCACCTTCAGACAACCCTGTTACACAAGACTGACGGTTTTGCTCTGTTGATGTATCATTTTCCTCCTGCAAGAACATTGGAGTTTTATTCTTGGCTGTTGTAGAGGAAGGAGTCTGATCTGCCATCTCCTCTTCCCGAAGTGATACTTATAAGAGTACGAAGCTGCGCAGCTGTGAGAGTGCGTTCGTAATCAATGCCAATGGAATGAGCAATTTGCCAACAACACTAGGGAAAATTTAGATAAATTTAATAACGTGTATTCAGACACCAGATATCTGACTCGTCTAGGCGGCTACCCCAACGTACACGTTATTTGCAATACACGCTTAGCTATGCACAGTATGACTGCAGAATACGCATATACAATAGCAAGGCTAATACACAATAGCAAAGCTGACTGCAAAATCTTCACACAACAACAAGATTGACCATAGCGAAGCGAGCACAACGAACAAGCTAGTAGCGAGCTGTCATCGATCACACATAGCAAGGCTGACCATAGCAAGGCAATTGACACAAAGTTTGTGAAGCATTGGCAAAGCTAATGCAATGCCAGACAGCAAGGTACACGATGTTCCTGCTTCCAGCGTCACCCTAGGCTCAACCCGTGCTCTAAGTCCAGCTCCAGCTCTCGGACAGGCTACCCATATTACAACCCAGGAATTCAAAGGCCTGTTATCCTGGGTGTAAAGGGAGCAAAATAAACACAGCAGAAAAACTTTGGACTTATATTATCCTTCACCAAGTAAGAGCAGAAGTATGTACACTATATACACTATGTACAACAATAGGTATTAGTGCACTCCACGATAAGCAAGGCAGAATAGAAGCCACTAGAAAGCAGACCGTGCTTCAACCAGCTCTAGAATGGGAATGACAAGGGCAGACAAGTGTGTGGTACCCACAACACCTCTGTGATTGCCAAAACCATCTTCTCATTGGCTGGAACCTGAGTACTGATCGAACGATGGGGCCCCAACATTCGACCCTAGTACAGTGGACCCCCGGTTCGCATTGATATCGGTATCCGATAAATCCAGTAACCGATGAATTATATCGCAGAAAATTTGCCTCGGTTCCCGTTACAAAACCTGGTATGCGATGCGGTTCCACGTGTGGCCTGAACTGCCCCGTGTGTGCCAGTGTTTACAAGCCAGCCAGTGTGCGCGCATCTAAGGATACATTCGGTACATTCCATATTATCCATATTATCACTGTTTTTGGTGCTTGTTTCTGCAAAATAAGTCACCATGGGCCCTAAGAAAGCTCCTAGTGCCAACCCTTTGAGACCAAGGGTGCTAATGACTGTTGAAATGAAGAAAGAGATAATTGCAAAGTAAGAAAGTGGAGTGCGTGTGTCGGAGCTGGTCAGGTTGTATAGTAAACCTCAATCAACCATCTCTACTATAGTAAGCAGGAAAATGGCAATCAAGGAAGCTGTTCTTTCAAAAGGTGCAACTGTGATTACGAAACAGCGACCGCAAGTGTTAGAAAATGTTGAGAGACTGTTATTGGTGTGGATAAATGAAAAACAGATAGCAGGAGATAGCATCTCTAAAGCAATCATTTGTGAAAAGGCTAGGCAGTTGCATGACGATTTGGTAAAAAAAATTGCCTGCAACTATTGGTGATGTGAGTGAATTTAAGGCCAGCAAAGGTTGGTTTGGAAGATTTAAGAATCGTAGTGGCATACATAGTGTGATTAGGCATGGTGAGGCTGCCAGTTCAGATCACAAAGCGGCTGAAAAATATGTGCATGAATTCAAGGAGTACATAGAGGCTGAAGGATTGAAACCTGAACAAGTGTTTAATTGTGACGAAACAGGCCTGTTTTGGAAGAAATTGCCAAGCAGGATCTACATTACTCAGGAGGAAAAGGCACTCCCAGGACATAAACCTGTGAAAGACAGGCTTACTCTTCTGATGTGTGCCAATGCTAGTGGTGATTGCAAAGTGAAGCCTTTATTGGTGTATCACTCAGAAACTCCCAGAGCATTCAGGCAAAAGAATATCCTCAAGGCTAATTTGTGTGTGCTGTGGAGGGCAAACAGTAAGGCATGGGTCACTAGGGACTTTTTCTATGACTGGTTACACCATGCATTTGCCCCCAATGTGAAAAATTACCTAATTGAAAAGAAATTAGACCTTAAGTGCCTCCTGGTGTTAGACAATGCCCCTGGTCATCCTACAGACTTGGCAGAGCAACTTTATGGGGACATGAGTTTCATTAAGGTCAAGTTTTTGCCTCCTAATACCACTCCTCTCCTGTAGCCCATGGACCAGCAGGTCATTTCCAACTTCAAGAAACTGTACACAAAAGCTATGTTTGAAAGGTGCTTTGAAGTGACCACAAATACTCTATTGACTCTAAAGGAGTTTTGGGAGGATCACTTTAATATCCTCAATTGTGTAAACCTTATAGGTAAGGCTTGGGAGGGAGTGACTAAGAGGACCTTGAACTCTGCCTGGAAAAAACTGTGGCCAGAATGTGTAGACAAAAGGGATTTTGAAGGGTTTGAGGCTAACCTTGAGAAGCCTATGCCAGTTGAGGAATCCATAGTGGCATTGGGGAAGTCCTTGGGGTTGGAGGTTAGTGGGGAGGATGTGGAAGAGTTGATGGAGTAGGACAACGAGGAACTAACCACTGATGAGCTGCTAGATCATCTTCAACAGCAAGAGGCCACACCTGAGGAAACTGCTCCGGAGGAGGGGATAGAGAAATTAAAGAAGTTGTATACTTCGAAGATTAAGGAGATGTGTGCAATGTGGCTTAAAGTTCAAAGCTTTTTTGATGAAAATCACCCTCAGACAGCTACTGCAAGCTGTGTTGGCAACCTGTATAACGACAGTGTTGTGAACCACTTTAGGAAAGTCATAAAGGAACGAGAGGTACAGGCCTCTATGGACAGATATGTTGTGCGACACAAGTCCAGTGACTCAACCTGGTCCTAATGGCATTAAAAGAAGGGAAGTAACCCCGGAAAAGGACTTGCTACCTCTAGTCCTAATGGAGGGGGATTCCCCTTCTAAATGCTAACACCATCCACACACACTCCTCCTCCCATCCCATCAATCATCACCAGATCTTCATTAAAGGTAAGTGTCAATTATTCTATTGTTATTGTTGTTATTGTAATTATTCTATTGCATTAAACTTAATATTTCACATGGTAAAAGTTTTTTTTTTTTCATACTTTTGGGTGTCTTGCATGGATTAATTTGATTTCCATTATTTCTTATGGGGAAAATTGATTCGCTTTCCGATAATTTTGGTTTACGATGAGCTCTCAGGAACGGATTAATATCGCGAACCGGGGTCCGCTGTACTGGTTTGCTGTTTGGGGGAGATAGCCTTTCAATGAGGGTGTGTACATACGCCGAATAAAGATTACGTACTCTTTGCATGCCACAACAGCATTTACCTTGGAGATGGAGAAGAGATGCTGGGCACATCAGCGTATGCTAAATCATACGTAGTATGTAAATAGTATTATTATTATAATTATTATGGTAGTACAGTGGACCCCCGCTTAACGATCACCTCCAAATGCGACCAATTATGTAAGTGCGTTTGTACGTGTATGTTTGGGGGTCTGAAATGGACTAATCTACTTCACAATATTCCTTATGGGAAAAAATTCGGTCAGTACTGGCACCTGAACATACTACTGGAATGAAAAAAGTTCGTTAACCAGGGGTCCACTGTATTATGTATTATTATTATATTATATGTATGTATTATTATTATTATTATTACATAATTAGTAAATGTAAATGGGGAGCCTTTAATTGAGCTATGTGTAGAAAGAAATTTGGTAATAAGTAATACATATTTTATGAAAAAGAGGATAAATAAATATACAAGGTATGATGTAGCACGTAATGAAAGTAGTTTGTTAGATTATGTATTGGTGGATAAAAGGTTGATGGGTAGGCTCCAGGATGTACATATTTATAGAGGGGCAACTGATATATCAGATCATTATTTAGTTGTAGCTACAGTTAGAGTAAGAGGTAGATGGGAAAAGAGGAAGGTGGCAACAACAAGTAAGAGGGAGGTGAAAGTGTATAAACTAAGGGAGGAGGAAGTTCGGGCGAGATATAAGCGACTATTGGCAGAAAGGTGGGCTAGTGCAAAGATGAGTAGTGGGGGGGTTGAAGAGGGTTGGAATAGTTATAAAAATGCAGTATTAGAATGTGGGGCAGAAGTTTGTGGTTATAGGAGGGTGGGGGCAGGAGGAAAGACGAGTGATTGGTGGAATGATGAAGTAAAGGGTGTGATAAAAGAGAAAAAGGTAGCTTACGAGAGGTTTTTACAAAGCAGAAGTGTTATAAGAAGAGCAGAGTATATGGAGAGTAAAAGAAAGGTGAAGAGAGTGGTGAGAGAGTGCAAAAGGAGAGCAGATGGAAGAGTGGGAGAGGCACTGTCAAGAAATTTTAATGAAAATAAGAAAAAATTTGGAGTGAGTTAAACAAGTTAAGAAAGCCTAGGGAAAGTATGGATTTGTCAGTTAAAAACAGAGTAGGGGAGTTAGTAGATGGGGAGAGGGAGGTATTAGGTAGATGGCAAGAATATTTTGAGGAACTTTTAACCCTTTGACTGTTTCAGGCCCCTCTCTGAAACTGTCATTCTATGTCGCCAAATATTCAAAAAAAAAAAAAATTATTTTTTCTTATGAAAATGTTAAGATTATTTTTCTGAGTGTTTTAGTCCAAAAAAAAAAATTTTTGCCATCGGTACTTACCGAGATATAGAGCCGTGAAGTTTGCAGAAAATGAGCCGCGTATGGCAACAGCGGCGACTGCCGCTCACCCGGTAAACTTTAGTTTACTTGTAATTGAAGGTTTTTTGTTTTTTTTCACTATTTTATTTTTTCACATAACTTATGTGGCCTATGAGACCAAAGTAAGGTGCAATGTATATATATACACTAGTTGTATACAACACAATAAGCACACAAACATAATTATCAATATATTGTTTACAAAACTTGTTTACAAAAACAAACAAACAATCATCCTCCTCCTCCTCCTCCTCCTTCTCATCCTCCTTCTCCTCCTCCTCCTTCTCCTTCTCCTCCTCCTCCTCCTCCTCCTTCTCCTCCTTCCTCCTCCTCCTCTCCTTCTCCTCCTCCTTCTCCTCCTCCTCCTTCTCCTTCTCCTCCTCCTTCTCCTTCTCCTCCTCCTTCTCCTCCTCCTTCTCCTTCTTCTCCTCCTCCTTCTCCTTCTCCTTCTCCTCCTCCTCCTGCTCCTTCTCCTTCTCCTTCTCCTTCTCCTTCTCCTTCTCCTTCTCCTTCTCCTTCTCCTTCTCCTTCTCCTCCTCCTCCTCCTCCTCCTCCTCCTCCTCCTCCTCCTTGTCTTGTGTGCGAGTGTGTGGCTTATAATTGTTTTGAGTCAGAAGTCGGCAGCTGTCAAAGTGACATATTGTCTCATTAGTCACTACCCCTACCGCCTGTCAAAACAATGGGGTCGGATGCTGCTTCCCCTCCTCCATTCTATCTAATTATCTTTCTCCCTCATTCTATATCTTTCAATCTGTCTCTCTTTCTATCTGTCTGCCTATCTCTGTCTCACAGGTACACATAAATACAAGTATACATAGTGTAAATTACCTAGGATAACCCAAGAAATCCAGACAAAGTGCTATACTCTGCTTGAAGATGTGAGTAAACGTGATGACACAGTCTTGTGGCTCTCTCTGAGACAGAGAGCTAGATGGACAGACAGGGAGCTTGACAGACAGACAAATAGACAGACAGAAATGTTTGTGTACCAGCAAAAAACAAAGGGAGGGCGATGGTCATGTAATATTACCCTCCTTTACGCTCATCAAAGTCAGCTCTTATCAGATGTTATCTCCCCTTATCTTGTCACTGTCATGGGGTGGACTTTTTTTTTTCTTGCTTCAAGGGAAACAATATTATTACATCTTCTTCTTCCTCCTCCTCCTCCTCTTCTCCTCCTCTCCTCCTCCTCCTCCTCCTCCTCTCCTCCTCCTCCTCCTCCTCCTCCCTCCTTCCTTCCCTCCTCCTCCTCTCCTCCTCCTCCTCCTCCTCCTCCTCCTCCTCTTCCTCCCCTCTCCCCCTCCTCCTCCTCCATTGCTTTTGGTCTCAAACTCCTCCAAATCATGAAATTGATCTTCACTGACACTTCCATCTGTGTTAGAGCATCACTTGGGAAGAGAAGAGTCCCAGATTTGCTGGGGAATCACATATTTCTTACCGCTAGACATGCTGAAAAATGACAACTGAAATGGCATTCCCACAATGCACCACTGGCTCCCTGATTTTTTTTATATGGTGCACACTGACCATGGAGACCCATTCTCTCACATGTGGGCCTACCAGCTTTCTCCTGCTTGATTTGAAGCTGCTAGAATTTATGTGTATAAATACGTCAGAAACATTGGCTCGTAAGACGTATTTATATGTCGGAAACAGTCAAAGGGTTAAATGTTGAGGAAGAAAGGGAGGCGGTAATTTCATGCACTGGCTAGGGAGGTATACCATCTTTTAGGAGTGAAGAAGAGCAGAATGTAAGTGTGGTGGAGGTACGTGAGGCATTACGTAGAATGAAAGGGGGTAAAGCAGCTGGAACTGATGGGATCATGACAGAAATGTTAAAAGCAGAGGGGGATATAGTGTTGGAGTGGTTGGTACTTTTGTTTAATAAATGTATGAAAGAGGGGAAGGTACCTAGGGATTGGCAGAGAGCGTGTATAGTTCCTTTATATAAAGGGAAAGGGGACAAAAGAGATTGTAAAAATTATAGAGGAATAAGTTTACTGAGTATACCAGGAAAAGTATACGGTAGAGTTATAATTGAAAGAATTAGAGATGAGACAGAATGTAGAATTGCGGATGAGCAAGGAGGCTTCAGAGTGGGTAGGGGATGTGTAGATCAAGTGTTTACATTGAAGCATATATGTGAACAGTATTTAGATAAAGGTAGGGAAGTTTTTATTGCATTTATGGATTTAGAAAAGGCATATGATAGAGTGGATAGAGGAGCAATGTGGCAGATGTTGCAAGTTTATGGAATAGGTGGTAAGTTACTAAATGCTGTAAAGAGCTTTTATGAGGATAGTGAGGCTCAGGTTAGGGTGTGTAGAAGAGAGGGAGACTACTTCCCGGTAAAAGTAGGTCTTAGACAGGGATGTGTAATGTCACCATGGTTGTTTAATATATTTATAGATGGGGTTGTAAAAGAAGTAAATGCTAGGGTGTTCGGGAGAGGGGTGGGATTAAATTATGGGGAATCAAATTCAAAATGGGAATTGACACAGTTACTTTTTGCTGATGATACTGTGCTTATGGGAGATTCTAAAGAAAAATTGCAAAGGTTAGTGGATGAGTTTGAGAATGTGTGTAAAGGTAGAAAGTTGAAAGTGAACATAGAAAAGAGTAAGGTGATGAGGGTATCAAATGATTTAGATAAAGAAAAATTTATATCAAATGGGGAGGAGGAGTATGGAAGAAGTGAATGTTTTCAGATACTTGGGAGTTGACGTGTCGGCGGATGGATTTATGAAGGATGAGGTTAATCATAAAAATTGATGAGGGAAAAAAGGTGAGTGGTGCGTTGAGGTATATGGGAGTCAAAAAACGTTATCTATGGAGGCAAAGAAGGGAATGTATGAAAGTAAAAGTAGTACCAACACTCTTATATGGATGTGAAGCTTGGGTGGTAAATGCAGCAGCGAGGAGAGGGTTTTGGAGGCAGTGGAGATGTCCTGTCTAAGGGCAATGTGTGGTGTAAATATTATGCAGAAAATTCGGAGTGTGGAAATTAGGAGAAGGTGTGGAGTTAATAAAAGCATTAGTCATAGGGTAGAAGAGGGGTTGTTGAGGTGGTTTGGTCATTTAGAGATAATGGATCAAAGTAGAATGACATGGAAAGCATATAAATCTATAGGGGAAGGAAAGAGGGGTAGGGGTCGTCCTCGAAAGGGTTGGAAAGAGGGGGTAAAGGAGGTTTTGTGGGCGAAGGGCTTGGACTTCCAGCAAGCGTGCATGAGCGTGTTAGATAGGAGTGAATGGAGACGAATGATACTTGGGACCTGACGATCTGTTGGAGTGTGAGCAGGGTAATATTTAGTGAAGGGATTCAGGGAAACCGGTTATTTTCTTATAGTCGGACTTGAGTCCTGGAAATGGGAAGTACAATGCCTGCACTTTAAAGGAGGGGTTTGGGATATTGGCAGTTTGGAGGGATATGTTGTGTATCTTTATACGTATATGCTTCTAAACTGTTGTATTCTGAGCACCTCTGCAAAAGCAGTGATAATGTGTGAGTGTGGTGAAAGTGTTGAATGATGATGAAAGTATTTTCTTTTTGGGGATTTTCTTTCTTTTTTGGGTCACCCTGCCTCGGTGGGAGACGACCAACTTGTTGAAAAAAAAAAAATTAGTACATACATATTCTTATAATAACAACTGTTGCTTACCATTTGGATTTTTTATTCACAAAAAAAATAGAAGATTTACTGTTATGCAGACTACTGCATTATTGTAATAATTGTATAAATAATGTCAACCCATTCGTGACTGCATATGAGAATGACCAGTTGGACATACATTAGACAGTGATTTCATTTACATTTACTCTGGAACATCAGCAAAAATCAAACATTTCCGCTACTTTGAGCTCAATTTCGAGGTACTTTTCGTTGTGAAAGCAATCAAAATCATATTTATTTCTGTAATATATCTTCCATTCTATGAAATGAGACCAAAAAAAAACAGAATACAACCATAAAAAAATACAAAAATATACCGCTTAGGGGCGGCTAATGGCTGAGAAGTGAACTCCGTTATTTATGATCTGATTAATTTAAATTTTGGTGTACGTTAAGAAGCATCTTTCCATAAAGATTACTAAAAAGAAGAAGAAAATTGTCAAAGTGGGATGTCTGAATGTGTGTGGATGTTGTGCGAATGATAAGAAAGAGATGATTGTGGATGCTATGAATGAGAAGAAGCTGGATGTCCTGGCTTTATGTGAAACAAAGCAGAAGGGGGTGGGAGAGTTTCAGTGGAGAGAAGTAAATATGATTAGGTCAGGGGTTTCAAATAGAGTTAGAGCTAAAGAAGGAGTAGCAATAATGTTGAAGGATAAGATATGGCAGGAAAAGAGGGAGTATAAATGTATTAATTCAAGGATTATGTGGAGTAAAATGAAGGTTGGATGTGAAAAGTGGGTTATAGTGAGTGTATATGCACCTGGAGAAGAGAGAAGTGTAGAGGAGAGAGAGAGGTATTGGGAATTGTTGAGTGTGTGGGGACTTTTGAACCAAGTGTGAGAGTTCTTGTGGTTGGGGGTTTCAATGCTAAAGTGGGTAAAAATGTTGTGGAGGGAGTAGTAGGTAAATTTGGGGTGCCAGGGGTAAATGTAAATGGGGAGCCTTTAATTGAGCTATATGTAGAAAGAGGTTTGATAATAAGTAATACATATTTTATGAAAAAGAGGATAAATAAATATACAAGGTATGATATAGCATGTAATGAAACTAGTTTCTTACATTATATATTGGTGGATTAAAGGCTGATGGGTAGGTTTCAGGATGTACATGTTTATAGAGGGGCAACTGATATATCGGATCATTATTTAGTTGTAGCTACAGTTAGAGTAAGAGGTAGCTGGGACAAAAGGAAAATGGCAACAAGAAGTAAGAGAGAGGTGAAAGTGTATAAACTTAGGGAGGAAGAAGTTCGGGTGAGATATAAGCAGTTATTGGCAGAAAGGTGGGCTAGTGCAAGTATGAGTATTTGGGGGGAGGGAGGCTGAAGAGGGTTGGAATAGTTTTAAAAATGCAGTATTAGAATGTAAGGCAGAAGTTTGTGGTTATAGGAGGGTGGGTGCAGGAGGAAAGAGGAGTGATTGGTGGAATGATGAAGTAAAGAGTATGATAAAAGAGAAAAAGGTAGCTTATGAGAGGTTTTTACAAAGCAGAAGTCTTAAAAGAAGAGCAGAGTATATGGAGAGTAAAAGAAAGGTGAAGAGAGTGTAACAGGAGAGCAGATGATAGAGTGGGAGAGGCACTGTCAAGAAATTTTGATGAAAATAAGAAAAAATTTTGGAGTGAGATAAACAAGTTAAGAAAACCTAGGGAACGAATGGATTTGTCAGTTAAAAACAGAGTAGGGAAGTTAGTAGATGGGGAGATGGAGGTATTGGGTAGATGGCGGGAATATTTTGAGGAACTTTTAAATGTCGAAAAGAAAGGAAGGCGGTAATTTCATGCACTGGTCAGGGGGGTATACCATCTTTTAGGAGTGAAGAAGAGCAGGATGTGAGTTTGGGAGAGGTGCATGAGGCATTACGTAGGATGAAAGGGGGTAAAGCAGCTGGAACTGACGGTATCATGACAGAAATGTTAAAAGCAGGGGGAGATATAGTGTTGGAGTGGTTAGTATATTTTTGTTTAATAAATATATGAAAGATGGGAAGGTACCTAGGGATTAGCAGAGAGCATGTATAATTCCTTTATATAAAGGGAAGGGGAACAAAAGAGATTGTTAAAGTTATAGAGGAATAAGTTTACTGAGTATACCAGGAAAAGTGTACGATAGGGTTATTATTGAAAGAATTAGAGGTAAGACAGAATGTAGGATTGCGGATGAGCAAGGAGGTTTTAGAGTGGGTAGGGGATGTGTAGATCAAGTGTTTACATTGAAGTATATACAGTAGGGCCCCACTTACACGGCGGGTTAGGTTCCAGGCTGTCGCCAGAAGGCAGAACTCCATTTTTGTCCATTTATAAATGCATATAAATGCCAGACAGCAAGTTTACACTAAATTATATTAAGTTAGTAATAGAACTAGGCATTAAAAACACACAAAGTAAAATACAGTCACAGTAAATTCATTACTTATCTTAAAGTATTTGTAATCTTAATGTAGGGAGAGAGGTGAGTAGTACTTATTTGTAGGAAGTCAGGTGTAGGTAGCCCTGGCTCCCCGTCTCATATTAATGTACGATATTTAAAACATCCCAGAGAGGTAAAATGCTCATACAGTATACTCATTATTTACCTTAAAATATGTGTTAGTCGTAATATAGGAAGAGAGGTGAGTAGTATTTATTTGTATAAAGTCAGTGTAGGTAGCCGGTAGGTGTAGCAGGTAGGTGTAGCCCGCCTGGGCTACACCTACCGGCTACCTACACTGTGGCCCAGAGCCATATTATTAACATCGACATGCCTTGTCCACTGAATTTAATAATTTTTAACAGCTACCTTTAGATGCCATCATAAACTAAGGGAGAAGTAATGAATAATTCATGCCGAAAATTGTAAACAAAAGCAGAGTGAGGGAGTGGCTGGGCCAAACGCAGATTCATACACGTTTTCTCTGATGGCTGAACAGAGAAAACGTAATGTTGTCCCTCCACCCAGCTACCACACAGCTCCACAAGTATTATTATCAGAGCACACATAAAATATGCAATAAATACCAGACAACAAGTTTACACTAACTTATATTAAGTTAGCAATAGAAATAGGCATTAAAAATGCAATAAAAGGTAAGATGCACACAGAGTACACTTATTACTTACCTTAAAATATTAATATTAATGTGTGAGAGGTGAGTGGCAGGGTGTTTATTGAATAAAATCATAATGGCACTCCATCATCCTCTAACTTGGCACTTAAAGCAAAAGGCTTATGACTTCTCTTTTTATCACAGCTGACCTTAGATGCCATCGTCAGTGAGAGCCAACTAGTTAACGAAAGAGTAAATAAGAGAGAGAACGAGATACAGAGTTGAGACAATGTAAGAACACAAACTGAACAGGTAGTGGACGATCACTTGGTCAGGAGAAATAAATGCTTATTAATATGTGTCTACTTTTAGTTCATTCACGTCCATTTGTAAGAGTTTGTAAAACATTTACCTCAATATTTTTTTTATTATAATAATAATTACCTCACAATACAAATACTCTTACATTGTGTACAAGTTAGTTCAGAATAAACAAACAGCAACACACCATTTTTAGAGTGAATGAAGATAATAATAATAATAATAATAATATTATTATTAATAATAATAATAATAATAATAATATTAATAATAATAATAATAATTATTATTAATTATAAAAAGCACTAAACCCACAAGGATCGTGAATTGCTATACATAGAGTAAAGGCATACGAAAAGAATATTTTTCTACAGTTACCCCCCAGTGTTTGACTAGAGAAAACATAATTCTTCCGACACTACCTACACAGCTGCTTTTGTAAACAAATCTCATATTTACATCAGTTTTTATTCTGAGTGTATGTATCATGTTTATATGCTATGTAATGGGTTTCATATATAATTTTGAGGAAAATATCATAGATGGATTAATGAAAATGCCTATATTGATGTAAAATAAGACATTTAGTGTGCCCAAGAGTGATTATTATTACATAGTATTGGCGTCATGAGTAGAGAGACTTAGGGATTTTAATGTGTACCTGCACACCAGCACAATGTGTAAGTATATTTAGGTACAGGTACACATAAGTATAATTATCAGAGTACATATAAAATATGCAGTAACTTTAAAACACTTGAAATTTTGGAAAGTTTCCTGACATAATAGATGTGGTCACGGAAAATGTAAACAAACCGGGTGGGGGGCACCGTATTTGAAAGACCGCTTGCTGTATAGCAAATTTTGGTCATAATTTGACATTGCCGTATTAGCGGAACGCTGTAAGGCGAAACGCCGTAAAGTGGGGCCTTACTGTGTGTGAAGGAGGGGTTTGGGATATTGGCAGTTTGGAGGGATATGTTGTGTATCTTTATAGGTATATGTTTCTAAACTGTTGTGTTCTGAGCACCTCTGCAAAAACAGTGATTATGTGTGAGTGAGGTGAAAGTTTTGAATGATGATGAAAGTATTTTCTTTTTGGGAATTTTCTTTCTTTTTGGGTCACCCTGCTTCGGTGGGAGACGGCCGACTTGTTGAAAAAAATCCTTAGTGTGCCCAACCATGACTTTTTGTCTTGATTGATTCCTGCCAACTTTATGCTGATCCTTTTCTGATTATATTTTCTCCATTAAAATTTCTGAATATTGGTGAGACAGTAAAACAGAAAACATTTGTGCATGCTCAACTTCAAATGTTGTGGTGCAGATTGTTTTACACCTGCACCAACCTACTGGTGCTAAAAAACTGTTTCCTGATTATAAATTCCTTGCCTGTCAGATGGCCAGTGTGTTAAAAAAAATAGTTTGAAGTGTGTAAGTGATGGTCTGAAAGTGGTGCTATAAGTGTTTGAGAAAAAATATTTCATAGCAGCTGCAGCCTAAAGGGCAAAATCTAATTGAGTAAATTGTGAAATAAAAAACTAGAGTACAGTAGACCCCCGGTTAACGAACTTTTTTCATTCCAGTAGTATGTTCAGGTGCCAGCACTGACCGAATTTTTTCCCATAAGGAATATTGTGAAGTAGATTAGTCCATTTCAGACCCCCAAACATACACGTACAAACGCACTTACATAAATACACTTACATAATTGGTCGCATTTGGAGGTGATCGTTAAGCGGGGGTCCACTGTATATATAAAACAAATTAGTTGAATGGAGTCTTCTCATCAATTTCTGTTTATTTAGTTATTTAATGGAATGGATATACAGGAATTTGGCGAGTGAAAATCAGACTGCTACTTACCGAGTTCATTTTTTCAGCTTTTCTATCCACTTTTCTCAAATTTTTTAAATTGTTTTAGTGTTTATCAGCAAGATGGGCTTATAGTTCAGAAAAATTGTCTTGTAATTTATTTCTTTTAAATATCAGCAAGGGATGGTATGATACAAAAATTTTTGCTGATACCAATACTCGATTTTAGGCTGATAATGATTCCATCAAAATTAGTTGATATTCTCCAGCACCATTAAGATTATTTGATACCCGCCAGTACTATTAAAATTAGTTGAGGGAGGAGCAGTGGTAGGGAGGGAAGACCGGAGGTAGGGAGTGAGAGAGGAGCAGTGGTAGGGAGGGAAGACCGGACATAGGGAGTGAGAGAGGAGCAGTGGTAGGGAGGGAAGACTGGAGGTAGGGAGTGAGTGAGGAGCAGTGGTAGGAAGGGAAGACCGGACGTAGGGAGTGAGAGAGGAGCAGTGGTAGGGAGGGAAGACCGGACATAGGGAGTGAGAGAGGAGCAGTGGTAGGGAGGGAAGACCGGACGTAGGGAGTGAGAGAGGAGCAGTGGTAGGGAGGGAAGACCGGAGGTAGGGAGTGAGAGAGGAGCAGTGGTAGGGAGGGAAGACCGGACATAGGGAGTGAGAGAGAGGAGCAGTGGAAGGGAGGGAAGACCGGAGGTAGGGAGTGAGTGAGGAGCAGTGGTAGGAAGGGAAGACCGGACGTAGGGAGTGAGACAGGAGCAGTGGTAGGGAGGGAAGACCGGACGTAGGGAGTGAGACAGGAGCAGTGGTAGGGAGGGAAGACCGGACGTAGGGAGTGAGAGAGGAGCAGTGGTAGGGAGGGAAGACCGGAGGTAGGGAGTGAGAGAGGAGCAGTGTAGGGGGGAAGACCAGAGGTAGGGAGAGAGAGAGAGGAGCAGT